>MNCI01005010.1:132384-327043 GCA_015680685.1 Gnetum montanum | reverse complement strand
ACTATGGGAGTTAGTTATAACCACCATATAAATTAATGAGAATTAGTTACAACCACCATGGTAGCTAGTTATAAATACCATAGATATTAAAAGTTATAATTAACAAGTTTTTTATTCATATAGGACATTGAACAACTCTTCCATAAATTTCCTTTCTTTTTAAATAATAAATTTTTTTAATAAAAGAGCAAGGTTTTATACTACAATCTAAATCATTAAAATTGAGCATAATGTTATGGTCACCACATTCTACTATGAATGAGAAGAAGAAGATGATGATGGAAGGTATTGCATGGATTTAGCCCATTCATCAGGGTTATGATGATTCAACAATCCAACAACTATGATAATAACAAAAGGAAGGTCACTATAGAGCTTATGTATAGTATTAATTGCATCCTCTGCCTCTACATTATTGTTGACCTACTATTGTTCCACTTGAGAATGAGGAAGAAGATGTTTAAATAAGAGGTCTCTACTATGCTCATTAGATAATAGTGGTATCTGATAGACATGCATCCCAATCTGTGATGCCACCTCCCCATTTCTTTTAGATACCAACATAGTATGAAAATCATGCTTAGGCAACCCAACCGATCTTAATTTTTCCATTACATTTTCACAATAATCTTGGTCATTCCCCTATATTCCCCACATGTGATCAAATACAATTAGATATTTATGATTTTTCAAAGCATCATCAATTTTCTCTTGAAGTATATCTTCACTCTCTCCTTCAAGGTCAAATCTCCCAACTTTGAAAGCCTCTAATCATAGATGTAGCTCTCGTAACTTTACCAAAACATTTAATTATAATTTTTTTACTATGAATTTGTAAGAGATATATAGCCAAATCACAACCTCATACCTAGACTTGATGGATTAAAATACATGTTGTAAGAGATGTGTTTTGCCACTTCCACCCATACCCACAATGGCCACAACTTTGTGTTGATGTATCAAAGCTTCAATGTGTTGTCTTTTGGGGATGACATTCATAGCTATATCTTCTCAATAGATAACCTTTGCCCTTCTTATCCAAGGTTTGAAGTTGGAAGAGGATGAAGTAGTACTGGCTTCAAGTGCAGATAATGTTGTAACTAATCATACTCTTTCTTTAATCTGGTCTAATATTGTATTCATGTTTCTGATCTACAAACCAATTCCATAAGTGCCAAGTATATATTGTAGGTTACCAAAGCATCTAGTCAAGGAAATGCTAAAATAAGAAGTCCAATGGAAAGGATGGGAAGATGAGGCACTTGAGACTAATCCTTTTGACATTACATAAATCAATAACATCTTGAGCCTCCAATCTTGTAGATTCAATCTCTCTTAGTAGCTTTTTGACTAAATTTTGAACTCTTGCTCAACTCAATTTCTATTAATATCTTTTAGATGTAAGTGTAGATCATCTAGTCTCTTATGAAACTCACGAAAACTGCCCTCAAACTCAAGGATCAGTGAGGCTTCTTAGCAAATTTTCTTGATTGTTGATGTGAGTGCAACCTTTGTAATATTTGAACCCAATTCTACCAGAAAATCCTCCAATTACAATCAAGAGTATGTATTTTGTTTTTGAAGATGAAAATTCCTTTAATCTAACTGTTGCTTCCCATAGAATGTGAGGGGATGAGGAATTAAAGTAAAAAAGTTGCAGCACCTCTTGATGAATCAAATAAAGAACATAGAGAATCAACCCCTTCAAGGATAAGTATTACTTTCCTCCTTATGAGGGTTACTTTCCCTATTTTTCCCTTTTGTTTCATTATTATATGCAACCACACAACTTGAATCTTTTCCATGCTTATTCAAAAAGCCTAGCTTGCACCTCCACTTTTGGTAATATTGGCTTTGAAATTATCAATGTTTGTGACGTGATCACACTTAGAGATGATTTTGTATATCCAATTCTTGTCTAATCTCAAATGCACTAGCTCTTTCACAATCCATCAATTTTTAGAACAACCACAACTTTTGAAAGCAAACAAATGAGATTTTCTTCCTAATCATCATTTGGTTTGTATACAAAGATAGCGATGTCTTTTAACAATAATGCATATCATCTATTCTCATAATAATCCAACCATTTTTGCATATTGTAAGTTTAATCATAGACCAAGCTTGTATCTCACCTCTCTTCGCTTGAAAAATAGCATGTAGCATTCATAAAAAGAAGGATGGAATATATTTCATAAATCCTGCTCCATTAAATGATTAACATGTGTGAATAGAAACACAACTAAGAAAATTCATCTTCCAACTTATTGGCATAATAACCTTCACCATTAAACTTGAGGTAGAATTTTATTGTAAAATATAAGTTTTGCAATTCATAAGTTGCAATCTTGCATAATTTGAACTTTTGTGGCTAAAACAATGCCTCATAATTTGTTATTGGCTCACTTCCCAAGTGGAAAAAATCATGTCATGTATGTATTTAGGCTTGGAAAGGCTAAAAATTCCTTAGGAGTTGTCAAATTTTGGTTTTTCATAGGTTTTATGTTGTTCAAAGAAAAAAAATACATGAGAATCACCTGTAGCCAACATAGGATCTATTGGGCTTTAATTTTCATAGCAAAGCAAGTATAGTTTTTACAATACTAGCACATCTTTCCAACGCCAACATAGTTTTGGTGAAAGCAACATATTTCTCAAAGCTAGCATACCTTTTATAGCACCCAATGTATTTTTAATGGCCTTTGTGCATTAAAAATAACATAAATGAAAAAAATACACTAGAACTAATGGCCTACTACACTTGCAAATTACAATAATCTATAAGCAATCATGCAAGAAAATTTGTAGGTACAAATCAAACACAAATAACCTATTTAAATTAAATTTTAACACATTAATAAGACTTTCTAGAAAATCTCTATTTGGATGAGCATAGAAACTCTCAGAGCATTGTAGAGCACTAAGAAGCCCAACATCCAAGAAACCATTTTCAACATGCACCAAGAAGACCTATACCTGGGAACTAGTGATGAGTTTTGAGAGTGAAACTTTGGAGCACTTGGATCATGGAGCTGACTGCAGGATGCACTCTGCTAGTTCCACTAAGATTGCAACCATCTCTCACATAACTCTTTATACATTTTAAGCACAAAGACTTATACTTCCTTGAACTCTCTTGTATATGCAACTATTATTATTTTTAATAAAATTTGTAGTTTATTTATTTTGTGCAAGTTTATTTTTCCTATTTCTCTTTCTTAGAGCTACATTTTACATTTAATTTGTTTAAACCAATTTTACAATTTCTAAGTTCCTAGGTGATCAATATGATCATCCAAGATGCTTCAAATCCTCTTCTCACATGCCCTTGGGATCCAAAGTTAAACTGTTCCACCTAGGATTTTCAATTTTCCAATACTAAATGTTTTATGTGTTACATCATGTGGAAGGTATGGGTGATTTTTCTAATTTGCATGAACATGACATTGATTTTGGGTAGGTTTAGGGAAGCTTAAAAGAGACATTTTTAAGTAGGATATACTAGTGGAGGGACTATCATATTCAAGATGAACTATTATTTAAAAATGGAAGGGTATGTATTCCTAATTTTGATTTTAGGAAAAATGTTTTTTTTTTCTTTTCTTGAAAAGTATTTTAGTGGCATGGTAAGTCACATGAATAGAAATAAAACATTGGAATTTATTGGTAGATACTATTTTAAATTTTTATGAGAACTAAAGTTTCAAAATATACGAATGAGTTTTTGACTTCTCAAAATTTCAAAGAGATAAAGGAGTGAATGAACACTATATGCCTTTGCCAATTCCCAAGGGTTCATGGAAACATTTATCTATGGATTTTGTGAGTGGCATCCCAAAATCCAAAAAGTAGAAATGATTGTATTTTTTTAAAAATAGGTTTTCTAATATGATATACTTTATTCCATGCAAAAAGACAAGTGATGCTTCTCATGTTATAAAATTTGTTTTCTAGCATGTTGTGAAGTTGCATGAAATTCTTTTCAATATTGTTAGTGACAAAGAATCCAAATTCACTAGTCACTTTTGAAGGTCCCTTCAAAATATTTTAGGGATTAAATTAAATTTTTCTAGTTCATATCATCCATAATATAATGACCAAATGAAGGTGGTAAATAAATTGTTGCTAAACATATTAAGATGTTTTTGCAAGGGATAATCAAATAGGTGGGAAAAGTTATTGTGTCATGTTGAATTTTCTTATAATAATTATTTTCATATTACTATTGGTAAAAGTTCATTTAAGGTGAATTATGATTTTTATCCTAGGATAGTGGATACCTTAAAGAGCTTTGATGATGAAGGTCAACTTTGAAACACCACCAAATTTGGGATATGGTATCTCGATTACATATTTGCCTAAGTGTTAGCACGAGGCAACTTTCTGCAAATTTTTCTAACTGCCAAGACTACGCTCTCCACTACCCTAGAGTGTAGTCAGCCTATTGAAGAGCATAGTTAGCTCCAAAACTAATTTTTTGCAATTTTGTCTAAGTGTCATCGCGAAGCAAGAAGCTGTAGATTTTGCTAAGTGTTGGAACTATGCTCTCCACTACCCCAAAGTGTAGTCAGCTCAGTAGAGAGCATAGTGGACACAAAAGGCTAGTTTTGCAAAATTTTCTAAGTGTCAAGCTACCCACTACAAATTTTTCTAAGTGCTAAGACTACACTCTCCACTACCCCAAAGTGTAGTTAAGCATAGTTAACATGAAGGCTCAGTTTTTGCAAATTTTTCTAAGTGTTGAGACTACACTCTCCACCAACCCAGAGCATAGTCAAGCGTAGTCAACTGGAAGCCAATTTTTGCATGTTGATAAGTGCTGAGACTACACTTGACCCAATCAAGAGCATAGTCAACCTTCTGTGGATAGCGTAGTTAGCACATAGCCATTTTCTGCAAAATTTCTAAGTGTGGGACTATGTTGTCCCCCAATCTAGAGCATAGTCAAGTATAGTTAGCCAAAATAGCTTCCAAAGGCCTCCATAATGTAGCATCAGCATTTAGCTCAACTTTGACTCACCTCCAACAAGAGTAGTTAGCAAAACACATTTTTGTTGTATCCCCTTTTTGTCCCTAAAATTGCAACTACGCTTGGCCCCACATAAGACAATGGAGAGCATAGTCTCCAAAGTTGCTTTTCTTAGGTACATTATGGTCCTTTCAGTGCATATACATGCACTTGGTAGTGTAGTCATAGTCTCATAGTCTCATAGAGTCCAATAGAGTAGAGCAAAGCACAACACTACTTACCTTAGTGGAAAGCATAGTTGGGTGATAGCATAGTCCCAACCATTCCCACTAACATGTGGTAGTCACTCTATATTGCACACTAAACCTAACCATATAAATACCCTTTCCCTCAACATTTTCAAGGCTGGAAAATTTAAGAATTAGGCAAGTTAGCAAACTCAAAAGTACACCAATGAACTAGAGAGAGGTAAGGTTGCACACAACCATAGCTTACCATACAACACTGGAGCCCACTGCACACTATAGCAGTTGACCCAACAAGCATAGACATCAAGGAAAAATTTCAATATTCATAGCCAAACACTCCTAAGACTATGACTATGCTATCCACTATGCCTATTGTACACCATGTACCTTCTCACCCCTTCTAGAGTTAACTACATTCAACCTCATTTGGGGTAATGTTCCGTTCTCTCTCACTCTCTTTCTTTGCATTTTTGGCATTTTTACTTGTATTTTAGCATTTTACTTATGTTTTATGCTATTTTCATACATAGTTGTGCATTAACACCTTTGTTTGTTGGTGAAAACCCTTGACTATGCTCACCCTTGTTGACATCGGGAGCACTACTCTACATGTAGCATTGTCTTGCCTCTACATTGCAACTAACTACGCTACAACTCCATTTCCATTCTATAAGTCTCTATTCAATCAACAATACCATTTAGGGCACCCTATCTCTACCTCCAATAGGCCCTCATGCAAATGTGGGATCAACCTATGTGCCTGTGGACCTCTCAGTGTTCTAGTTGTTGACATTTTCAGTCGCTATAGTTTTCTGGCACTAGAAGGAGGGCTAAACCATTTTCTCTTTTGGACTATGTTGGTGGTTGTCTCACATGCTCTCTACATCATCATTGCTAGCTTTAGGCTAGTGTATACCCAACACCCCTATGGACCTACCACATGTGACAATAGCTAGATCTTAGGCCAATGCAGACATTGTCTACTAACTGGTTGCTATAGACTAGACCTTGTCGTTGGTTCCCCTAGAACCTTGCATAGCAACCCTAAAGCATACACACTCCCACACTTAGCTAAATTCTGGGCACTTAGTAGAGAGCATAGTTAGCTCTCAGCATAGAGAGCATAATATCCAGAGTTAGCCATTTGTCCACAGTTTCTAGAGTTAGCCATTTTTTTGTAATTTTCAGACTTAGTTATTTTTCCACAATTTGTAGCCTTAGCTATTTTTTTGTAGTTTCCAGAGTTAGTTATTTTCTGCAACTAGCAAAGTTAGCCATTTTTCTACAACTTTTAACCTGCACACATGAGTTCTAAACAACCTTCAACATTAGTTTCGAGCACACTCGTTGTCTTGCCAACACAACAAGAAAACAAGATTGACCACCCTACAAATCCTACCATGGCAAATCCAAGGCAATCTCTTAGGTTGTGTGGCCAAGACCCCAAGTATATCAAGCTAAATGATGAACAATACAACTTCATCTGTGTGAAGATTCAAGTAGGCCTATTCATAGACTTCTTAGACATGAAAGTTAAGTGAGGCTACAAACTTGTCCACTAAAATAGATGGGAGTATATCCCCTCTCCCATCAACTTCATCCTACTTACCAAACCCTACCAGTGGATACTTACCTAGATTGTTTGAACAAGTGATCATGAAGTAGGAACAAATTATGAGGAACCCCTACAACAAGAGTAGGATGAATTTGAGGCTCATTCCAAGCACAAGGACTCCTTCCACGTAGTCTTCAGCAAACAACCCCTAGTCTGGCCCTCCTGTAGTCCCATCCACCTATCTTTCTTGAGATAGTTATAGCCCCATTGTCACCTTCCAAGTCAATGCCTATTATAGCAATGCACTAGACACACATCAAGATGCACTCCTACCTATTAACCTGTCCTTTGTGGCACTATCATAGCCTACCTAGTCATCCCTACCAATAGCAATTATGTCTACTTAGCCTTATACTCATACAATGCATGTCTCCCAACCCTAAACAACTCAGGCATCTTACATCCTATCTATTTCTTTGGCACCCTCATTAGTGGTTTAACTCATGCACACATGGCATGTCGCAATCACTAGGCTCATAGCATAGCTATCACCATAAGCACCTTGCATGATTCTACAACTTGCAACTAGGTCATGGACCACACAACCAACATAGCAAGTAACACAACCAACGCAACATGCTGCTTTATCCCAAAACCTAGATCAGGCATTCCATCTAATTCAAACCTTAACAACAAAGGTGAAGCAGCTTAAGGATGCCTTCTCAAAAATAGTTAAGGTAGTGGACTTCTACCAGGATGATCTCATAACTCTTGCTATCCCACCACTATCTTTGCTAGTTGGCATCTCACTACCCCAATTCACCAAGTACAATAATGAAGGGGACCCCAAAGCACACCTTGTGACATTTAGGTTTGAGTGCCTACTACTATAGGCATGGCCACATGCCATCATACATGTCTTTACCATGTCATTCATTATTAAGGCACTAGATTGGTAGCATGCATTACCCCATGACTCTATCTCTTCTTTAAAGGATCTTTTGAGCCACTTTATCATCTACTTCAAGTACAACTTGAAGCTTGAAACCACCCTTGACCAACTCATGTAGATTAAGCAAGGTCATCTAGAGCCTATGCAAAAAATTTTCCAACATTGAAGCACCTCATTGAACAAAATTTGGGAGCCCATAGTAGAGATGCACCTCATAGTCATCTTTAAGGGTGCAATTAATGACTTCATTAAGTTAAAACTATACTACTTGGCCCCATAGTCTCTAAGCCAAGACTTTGCCCAAACTAAGAGAATAGAAGACACATAGCAAGCTAACAAGGACCTAACCTATGTGTCCTACAAAAACTAGCATGTGAAAAAGTAGAATGCAATAGTGGCAATAGTAGCCACATAGGGTAAAGTAACTAACCAGGGGCTGATGGTTAAGTAGCCCAAGGCCCCAGCTGACAAAGCCATCAACTCTCGTTCCTAGGCAACCAAGCCACCTACATCTACAATGGCCATGACACAAGTTGGACAAAGATCCAATTTTGAGCACAAGGATTACTCAAAGTATACCTTGTTGCCACTAAAACCCTCAGAGCTACTAGATCAATTGTTGAAAGCTGAGTGCATCCAACATAAGAAAATGTCTGAGGATGCTTACAAAAGGCATGATAGGTACTGCAAGCTACTAAGGAATCCTACCTCAGTAGCATCAAATGAGTCCTCGATCCCACAACACTTCAAGCTGGACCAATTCTATCATTACCACCAATTATTCGATCATGGCACCAACTTTTGTCAAGCTTTGCAAGATAATCTACAAAGGATGATAGATAGGGAAAAACTAGTTCTTGACATAGCAAACCCAATGAGGCCCCAGAACCAATCCATGAGGGTGTATACTAACCCTCTAAACACATATGGTGTTGGCTACATCATAAATAACATTAGCATGGATGGTAAGTCAGAACCAATGTAGTAGCCTTTTTTGGTCCAAGTGTCTTCCAGTAGTGTAAGGGTTCCCTCAGCCTTCACAAGTTCAAGGCCCCCCTTCATTGTTAGAGTGTCACCTCAAGTGCCCACAATGCCCTTTAAGGTAAGGTTCCCACAACATATCACAACAACTACTACTTAACTGTTATTTTTCATCAGGGTGTCACAACATGCTGGCCCCTCACCTACCCAAATCCTAGTAACGGGCAACGCATCAACCCTTTCTTGTCCAAAGGTTAATCCCATTGGCAACATGGGTAGGCCCACTAGATGGCAATGTAAGAGGCCCAATGAATGACTCACAAATGAAATGGTTAGGCAACAATGAGACCAAAGAGCACTTGGCCCATTGAAGCTAATCCCTATCTCTGCAATCCCTATGGCCAAAGCAACTAAAAAGGCCACAACCAGCAAACCAAAATCGAGCACTAAGGCCTCCAAATAGGCCAAGTCAACCAAGCCTAAGTCCCCTTCATAAGAGATTTGTCTCTTAAGCTACATGGAGGAGGTTAAGGCCAAAAAAACTATAGACAATGGCAAAGACTTTATAGATGCATTAGCCTAAGTAAAGTAGGTGCACAACCAAAAAAACACAATGTTGAGCTTGTATGACCTAATCATGATCTCATCTACCCATCGAGAAGTAGTAGCATAAATGTTGGCCTCCATTCCTGTTATGGAGGACATCCTTGTAGATAAGAATGCCATCCATGCAGTGATGTTGCCCTCGACATCATAGGAATTGGGTTCAACATCCCTAGCATTTCACGACAAGGTAATCAATGTCAACCCTAAGTGATGGGAGGTCATGACAACTCGAATGTTTATTACCATATGTGTTGGGAAATGCAAGATCCATAGAGTGCATGTCAATGATGGTGCAACAACAAACATAATACTGTACTCCATTGTCGATAAGCTAGGCCTCATAGACCAAATAAAGGCAACAAAAATTATGCCTAAAATCCTTCAATGAATCACATGTCACAATCCATGACATTGTCACCATAGCTTTTGTAGTAGGGGAGCAATTCCCCATCACTACCAAATTTATCATCATAGTGAAAATGCCTAGCTCTAACCTGATATTGGATAGACCTTAGCTAGCCCAATTTTGAGCCATCTCCTCTCCAATTCACCAGGAGATCCACCTTCCATACAGAGGTGGTGAAGTTATCATCCATGGTGATAACCCCATGACTTTGTCCATTAATAACATAGAAATGGAGCAATGGTCAAAGGTTGAATTTCCTGATGATGCAGCTATGGCAAATAATGCAATGCATAAGGCTAACACACTAGAATAAGTGGTGGAAGCCAATGGCCTTCTAGAGGACACTTTGTGGGTAGAATCACCCTTCAACGTAGTAAGCAAGGATCTAGGAGAATACCGAATAGTGCACAATACCCCCTATGCACCCCCTAATCCACATCAGATTAGGAAGAAACTACACAACCAAGGTACCCCCTTAGCTTGAAGTGTGCTAGGTGCCTGCATACCCTTTGCTGCTACATGCCATGCATTTTTGACTTTCGCTTGCATTGCATTTGTTTACACATTTACACTTAGCCTACTTGCTTAGATTATGCATTATTTCACTTTTTTTTATGCATTTATTTGCTTTTTCTAGGCATTTATCCACTTAGCTTACACATTCGCTCGTTTAGTACACCCTTTAGTAATTATTAGATTAACACATGAAAAAACATCAAAACGTGCAAAAAATCATAAAAGCCAAAATCACAAAAAGAGAGGTAGCAATTGATGTGGCTTGAAATGGCCTTAAACTACCATTGTGGCTTGAAATGGCCTTAAACTACCATTGGGGCCTAGAATGGCCTTAAACTACTGTTCTTAACCTTGGGACCTAGAATGACCTTAAACTAGAAATGCGTGACCCACTATGGCCTTAAATTGGCAAACCATCTTAGCTCAAAATGACCTTAAACTAGCAACGCTTGGCCCAAAATGGCCTTAAACTAGCCATCACTATGGCCATTGGCACAAACATGCTTACCGCCCATAGCAACTTGCATGCATACTTAGACAAACTTCACTACATTGTTTCTTCCATTTATGCACATTAACTTTGTGAAACAGGTGCTGCTTGATATTTTTCTAGTTTTTTTTGCATGAACATAACATAGCTATGCATGAGCAGATCTTCTCAGCTTTGGTCATTAAGGCCTACAACAATGGAGCATTCAAGCTTACTAATCAAGATGAAAATGAGCTTGCCAATTTAGTGAACCATTCATACCTAAATCTGTATTACATATAACATGTAGCACTACACATTAATGGAACAAGGTAATCATTCATCCACTATGATGTTAAATTGGCAAAGCATCTATCTACTATGAATTTAAACTGGCATAGCATGTCCGCTACAACATTAAACTGGCGTGCACACACTACCCATCTACCACAATGCTAAACTAGCATAGCTTGTCCTTGGGTCATAACATTAAACTGGCACAACAACATTTATCTACCATGTTGTCAAACTAGCATAGCATTCATCCACTATGATGATAAACTGGCACAACAACATTCATCTGCAACAATACTAAACTAGTACACAACAGTCCGCTAGGACTATAAACTAGCACATCATAGTCTACCAAGACCTTAAACTAGGTTCATGATTAGCCATGCATAGTTCTAGAAGAAAGTGAGTAAGCCCTCCCCCCACTTTTCTACATCACACAGGCAAGGATACTCTAGTCCCAACATGGAGCACCTACAACCAGCATGACCTTTGGAGCATTTGTAGCATCATCGCCCTGAAGCATTTTGCTATTTTTTTGAGCACTTGCCATTGCTTCAACCTTTGGATCATTTGCAACATCATCATCCCTAGGCATTTTTCTAGTCTTTCAAGCACTTGCCATCAGTTTAGCCTTTAAAGCATTCATAGCATCATGGCCCCTTGTCATTTTGCTAGTTTTTGAGCACTTTCCATTGCTTTGGCCTTTGGAGCACTTGTAGCATCATTGCCCCTTGGTAATTTTTTTGGCCTTTTGAACACTTGTGACTAGCACAACCTTTAGAGCACTTGTAACATCACTACCCCTAGCATTTTATCTACATTGTGTATTATGTGTTTTTTCTTCTCCTCTTGGAGTTGTGTTTGTAGGACGAAGCCCTAAGGCAGTTGTGCAAAGATGCATCTCATGGCAATAACAAGTCACCACATTGCTCTGATGTGCATGATTGGAGTAGCTAATCCTCTCAAGAGTGCACATCCCTATTACCCTGCTATAGCCTACGTACATCTACCCCAGTTATTCCTTGATACCCTTCCATCCCCCCACATAGTTAAGATTGGAAACCCCTTTAATGAATACACATTGTGATTATATCGCACTTTCTCAAGTCAAACCATAGAACCTAAGGTGGACATAACATAAGTTATCCAGTGGGAAGCCTCTATTGGTTGTTCAAAGCCCAGGCGGATGTAACATAAGTCATCCTAGGGAGGAAACGCCTATTCTAAAAATGCTTGAGGATGAGCTGGATTCTTAAGAGGGGTAGATTGTAACAAGTTGTCCCTTGTTAGGGACAAATTTTTATCATTAATCATGTAATTAACCTTTGAAATAAGGGATGCCTTATTATGAGGGTGTATAACTATTCATAGTACCCCTAGGGGATGTGTTGAACTTATGATATTTGAGGTTAGGCTTAGAGGTCATATCAACATGAAGTTACATAGCTAGATTATCTCTTCCAGGTAATGGTTTAACCATGGTGGTAGTGTTGGATTATTCTTAAGGTTCTAAGTGTCACAGGAAGATAACTAAAGGTCATTAACAGTGTACACAACAATTTCATTAATAAAGTCCCATTATTTTTATTTTCCTTTTAAATTCTCTTTCCTCCACTTGATTATGGTGTATAGCTCCCCTATCATTTCTTGCCTTCCTAGTTACAAAGGGTGTGCACTAGTGCTATTAATGCTTGCCTTATTGGTCATTGCCAGCACCATCATTCATTGCCTCCATGGTTGCCAACAATGACTTCTAGTATCATAAGTACATGCCTTCTTAATGTTTACTAGTGTTGTCATTTCCTGTCTCCCTAGTTGCCAATAGCAACCATCGACACTTTCATCCCTACCTCCCTATGACGAAAAATTTTTAAATTTTTTCATCAATTAATAAAAAAATTCAAGAAAATACATTAAATTAGGGAGTAAAAATATAAGTTTAAAAATAATGAAAAATTTTTCAAATAAAGAAATTTGATAGGTTTGTAGCAACTAGAATAAACTTTCCACAATTAAGCATGCTTGTCCTATAGTAGTACTAGGATGAGTGACCTCTTGAGAAGTCTTGAAAAACATGAAAATTTTTCCAACTTGAAATAGCCATAATTTTTTATTCTAGTATCTAATTTTAACAAAACAAGAGTCATTTCTAGTAGATTTGAACCTTCTGGATGCAATGGAATAGTAAGATTTAGCCTATTGAAGCCCAAAAATTAGTTTTAGAAACCATTATGTACTCATTCCAAAGCATGAAAAAGCTTGATTTAAAAAATGAATATTAAATATTTTTGGGTGAAAAGGGTATTTTAAGCTAATAGAGTCTCCATGGAAGGATCTAGGAAGAGAGGATTCATTCATGATATTTCTAAACGCCTCCAAAACTAATTAACAACCCCAAAACCAATAAAAACGACGATATAGACCATGGAACTATCACCTTGCCTTGTCTTTTCAATTTATCAATGTCTAGAACATAGAGAGTGCATTGAAGAATGATGAAATTCTAATTCAATGATCAAATGGATGCTACTAATAAATAAATTAATGAGATCATTGGCATCTAAGAGAAACTCCAACAATCAAATTAATGGTTCAAGAAAAATATGCAAGATTTATCTAAAGTAATTAGAAAATTATCATATATTTTGTAAGGAAAATGGTCAAAGATTCAAGGGAAGATAGATTCCTTTGCAAATTCCATCAAAAAATTAACTAATCATTTGATACAACCTCCCAACCAAAATTAACATGCATCAAGGAACCACAACTAAAATTAATTCTCACCTAGTAATTATCACCCAGATCAATTCCAACATCATTGTGACTTGTATCAAGATCAATTTCTCCCTAGGGAATAGTATTGAGATAAATTTCCATTGATCAGACACCTAGGTACCCACATTCCATTGCAAAGCAAAAGAATAAAACCTGAAGGCAAGGGTTATTGGAACTAGTAAAATTCAATATGAGAATTCTAAACTCAATTTCTCACAAAGAATGTAAAACTTTACCATTATGATGAAAGCCCCAGATTTAGTGCAAGATCAAAGATTAGCTTGATACTATGAAAAGTTATTTTGATAGGTTAAATTTATTGAGTCAAGAACATTTGCAAGTAGTCTCTTTGTATTAAAGGGAACTTCTGGCAACATGGTGGAATGTATTAAGATCTCAAGGATTCATTACAAATTGGCTAAAATTTTCTAAATATTTCAAATAAAAATTTTTACCAAATTATTTTCTTAAGAAATGTAAGATATGATTTGACTCATCAAGACTAGATGAACTATCCGTGGATGACTACTACAAGGATTTTTATCATCTCTCATTATATGCAAGCCATCAAGATAAGGATGAATTGGCTTCAAAGTTCATCAATGATTTATATGCTCAATTGCATCCCCAAACACATGCCCATAATTTCCATATATTTGATGAAGTGTATAGGATTGCTAAGGATTATGAGGAATCAAATCAAGTATATAATACAACTCTTCAATAAGTAAAGGTGGAAGAGACACCCAACAAGGTAATGTGATCAGGATGTCTTTCTTGTAGTAAAGACCACTTTAAGTGGGATTGCTTAAAATTGGAAACTCTAATACAGAGAAATAATAAAAATAAGAACTAAAAATCCAACACCAACATGGTCAAAGAAAAGTGAAAAGCTACTAGAATTACAACTATAAAGAAAATTGTATCACCAACTAAGTCAAGTTTGAGGAAATTTGAATTTTCTTTACTAATTTATGAAGGATCAATTAAGGGTGAAAATGTTAAATTTTTAATAAATAGTGGATCAAGTGATAATTTTATTTTACCAATTTTAGTTAAGTCATTAAATCTAATTTTACCTTCAAAGAAAGTATTTAAAATAGAAATTGGAGATGGAACGACAGTAAGTAAGCATGCTAAGTATGGAGAAATTAGCTTTACTCTATAAGATATTCCTTTTAGTATTGATTTTTTTGAATTTTAACTATGAGACATTGACAAAATCTTAGAAATTTCTTTTCCACCAAAATTTAATGTTCAACTTAGTGTCTTACCTTAGGGTGCACCAATTTTATTCGTTCAAAAAAAGGATGGCATCTTAAGATTATGTATCGATTATAGGATATTAAACAAAGTAATGATTAAAAATACTTATTCCTTTACTAGGATTGATAAAAAATTTGATTAAATCACTAGATCATGTTATTTTTTCAACATTTATTTAAAGCTAGGTTATCACCAAATAAGAATTGAAGAGAAAGATGTTGAGAAAAAGGTATTTACAACTAGGTATGGACTGTATGAATTTGTAGTAATGTCATTTTGACTGACCAATCAACCTACAACTTTCATGACATTGATGAATAATATCTTTCAATGATACTTTAATAAACTTGTTATTGTATTTATGAATGATATATTTATCTATTCTAAGTCAAGAGAGGAACATGTTAAACAAATAAAAATTACTATGAAAATTCTTAAGAAACATCAGTTAAACATAACACTAAGTAAATGTAAACTATTTAAAGAAGTGTCATACTTGAGCCATATTGTATATAAACAAGAATTACAAGTAGACCCATCAAAAGTTATTGTAGTTTGTAAATGGCCGAAACGTAAAGATACTATAGCAGCTTAGATTTTTTTTGCACTTAACAGAATTTTATCAACATGTTATTAAAGATTATTCTACTTTGATAATCCCCTTGACTGATCTTTTTCCAAGAAAAACATGTCTTTAAGTTTGATGAGAGATGCAGGGAAGCTTTCCTAACACTAAAGATGTTATTAACCACAATGCCTATCCTAAGAATCCTAGATGAAGAATTACTATTGCAAATATCTATGGATTCCTATGGAGTAGGGATTAGTGTAGTTCTTTCAAAAGACGATAAACTGATATGTTTGGAGTCTCATGAACTACAAGGAGCCATGATAAATTACTTAACTCATGATTTAGAATTACTATCTATTATTCATGCCTTAAAGGTTTGGAGATATTATCTTTATGGTAAAAGATTCATACTAAAAATAGGTCGTAAGAGATTAGAATATTTGTACAAATAACTCATTTTGAATACTAGATAATGAAGATGGATAGAATTACTAGTTGAATGCAATTTTGAAATTAAATATATTTTAGGAAAACAAAACATAGTAGTTGATGACCTTAGCTAAATATGAAACTTAATTATTGGTGTTGTAACGACCCTTATGGAAGAAGAGATTAAGGAATAGATAAAAACTATCCTTATTTTAAATCAATTATAACTAACATAGCTTCTAAACCTTATTAGAACCTCTCTCCAAAGGGCCTATTAATCAAGAGATAGAAGGTATGTATACTAGAAGGAAAGTGGAGATTTAAATTACTGTCTGAAGTGTATGAAGGACCCTATGTTAGACATCTTGAATATATCAAAATCTATGTGATGATATGAAAGTTTTAATTTTGTCCACGTATGAAAAATGATGTATCCATGTATAATAATATTTATCCAACTTGTCAAAGAGTAAAGGTGGAAAAAATAAACCAAGTGGATTTTTATAACATTTGGAAGTCCCAACATGGAAATGAAAAGATGATACTATGGATTTCATTGTGGGATTACCAATAACAAAGAAATGGAATAATTCTATCTTATTTTTATTTGATCATTTATCAAAGATGGCTCATTTTATGCCTTTAAAATCTATGAATACAATTTAAGACATAGCTCTAAAATTTGTACATGAGGTATATGTCCAAAATTGACCACATAATATAGAGATCCTATGTTTATCTATCAATTCTAGTGGAATTTCATAAAGGAAATTCAGCACAACATACCACCTAGAAATAGACAACCAAACAAAGCACGTTAATTGAATATTAAAAGATATTCTATGGAACTACATCAGCAATAGGTAAAAAACATGAGAGAATTACTTGCATTTAGCTAGAATTTCCTACAATAATAATTATAAAGGATCCATATATCAAATCGTATTAAAATTTATGTTTGAATTAAATTTCCAAACACCACTAACCTAGGAAAACCCAACTTTAAAAGCATAATGGAAGGAAGAAGAAATGAAAATAAATGAAAATCATGGAAAATATTATTACAAGAGTTAAATAAAATTTGCAAGTAGCCTAGGATAACTCTAAGGGATATATGAATCAACATTTCCTTAAGAAGAAATTCCAAATTGAGGATAAAGTATTACTAAGAATTAAACCTATTAGGAGTTTCCTTAAGCTTGAAAAATATATAAAGTTAGCTCCAAGATACTATAGACCTTTTTAAGTCTTAGAAGAAATTGTTGAAGTAGCCTATTGACTAAATCTTGCAACAAACTTAAAGATTCATTGTATATTCCATGTGAGTTTACTCAAAACGTTTCATAAAAATGATGTATCATATGTATCATACTGGAACACTTTGCCTCTAAGATGTAACGCAAGATTTGAGATTAAACCATTTGCAATTAAGTATCATAGAATGAAGAAAATCTATAATAAAATCATCAATGAACTACTTATCTAATGGTTTAACTATGATCAACAAACCTAGGAAAACAAGGAGTTTGTTTTGAATACATATCCTTAACTTTCTAATTGTTACAATAACAAATAATAAATTATATTTACTAATAGGTATTAGTAAGAGATTAATACATATTTTTTGTATGTACAGATGATAATGAATATAACAATGGAGCTAAAAACAAGGATCATAACATGGATGTAATTGTTAAATAGCTAGATCTAGAAGAAGCACTTGAGGATGAACTAGATTCTTAAGGGATGTATATTATAATGTCCCATACTTTGTTAAGGGTAGAATTGTATCATTAATCATGTAATTAAACTTCCAAAGAATGGATACCTCATTATGATGAGTTATAACTATTTACAGTACCCTCATGGATGGGTTTAACCTATGACATTTAAGGTTGAGCTTATATTTTGTATCAACATGGAGTTACAAAGCTAGATTAGTGAGAGACAAGAGCCAAGTAAAGCAGGATAAGAAGAGATTAATCAACCCTTCAATATAATGGCCTAACCATGGTGGTAGTGTTGGATTTCCTCTAAGGTCTTAAATTTAATCGAAAGATAACCTAGGGTCATTAATAATGTACCCAACAATTTCATTAATAAAGTTCTTATATTTTTATTTTCCTTTTAAATTCCATTTCTTACACCATTATTTGCAAGCTGGATGAGAGCTCCAAGTTATTTTCATATAACACAATGGATGAAATATTTCATTGGCATTTCAGAATATGTTATCATAAGTACAAAGCTTTATCTAGTTGCACCAAGATATCCATCACAATGCCTCTAAGATAAACAATAGAACCATTAGTCAAGAATATAGTAATATTAGTTGGTTTGATATGGTCATAATCCATGGACTCATATATCTAATAAGGCATTATTTTTATGATATTTCTCACATCAACTAAATTATGATAACCCATATTTTTGGACATCCTTACTACATATGATATTTTTTTGTTATGAATGTTATGTTTACACTTGTATGCTTATACATCTAGCTAGTTTGGTATATTTTATGCATTATGCTAATGATGTTAATGATGAGCCATGGGTTTTTAAGATTCTTCATTAAAATTATGTAATTTATAATAATTAATAATTCATATACTATATTTTATTATCATCTAGCAAGTGTGCACTAATCCTATTGATGAGTGTGACAAGATCTCATGAGATTTGGCTGGAAGCATGGCATGACTATAAATATTAGTTTGTTTAATTAATATTAACAATATTTTCTAAGTATGCATGGTATAAGAAAATAGATATATGATTGATGATTTATATGTCCAGATTTGTGCTTTAGAAATTTAATTATATTGATCATTGTCTTATTTTCTTTATTAAGATTTTTTAAAATATACTTTAAAACTATAAGATTTTATGGTATTTTCTCTCTAATTTTTTTGGCATGTGAGGGAGTTATGTGAGTGGGAGAAGAAGTTATAGTTATGATGGAAAAGATTTGTGGTAAGTTTCTCTTATCTTACTGGATGTTTGTGTAATTGATGTTTTTTCTTAATTCCATAGTTTTCAATCAATCTCCATTAAAACTCCCATGGTTCAATTCAATCAAGGAGAGGTGTTAGAGATTAGAATTGGAAAATGCTATGGGATTTTAGATTGGTTGTTTTGATTACATTAATCATTTTAGCTTGGTTTTCCCCTCTTTCAGTATTTTTCATTTGGATCAGAGATGAGTTTTCTTGGCTTCTTTCTCATTTACTATTATAGGATCTAAGAACATACTTAGAATGAATATTATTTATTTTTGTCATATGATTATGATATTATTTTATGGGATGAAGGTTTTTGCTTATGTGGATGAAATGCAATTTGATGGAATTTTTATGTGCATTCATTTAGTTATTTTCTACTTTTCCTAGATATGGGAATTATAAGATTATTTTTAATAATTTTTATGAGATTGGGTTTTTCCATTTGAGCACTCAAGATTATGATTAATAGATAAATTTGAGGTAAATTTATATGGAGCTGTGTTTATGAAATTTTGGTAGAAGTGGTTGATTTCCATGATGGTAAATAGTGTTTGGGAACTTGTGGTTAGTCCACTAAGTTAGCTTACCAAATCAATTTTTTCCTTCTTTAATCTTAACACATTGTTGCAATAGCTTTTTTTTTTTTGCATATTCTTTTATCTTGAATATCTCTTTCCTTACGTATTTTGTGATCTTGGCATATTGTATTCATTTTTCCTTAGAGTAAGCTTCTCCTAGTCTTGTGATTATATCAACTTCAATTTTCTCTCTCTATCTTGATTTTGTATTTTCTCCTTCCTTTTCAATTCACATTCTAGACTCATTGAGCATTTTCCTATTTTCCTTACCTATTCTCCTCATTTTTTAGTGTTCCTTGGTTATTTCTTGGTCTTTTCTAGTTAAACAAAACATCCCAGACTATTGTTAAACATCTCTTACAAAACTCAGTCTCACTTATAGGATGTCTTCCTTATGCATAATATGTCTTCCCCAAGGCATCTTGCCCTATCATAAATCTTCTCTACCAAGTAATCTTATCCTAGCTAGAGACATCTCCTTCTAAAATAAGAAATCTTTGCTAAGATGTTCTAGCAGAGACCAAGACATCTCCCAAGCTTCTAAGACATCTTCCAGGCTTCCAAGACATCTCCCAACTACAAAGACATGTCCTCCAAGACATCTCTCTCTTTCTAAGATGCCTTTCTTGCAAACCTAGTATTTCCTAAAACTTGGAGTTTTTGAAGTATGATTCTTTGATTTAGCTCTTAACTTAGATTCATTAGTTTCTATGCTTCCAAATATTTTTCCATTCTTCTATTCATGTCATATTAACATTTTCCTTCTTGATTCCTTCATTGTTTTATTCTCCTAGCTTGATATAGAGTGACTAGACTAAACTTTTCATAATTCTAGTATCTTTCTTGGTTTATTGTAATATTCATTTCACCATCTAAAAACATTAAATCTTGTTAGAATCTTTTCCCATGTAAAGCCTTTTATTAACTCATCTATCGAGACCTCAAGATTGTTAAATTATCTTGGACTAAATTGGACTCTATTTGGAAAGAGCATTAATTCTTATAGGAAGGTTGCTTGTTGGCAATATTTTAACTATCTACGTAACTATATAAGCAATATTTGGATATATTATTCTTGATCTTCCCATGAGGATTATATTGGCATCTTGGAAAATTGTTGAGATCCCTAAAACATTGAATTTGAATCTCACTAATGATGGCCTCCCATGTGTTTGGAAATGAGTGTTGATAACTTGAGTATTTTTGAACTACATCCTTATTAGAATCTTTGGTTTAGTGGGTCTCTTGATGAGACAAGGTCTCTTTATTGATATTACCCTCCACCATCAGTTTGGTTGACATCTTTTTGAGTTTTCTGGTTGTTGGATGTTGGAGCTAGCACTGAGTTTGTGCAATTGATTAGAGATGAGCTCCCTAAATATGACTATGATATTTGATCCCCACTGTAGAGTGTACCAATATGGCTCTTACTATGGGTCTCATCATATAGAATAAGATGATTCTATGGCTCATTGGTCCCTTTTTTTATGCCTCCAAAATGTTAGAGGTGATGTGTTGGGTCATGCCTCTAGCACTAATATATTTGAGGAATGTTAGAATTGATGTCATAGGTAACACTTCATGTTCTAGTTGAGACTAATAATGAATCCATGTGCATGGTAATTTGATATTTGGTTTGGATACATGTTTCTTTTGGCTTTTGGCAAGTACATATGACAACACAATACACATATTACACTAAGTGTGATGCATTCTAGCCTCCTTGTTTGTGGTAATGGCTAAAGTAGGTAAACCCTAGTTATGGCATTGTATGATAGATGGATGTTATAGTTGTGCATTTATATGTTTGCATGGATGTTTTGATGGCTCTCTTATCTGCATGTTGAGCCAACATGTTTTGCAAGTCAACCATGCTCCTCCTAATCAACATGAAGATCTATCTATTTGATGATTGGAGAGCTTGCCAAGGTTTCTCAGTCAATTTTATACTAATAATCCATTTTATTTTTAGGTTGATTAGTTTTAAAAAAGGGAATGGAGTTCTTGAAGGACTATTATGAAATTATATAATCATGCTAATGTTATGTATCAGTTTAAATCTTTGGCTACTATATTTTGGCATATCATCATTATATTAGACATTAATTCTCTTTTCATTATAAATTCATGGATTATGTATCGTTTAGAATTGTGACTATATGGAATTCATATATATTATGGAATTTAGTTTCACAATTTATCTTATGCGATTCTTTTCCAATATTTTTAATCTTTGATACAATTTTATATTCATATACTTTCTTCAACTATTAGTTTTCTCTTCTATTTTCTTTAGGATTATGACTCAGTGCTAGGTTTCTTTATTCCTTTCATTGTGTTTTTCATTCATTGGCATCTCTTACCATGATTGATTATTTTCCCAAGAGTTTCTACCTAACATAATGCTCTCCATCCTAAGGCATGGGAAGGAGGATGTTACAAGATGGTATTAAAGCATTTGTTTTTGCTAATTTTTCCTTTTTCATCTAGCAATGGTAGGTGCTAGAAATGGATGTGGTCATGCTAGAAGGATAGATGTGTGACCTAGCAACCCAACATCCATGGCTAATATCATTCTTGAATGAGCAAGGAGCCATAGGTAGATTCACAAGCTAAACCTATAAATTCGGTTTCTACTCTAGCACAAGAGGAGGAATTAACCAAGTAGATATCAACCACTATATGTTCTAATTCCTCTGTTAGCATATAGAGAAGAATGCTACTTCACAATCAATACATGATGCTTTAGGAAGTAGTGGAAGTGGCAAACAAATAATGGAGAGAAAGCTTACAAAAACATTCTATAAGATAGGATCCCCTACATTTTAGGGTGAAGAGGATCCTTTAGTTGCCATTAAATGGCTTGACAAGGTTCTTAAAATCTTCAAGTTGATAGATTATACCCCTACATAGTAAACCCATTTAGTCACTCACTAGTTTCATGTAGCTACTAGACATTGGTGGACTACCTAGAAGAAGGTTCACCATTGGGAAGAATCTGGCATTCATTGGAAAAATTTACTCAATGGTTTCAATGCTCATTACATTCCATCAGAGTTTGTAGAGGTGAAGGTTGAGGAGTTTTAGTATCTCTACCAAGGCAATCAAATGATCACTGCATATAACTACAAGTTCTCATAGCTAAGCATATATGTGCCTTACATATATTTGAATAAGCTATCTAGGACTAACCATTTTATTTGAGGTCTTCCTACATCCATTAAGAATCATTTTTTCTCTCTATCTTTAGATGTATCAAGATGCACAAGTTCATGCTTTAGATTTGGAGTGCAATCAATTGGCAAAGGGAGCATGTTGAGATCATTCTTAGAAGAGGGGTTAAACCTCTTCCAAAAAATCTAGTGGATTCAAGAGGATCCAAGGGTTCCATTTGGATGTGAGTAGTAGAGATATTAGTAGTAGGTAGTAGGTGGTTAAACCACTCATGGACCCATTACTTGCTTTTCTTATGGGAAGGTTGGATATGTTTGAAAGCACTATCTCAACTATTGCAACTATGATCAGGAAAGTCATAAAAGCTTTAACTACTCAAAGAACGTAGGTGAAAAAGGTCATCAATAGGTTGGAAAACCTACTAATGGCTAGGGTGGTGCTCAAACACATGTGATCAACCAACTCAGACTCAATGCAACACTATGATGGATATTGGAGATGTGATGTCTGATCTAGTAATTTTCATTCTTTTTAACCTTGGTGAAATCCTTTCTTTAGTAGATTAGTATGTAGTTGCTCATTTTTGTTTGGAGATTAGTGGCTTAACCAAGGACTTATCATTAGCTCTTTTGGTGGCTATGTTCTTATGGTGGATCAGGTCTACAAATCTTTATCCTTGATAATTCAAAATTTCATGTGGTTCAGTGACCTTCATATCATGAATTTAGGGGACTATGGGATTATCTTGGATATGGATTTGTTGACTTGTTATTATAGTAGCTTGGATTGTTATCATAAGATACTTTCTTTGTGATGAATGATGATGTGCAGATGATGGCGCATACTAGATCATGTAAAGTTAGGTTGATTCTTGTTTCTTCAAAATCATTTCACCAATAATTGAGGAAATTTCAATTCTTTCATTTTTATTTCTATCAATGATCTCTCTTTATCACAAGAACTTGAACAAGTTTTGGTTGTTTATGAATTTTCTGATATCTTTCATTTTGAGTTACCCAGTTTACCTCCAAGGCATGATGTTGAGTTTGAGATTGTCCTCAAACCAAGTGCAAAAACCTATCTTGAAGTTTCCACATAGGATGTTCCCTATTGAGTTAGTGAAACTAAAGATTCAGCTTCATGAGTTTTTTGATAAGGGTTTAATTTATTAAAGTGTGTCTCCTTGGGATGCTTTTATTCTCTTTTTATAAAGAATAATGGTAGTATGAGGCTATGCATTAATTACTAGTAATTGAACTAGATGATAGTGGAGAACAAATATCCCTTGACATGCATAGATGATTTTCTTGAGCAACTAAGGGGAGCTAGGTTTTCTAAAATATTGATTTAAAGTCAAGATATCATCATGTGTGCATCAAGGAGAAGGATGTCCCCACGATAGCCTTTGGGATGTGGTATGGGCATTACAAGTTCTTAGTATTATCATTTGAACTCACTAAAGCTACTATAGTCTTCATCCATATTATTAATAGTTTCATGATGTCCCACCAACATCAGTTTGTTATCATGTTCATCGATGATATTTTGGTATATTCTTCATTTGAGAAGTTTCACAAGTAGCCTCTAAGGATCATCTTGCATAAGCTTAAAGAACATCAATTTTTTGCCCAACCCTACAAGTATTCTTTTGGATACCAAGAGATTTAAATGTTGGGACATGTTATTCTTGAAGCTTGTATAGCAATGGATCTCACTAAAATATCAGTTATTTAGGATTGGCCTATGTCTAAGGATGTTTGTGAAGTTCACAGTTTTTTCAAGTTGGCAGGTTATTATAAGAGGTTTATTAAAAATTTCTCCCTCATTACCTTACCTCTCATAAAGTTTTTTCCAAAATATGTTAGTTTCTTGTGAAGCCTATGTTATCAAGATACCTTTGACAAACTAAAGGATACACTCATCTCAACTCCTATTTTAGTTTCACCTACACCAAGTAAGCTATTTCACATATGTACTGATGCATCAGAAGAAGGTTATGGGTTTGTCCTTATGCAAGAGTGTAAAGTGGTCAATAATGCCTCATCATGAGTTCTACCTCACTCATGACCTATAGTTGGGAGCAATTATATTTTTTTAAAAGTTTGATATTATTACTTATTTAGGAATTAGTTGACTATTTGAATAAATCATAAGAAATTATAGTATTTGATGAGCCAACCATAGTTGAAATTACATTAGAGAAGGTGGATTAAAATTTTGGACAACTTTGATTTTACCATCCAATATTGAACAAGAAAAAGTAGTGTGATCACAGATGCCTTAAGCTATATGGCTAGTGAGGTAAATAGCTTGGTGATATAGTTTGATGTGATAGGTGAGATTCATGAGATGCAATAGTGTGATTCTTGGTGCAAGGAGCTAAGGCATTCATATGATGCTACCATGATAGTGGATGCACTTTAGTTGCTTTATTGTAATAATTAGATATATGTGCCTATTTTTTAAGAAAACGTTTATTGGAGAAAGATCACCTTAGTAGACTTTAGATTCATCTAGATAGTGATAAGATGTAACAAATGTTGCAGAGGTTGTACTAGTGAGTAGGCATGAAGAAGTAGGCTGGAGAATTTATGGCCAAATACCTAATTTTTCAATAGGTTAAACTTGAACATCAATGACTAGGTGGCTAGTGGTACCCCAACTTTATTCCATGGTGAAAGTCATAGGTGATTGGAATGGATTTCATTATTGGTCTACCTTGCACTAGGGGTGGAAAGGATGTCAGTCTTGTTATGGTTCACCTATTAACCAAGTCAACACATTTCCTAGCTATAAAGACTTTGGCTAGCTTGAAGGGTGTTGAGTATATGTTCATCTCTAAGATCATAAGCTTGCATAATATTCTTACCAAGATGATCTTAGACCATGATGCCAAATTCACTTCTTGGTTTTAACATGCATTCATGAACAACCTAGGTACTAAGTTGAACATGAGTTCTTCTTATCATCCGCAAATTAATGATCAAGTCGAGAGAGTCAATCAAGTATTGTAGTACATGCTTTAGTCCTAGGCTTTACATTTTATAGATAATTGGGATAACATGTTACCATTGGTAGAGTTTACTTATACCAACAATTATCAAGCTAGCTTGAAGGCAACACTGTATGAAGTCTCATATTGAAGACCATCTAAGACTTACTTGTATTGGGATTTAATCAATGATAGGAAATTCATCAATTTGGATGTTATGTTAAGAATGATAGTGCATATTAGAGAATTTCATGAATGGTTGATGATAGCTTAGGATCATCAAGAAAGCTATGCAAACCACAGGAGGAGGCCTCTTAATTTTGATATTACAAATAAAGTTTTTATTTAGATCTCCCTACTCAAAGGTTTGATGCTAATAAGATTGCATAATATTCCTGCCAAGATTATCTCAAACCATGATACCAAATTCACTGCTTGGTTTTAACATGCATTCATGAACAACCTCGATACTAGGTTGAACTTAAGTTCTTCCTATCATCTATAGAATAATGATCAAGTTGAGAGAGAGAATCAATCAATTATTGTAGTATGTGCTTTAGTATTGTGCTTTACATTTTATAGATAATTGGGATAACTTGTTACCATTGGTAGAGTTTACTTATACCAATAGTTATCAAGCTAGCTGGAAGGCAGCACCGTATGAATTCATGTATGGAAGACCATGCAAGAATTACTTGTATTGGGATACGATTAATGATAAGAAATTCATCAATTTGGATGTTGTGTTGAGAATGATAGTGCATATTAGATAATTTCATGAATGGTTGATGATAGGTTAGGATCATCATGCAAGCTACACAAACCAAAGGAGTAGGCCTCTTAATTTTGATATTGCCAATAAAGTGTTTATTTAGATCTCCCTACTAGAAGGTTTGATGCTTTTTGGCTAGGAAAGTAAGCTTTCATCTCACTATATTAGTTCATTTGATTTCTTCAATGCATAGAAGAGGTTTCATACTATGTTGATCTGCTACTAGAGCTTTCGAGCATGCATGATGTGATTCATGTATTCATGCTATAAAAGTATGTGCCTAATGATAGTCATGTGGTTGACTTGACTAAGGTGTAGCCTCAAGTTGATGCCTTGTACATGGAATTTTCCATTAAGGTCTTAAACCAAATGGAGCACTAGTTATGTAGCAATATAGTTTCCATGGTAAAGGTTTTGTAGAATTTTCATGGTTCACAAGAGGCTACTTGGAACCTTATGTCTAATTTACATTCTTTCCATCCTACAATCTTTCAAGAGGAAGATATTAAAGGGGAAAGGATGTAACAACCCATATTTTTGAAGATCCATGGTACATATAATTGGTCTTTTAATGAATTTTTTTCATGCACTTGTATGCTTATATATATAGCTAGTTTGGTATTGTTTATGCATTATGCTAATGAGGTTAATGATGAGCCTTGTATTTTTCAAATTCTTAGTTAATACTGTGTAATCCTTAATTATTAATCATACCTATACTATCTTTTATTATCATCTAGTAGGTGTGCACTAATTTTCTTGTTGAGTGTGATAAGTTCACATGAGATTTGGTTGGGATCATGGCATGGCTATAAATAATGGTTTGTTTAATCAATATTAATAATTTATTCTAAGTGTGCATGATATAAGCAAAAAGATATGTGATTGATGATTCATATATCCACATGTGCTTTAGACATTTAATTATATTGAGCTTTATCTTATTTTCTTTATTGAGAGGTTTTGAACTATATTTCAACATTATAAGATTTTATGATATTTTCTCTTTAATGATTTTGGCATGTGAGGGAGTTACATGAGTGGGAGAATAATTTACAATTATGATGGAAAAAATCTTGTGGTAATTTTCTCCTAGCTTTTTGGATGTTTGGATAATTGGTATTTTTCCTCCATTTCATAGTTTCCATTCAATCTCCATTAAAACTCCCATGGTTCAATTCTTTCACACATTTTGATAATTAGGGAGAGGTGTTGAGAGATTGTAGTTGGAAAGCACTCTAAGATTTGAGATCAATTGTGTGGATTTCATGACTGTTTTTGGCTTAGTTTTTCACTTTCTCAATTTTTTAAGTTTGGGTTAGAGGTAAGTAATCTTAGCTTCTTCCTCATTTACAATTATAGGATCTAGGCACATATTCAAAATGGATATTGTTTATTTTTGTCATATGACTATGAACTTATTTTTTGGGATAAACATTTTTGTCATATGATTATGTAGATGGAATGCAATTTGATGGAATTTTTATGTGATTTATTCTACTTTTTTGCCAATTTGGGTTATGGGAATTGTAAGATTATTTCTAATACTTTTTATGGAATTTGATTTTGCTATTCAAGCACTCAGTAGATAGTGGTTGATTGATGAATTTGTGGTAAATTCCTATGAAGCTGTGTTTTGAATATCTAGTAGAAGTGATTTATTTTTATCATGGTAAATAGAGTTTGGGAATTTTTGGTTAATCCACTAAGTTAGCTTACTAGATCCATTTTTCCATGCTTTAATCATGAAATGTTCTTGCGATAGCTTCCATTTGCATACTCTTCTGGCTTGAATACCTTTTTCCCTTAGTATTTTGTGATCTTGGCATATTATATTAGTTTTCCCTTATAGTAAGATTTTACCAATCTTGTGATTATATCGAATTTATTTTTCTCTCTCTATCTTGATTTTGGGTTTTTCCTTCCTTGTCCATTTACAGTCTAGACTCATTAATCCTTTTCCTATTGTTTCTTACCTATTCTACTCATTCTCGAGTGTTTACTAGGTATTTTTTGGCCTTTCCAAGTTGAAAAAAATGTCCTAGATCATTTTCAAATATCTCTCCTAAAACCTAGTATTGCTAATAAGATGTCTTCCCTATGCACAAGACATCTTCTCCAAGATTACTTACCCTGTCATAAGATGTCTCTATCAAGATGTCTTCTCCCAACTCGAGATGTCTCCTCTTGAAATAAGACATCCTCCCAACCCAAATACATCTTTCCTAAGACATTCCAACATAGAAAAAGACATCTTCTAGGCTTCCAAGATTTCTTCCAGGCTTCCAAGATGTCTCCTAACTATAAAGATCTCTCCTCGAAGATGTCTTTTGTTTTCCAAGACATCTTTCCTACAAGCCTTTTTTTGCCTAGAACTTTAATTATGTGAAGTTTGATTCTTTCATTTAGCCCTTAACTTGGATTTCTTGGTTTTTATGCTTCCATATCTTTGTAAATTTTTTTGTTCATGTCATATTTACATTTACCTTCTTGAGTCCTTCATTGTTGAATTCTTATAACTTGATATATAGTGGCTGGATTAAACTTTGGGCAATTGTGGTATCTTTCTCGATTTATTGTAATATTCATTTTACCACTTGGAAATATTAAATCTTGTCATAGCCTTTTCCCATGTCAAGACTCTCATTGACTCATCTAATGAGATCTCAAGAATGTTGCATTATCTTGGACCAAATTGGACTCTATTTTGGTAAGAGCATAAATTCTTATGGGAATGCTATTTGTTTGTGATTTTTGGACTATCTATGTAATTATATAATTAATATTTTTGTTTATAATCCTTGATCTTCCCTTGAGGATCCTATTAACATCTTAGAAAATTATCAAGATCCCTAGATCATTGAATTCAAATCTCAATAACGATGGCCTCCCATATGTTTGGAAATGGGTGTTGATGACTTAAGTATCTATGGACTCCCTCCTTGTTGGGATCTTTGGTTTATTATATCTCTAAATGAAAAAAGGCCTATTGTTTAATATTGTCCCCCACCATTAGTTTGGTTACTATGTCTTTTGGTTGTTTAATTGTTGGATGTTGGAGCTAGCATCAAGTTTGTATGGCTAGTTACAAATTAGCATTTTAGAGATGATTATGATGTTTGACCCAACACTATAGAGTGCACCAATGTGGCTCTTACTATAGTTTCCATCCTACAAAATAGGATCATTCCATGGCTCATTGGTCCATTTGTTTTGGTTTGTACCTTCATAACATTAGAGGTGATGTCCTAGGTAATGCGTCTAGCACCAATATGTTTGGGGAATATTGGATGTATTTTTCTAGGTGATGAATCATGTTCCAATTGAGACTAATAATAAATCCATGTGCATGGTAATTTGATGTTTGGTTTAGATACATTTTCGTTTTGGCTTTTGGCAAATACACATGACACTGTAACACACATATTACATTGAGTACGATGCATGCTAGCCTCCTTGTTTATGATGATAATTTGAGTGGGCAATCCTTAGTTTTGGCATTGGATGATTGATGGATTTTATGGATGTATGTTTATATGTTTGTATGGATGTTTTGGTGGTTTTTTTTATATGCTTGTTGAGATAACATGTTTTGTAGGTCAGCGATGCTCCTTCTAATCCCCATGAGATCTATCCATCTAATGATTAGAGAGGTTGTTGAGGTTTCTCACTCAGTTTTATACTAATAACCCATTTTAATATTAGGTTGATTAGTTCTGGGAAATAAAATGGAGTAATTAGAGGATTGTTATGACAATATAAGCATGATGATGTTGTGTATCAGTTTAAAGATTTGGCTATTGTATTTTGGCATTTCAGCATTATACTAGACATTAATTCTCTTTTTCATTATGGAATCATAGATTAGTAACTTGTGACTATATGGCATTCATACATATATTATGGAATTTAGTTTCACAATTTGTGTTATCCTATTCTTTTTTAGCATTTTTAATTTTTGGTACAATTTTATATTCATGTATTTAGTCCTTCCACTATTAGATTTCTCTTTTCTTTTCTTTGGAGTCATGACTTAATGATATATTCCTTTTTTCCTTTCATTGTGTAGTTCATTAATTTGCATTTTTTTGCCATGTCCTATCATTTTTAATTGGGATTCTACCCAATGAATGCTCTACATTCTATGACACAAGAAGGAGATGTTACATAAAGCATGGTGAAAATTCCTATTTCTAATCATGCATGCAATAGTATGGCTTTCAAGATCCTTTGCATTTTGAGATATCCTAGCCTTTCAAATATTAGTAATGGTCTTGACAAGAATAATATGTTTGGGTATTCTTATCTTTTTCTTTATAGAGAAATTTTCTTCAAATATTTGGCATATTTTGGGGTTTCTTTAATATCCCTTAAAAGTGTAACATGCAATGTAACATCCCTAAATAAGTTTTCATGTTATTTATTCTCAACATTCTTTGATTCAAGTCTATGTAGAAATAGAGCTTGAGTGAAAGAAGGTGCATTAGAATCATTTAAATCAATCTTTTTTTCAAGTTATTTGTCCATAGAAAGCTCCCACAAAAATATTTTTTTTAATCTCATCATGTTACTTTCTTTTCTTTATAGACATGCTCAAACAAGGTTGGAAATTCACAATGTTACCACTTCTTATAATGATGTTACATTAATCTAGGTTTTGAAAGGACAAAATATCCAAGTCTTATCTATTATGATATTTAGTATTTTTTTTTTCAATTTGTTCTACTAATGAATCTTTTGGTTATAAGCCTTGAATAAGATTAATGATATGATTATTTTTCTATTGCAACATTTCTTGAATATTCTCATATTTTTTTGCAATGCTTGTGATTAAAATTCTTGATTTTGATTTGGCCTTCAAGATTTACTAAAATTATTATAATATTTTTGATAATTGTATTGATATTGAGGATGATAATGATAATTTTGATTGAGATTTTGGCTCCAACCCCTACCTTAAGATGTAGATCCTCTAATTTATTCACTTTGTAAAGATACCACATTAGTTTTCTCCTTAATAAATGATAAAATTTGGTAATCATTGGTAGTATGATCAACCTTCATGCAAATGACACAAGAATAAGCAAAATCCATACCTCTAACATGTGGTTAATTAGCATTATGAAGTATCTCCATGGTTCTCATTGAAGATGCTTGTTTTTGCCCTAAATATGATTGAAACAGCACATTAGAGTTATAAGAAAATAATAAAAAAGATAATTTGTTACTTATCTCCTCAATTTATTTTTTCAAGCCTACCATAACCATGTGTTCAACCAAATGGACCTTCATATTTATAGGCCAACTCTTACTTTGGTCAATAATTTCATCAAGGTCCTCAAAAGTAGCATTCATTTTCATTTTCATTATAGTATTACCACATGCAAAATTTATACTTTGTCTGGTAAGAGGTGTTAGAGCATCAAAGAAAATCCATCGTAATTAACATCTTGTAAAATCATGATCAAGGTTTTTTTCCTAATATTTTTAAATCTCTCCTAAGATTATTCATAAGTTTCATTGTCTTTTGATTGAAAGCATGAGAATTGTTTTCTATAAAGATGAATCTTAGTGGAAGATAAAAATCTATTCAAAAATTCATCCTTAAACTCATCCCAAGACTTCATAGAATATGGCTTAAGGGATCTATACTATGATAATGCACAATCTCTAAAATTAAAAGGAAATACACTCATTTTGAGTATGTTCATCAACATTATTATTACATGCTATAAATAGAATTTCAAAATCTTGAATATAATTATATGGATCCTCATCTTTTTACCAAAAAACTAAGAAAAGTCTAATAACTTTTTAACTTACACATTCTTGTATTGGTCTTTCTTTAAGTGTTCTTGCATTGTAGAACATTGGAATTAATCAAATGGAGGACTGTGGGTTACAAAGGGTAAGGTGCCAAAATTATGGTAAAGAACACTTAACATTAATTCACTCTAACAAAGAAACAAATGTCAATCATTTAGTCATTCAATCTCAAGAAATAATCTCATTACAACAAAGTNTTTGCTTATAGTTGCCCTTCAATATAGTATGAAACAACTTCAATTAATAGTTGCAACAACTTCTGGCTAACGACAGTAACCTAGGTACGAGTCACAACTAGGTTGTAGCTCCCTACCTGAAGCAGAATCATCTAGTCAATCAACTATTACAAGGAAATGTGATCAACAATCTCAGTCAACTATTTATAATGGTCAATCATTCAAATCTCAATTTTTAAGTAATTGAATTAACTAGATAAAAATTCATAATGATTGTGACTAATGTGTAAGTTAGAGGGATTCACACTGTTAGATTCACTTTTCTATTACAAAATAAAGTATGAGTCACTACGAACTACATCTAAAGAAAACTTTGGGCTATGAGCTCATGCAAGTTTCATGAGCATGAAGTACCTTGTCCAACTTAGATACAACTTCTATGCTAATATCATCTTCATTTAAAGATAACTCCACTTGTCCCTTAATCCTTTGATGCTAAAAATTAACTCCTAATGATAGTAGAATAGGCATTGTTCCCGTAATGAATTGGAAACTCCTTAGAAACTACTTTCCAAGGCTCTAAGCTGTAGGTGGCTGCAGGTTGCATGAGCTACCAACTACCCATCCAAGCCTTAAAAATAGAGGAAATGAAGTATAAAGGACATCAATTCATGCCTTGAAATAGCCCCTAACTATCTCTTTATCATTGCAATAATAGAAAGTGGAAGAATTCATGTGAATTAATGGAAATACAATAAAAAATAGATCTGATAATAGAATCAATCCTCTCTATCATAACATCTCAAAACATACAAAAAAGAAAAGGGAAAGAAGAAGTGAGAGATAAAGATGCTCAAGTAGGAGGGCCTGAGCCTTCCCTTAAAGGAGATGTAAGAGCCTCTGATAAAGGTTCACATGCATCATCACTTACCTCCTCACTCATGAAATCTTGCCCCATCACCTTATCATCCACCTAGCCCATTGGACTAGATGATCCAGCTTGGTCTGCATCAGTGATTAGGGATCCCATGGATGTAAACTCTGGGTCCATCAATTTACCCATCTCTAGGTGATTAACTATCTAGTGGAGGTCCCTCATCCTAGAAAATAGATGATGTCCTAGGATCTTCACATTGGAGACTAAACAGTATTACCTCCTCTCTATTCAATCACAACATTCATTTAATATTTCTTATTTTTTATATGTATGCATCAAGCTTTATAATCATGATACTCCTCAAGGACTAATAACTTGGGTTTTATGAATTTCCTAGTATAATAAAATAAAAGTAAATATTAATGTTCTAACATGGTACATCATAAGAGCATTTAGTGCAACATGATTCTAATAGTTATCATGGTTCAAATTGTTAAATGATTCAAACTTATGGATGACTTGTTGCTATCTAATGAATGTTTAGAAGTGTTTTGACTTTGTTAATTAAACATATGGTAGTGTGAAAATTTTTATGATTAAAAATAATAACACTTTTTTAATGTCTATCTTTATTAAATATGAACTGGTCTAGATATATTAACAATGATAAGGAAAAAATTATAAAATGTCTAAAAATGAATAAAATTTTACATTATTAACATCAAGTCCAAAATTGATGCATATATTTTATTAAGAGTTTGTACCTTAGATAGTATTCAAGATGTTTTTAATGTACCTAGGTTAGAGAACTCATGTGAGGACAAAGAATTGGACTTCAGGTAGGCATGTAGCAACACTACAAAAACTAAGGCAACTAGGGAACATTCAAAAAATCCAATCTTCTTTACATGAAGATAGCTAGGATGCTTTAAGAATACCAAACCTTCTTTACAAGTGGATAGCTAAGGTGCATGCACAAGAGTAGTAGGTAGTCATATTACGGTGGCAACAAATATAAGTAGCTTGTATAGAGGTTGCAAGTGAAAGAATTTTGAGAAAAAAGTAATTAAACTTTAAAGACGCATAAGACAAATTTAACTTTTGTTCAATATCGATCTATAACACCCCTTGGATTTTTAGAATGTTTAACATTTTTAACTTTATGTTGATTTTGTAATTTTAACTTGGCTTAATAGAAGGGGGTGTTGGAACCATGAAATAATTATAATATAGATAAATGCTAAGATATATAGTTCAATTGGAACTTTATAATTCAACATTCCTCACTAGAATTGAGCCCATGACTTTGAGCTTTCAAATTAAGAGTTTCACCACTAGATTAACACATCATTGTTATTTTATTTGAAGGCATTGCACCTTTGATTTATGTACAATATGTAGTATTTTATCAGTTTATTATTTTTTTAGCATTTTAGCATGGGACTTAATGATTGGTGTAACCATACTTTGATTTTCTTTTAATGATTTTTTCTTCTTTGTGATGATGTTTGACATGAGAAACTTCTTTGTGATGATGTTTGACATGAGACTTTAGACTTTAATTTCTAAGATTAATTAAGAAAATAACAATAATAAAAATAATTAAGAAAAGAATAAGCTACAGGAATGACTTCTATTCAGATAAACCATAGGAATGACATCTTAAATGATTTGGACATGTGTAAAGAAGATCAGACCATCAACCTATAAACAAAGGTTGCTACATCACTGTTCTAGAAAATCCATTGAAAGAAAGACCAAATAACACATAAAAAAATGATTAAAGATAATTTGAAGAAACTACAATTAAACAAGGATCTAGCTCTTTATAAAGGTAAATGACAGAAAATAACTCATGGAGCTAACCCCATTTTGTTGGGACAAGGCTAGAATGATGATGATGATTAAGGAAATTAAGAGAAATTAATTAAAGAAATTAAGCTACATTTGGCAAGTGTGATATGATCTCTTATTTAACTTTCACGTTGTAACATGCATGCATACATTTGCATGTAGGTGTGTCTTGACATTTTTTAAGTAATGAAAAGAAAAAGCAGCATGTATTAATCATGCTACTTATAATTATAAGTAGCATTACCCTCATGCCCCTCTTTGTATTTTAAAATTAAATTATGTGAATTTTTTCAACTTAATATCCTTTTTGTGCAAGTGAAGATTCATTTTTTTAATGTTTTTTAGTGTCAAATTGCATAGCATGCTTGAAAATGGATATCTATATTTTGTAACAACTTTCAACCAAGCATCAATAATATCATTCTTAAGGATCAACTTGTTTTATCTAGTCTCTTTCTTTAATTTAAAAGTATCTTCAATCATTTATTCTCTACTATATTTGGAAGCTTTAGTATGTAGTTATTTTACAACAATAAGAGAATAACTGATGACTGGCAAGGTACCCCTACACCCAACCATATGAATTACAAGCATTCACGTGTGATCCGGTCGAATTTGCAAACTGTAATTACTAAGTGCGCTAGAGCTAAATAGTGCATGTATGTTGTCTGTTTGTTGTCTTCCCGGTCCCACTTATGGAATGCAATTGTATGGTTAAGTGTGACTGAGGCATAAGAATTTTATTATTTTGTATTTTTATGGAATTACTCACTTAGAACCAGAATAAAAGTACGAGTGACTAAAAGTAAGAGCGATTAATTGCTAAGTAAACTATAGTCTAATCTAGCCTAACACAAGTAACTATTCCCACTTCCCAAACACATCCTGAACTTCATGCGAACACTACTAGGCTATCAAACGCTAATCATTTCTAAGTTACCAAACGTCACACGTATGCTCGAAGGGGTCGTGCTTGTGTATTTTAATGATTTTCTTGATTGATCAAAATTAATTGCTACATAAATAATATTTACTTAAATTGCATAAAATATAAATGCATAAGAAAGAAATTCTCAAGTGCTACAAGGAATGAATCAAAGAGTTTGTCTTTATTGCCAACACAATGATGTGCTCAGGTACATCAATGGTTGAATAAAGATCCGTTCATAGTTAGACTTCCTATTATAGGCACTTGGAAAATATTCTAACTTTCAAATGTACAAATTGCAAGAGTTTCGCTACTTGACTTCTAAAAACTTACTCCCAATTGTGTGCCTGGGATCTGTATTTATAGACCTAGGAGTAACCCTACGATATCAAATGTACAATATCGCATCTTGGGCCGCGATATCATGTACCCGATATCATGGCCATCCTGATATCATAGCATTAAAAAACATCATTTACCATACCCCCATGACTAAATGAAAACTTGTCCTCCAGTACAAAAGAAGAGGAACAAGTCCTTTGCAAAATATATTAGGGGGTATGGAGTTATTTAACTAACATGCAGAGTGACATAGACAGAACAGAAAAATACAAAAGTGCCCGAGCATATGATATTACAATTGTGTACAAAATTGGGTGTTCATGACAATAGGAAAGAACACCAACAGATCCAAAGGACATCCAACCCCTCTTGGCAATAGAAGAATGAGGAAGAGGTAGAAGAGATCCAGTGGTTATGAACAATCTCCCATGAGTAATATGGTTGCATCCACCTTGGTGAAGACAGTCCTACTTCTAGTCCATACTTCCCACTGCAATCACAACAAAACCAAGGAATAGTATATATAGTGTAACAGATAATGGTTGAATACCTTGTCTTATTGTTATTTTATCTAGCCAGGTTGTGATTGTGATAGATTGGTTACTTGATATTATTAAAGAGTAATGAATGGGTTAAGTAAGAGAGGCGGTCCATACAATTCAGAAAAAGCTTAACACAAGGAATACTGGAAAGAGGTTATTCTCAACAATAAAAAGAAGTTCATTACAAACAATTGTGAAGGTGCATACAATTTGATGACATGGATGGGATAAATGAAAAGAATTTGATTGTAACAATGTCTACGGGTAAAGAACTTAACTTAACCAAACCAAAAGATGTGCAAGTGGGTCCTCCCCAAAGCAAGCACAAGCCTTTTATGCCCTTTCATAACTTCAAACCAAGGAGTATGTGGGCACCATGGATGATTAATGGTTACAAAAAGTTAAGTACAAAAACTTGAAAGTAATTGACTAAGAAACCTGACACATCAAACCAAAACATTGAATCAAAACATGAAACCAGTAGTGAGGTGAGGCATGAAAATCATAGATGGATGATAGAGAGAGAGTAATGGAGTTCCTAATTATGGTCACATGTAGTCCCTTGTGGAATTGTGATTAAATGACTTGGTAGGATCCATCCTCAGTCCAAATCAAAACCAACCACTTCCAGTGACTTCGCATCAACATTCTAAAGCTAGTTCATCCCTTGAGACACAAGAATGCTTTCACAAAACAACCACCATTCCAAATTGGAGTGAAGGTAGGAAGTGAAAAAGGGCCTTAGTTAGAGGAGACAAGGCAAGTCTGATAACTAGTGCTTTTAGCCCTTTTATTTGGTTTAAGGGGTATGCTTTGAATTCCCTTTTTTTTTGGATGGAAACCACACCATGTAAATACCCATGCATTTTTTCGCATTTATTTTTTCCAAGATGTGTGCTTTGAATCCTCATCATTTTTTTTTCTTTTTTTCTTTTTTTTGTCCAAGGACCACACCATGCAAGGACTTGTTTGACTTCCTATTATGAAATGATGCAGAATGGTGAGAAGCTTACGCAAACACTCCTACACACAAGAAGATAGAAAAGCACAAAAACTACTAAATCCCTTTGAAGCCACACCCTATCCAAACGTTTAATTCCCTCCCAATTCCAAAAACTACACAAGTCACCAATTTATTAAAGTTACATTAATGAAGAAGAGACTACATGCTTCCAAAACAAGGAAAACCATAAAGTATGTGGATGGGTGGATGATGTGGACTCACTACCTATTACATGAAAAGAAACCATGTCCCAATCATCAGTAACAACATTCAAAGTGAGAAACCAGACATCAACAATCAAATTACAAATGAAGCATATCACCATTGAGTACACATTACCATTGTACCTACCACCTTATTAGTAAAAAAAAGTAGAGAAACACATCAAACACAAGTAAACATAACCATAAAAGAAAGTAAAAGAGTAGACAATAGATATTGAATATATTAACAATGGTGTAAAACAAAAACTAAGAGAAGACAAATAACCTTAAAAATACAAATATGTAAAACAAGAAAAATGTAAAACAAATAGTTGTAAAACCAAAAATGTGTAAAACAAAAAGGTCAAAAACTGAGGAGTCACCTACGGTGTTAGTATGTATGGCCATCTCCCCCATGACTAAGTTGAAAGGGAGAGATCCAAAAGATTGCACGTGGTTGTCCATCTAATGAGGTGTTTGGTGCTTTGGCTGGCTTGGGCTCATGGAAAGGTTTTATTTGTTGAATGTTGACTAATTGTTTCTTATTTGGATTGTTAGGTTTGTAGATGATCATGACCTCAGATGGAAAATTCTCATCTATGATATAAGGTCCTTCACACAATGTTTGAAATTTGTTTTGTTGGGGTACATGTTTAGGATTTCAATAGCGAACCTTATCTCCTAGTTGAAACTTAACTTTTATTATTTTTGAGGTCATGGCATTTCTTGTTGAATGCCTTATGTGTTTCCTTGGATGACAGGGCCACTAACTAATTTTTATCTATCAAGTTGAGACTCTTTCATCATTCTTTCTATGCTAGACTTAGATCTAGGTTAAGATCGTAGGTTGTAGAGAGTGTACAGAGCTTGGATTGGATGGGTAATGTTGGTATTTTTCTGTACACAAGCTCACAGGGAAAGTAACCTATGGGAAGTTTCCATGTGAAGCGATAAGCCCAAAGGGCATCATTTAATTTAATGCTCCAATCCCTTCAGTATTTTGCTAATGGTATGCATTAAGATTTTTGTAATCTCCCAATTAATGACCTCAACTTGACCACTGGCTTGGGGGTGATATGGTGTTATGAGTTTATGTTCAACCCCCAAGCGCTGCATCAGTTTCTAGAAAGTGGCACCTATAAAATGAGTTCCATTATTAGAAATTAATGCACAAGGTACATCAAACCTATTTATGATGTTTTTTTATACAAACCGAGCAGTTGTGATGGATGTACAGTCAATGATGGCTACTATTTCTTCTCACTTGATACAATAGTCAACTACAACTACTATATACACCTTTCCATTTGACAAACATGCGATGGGACCCATAAAGTCAATGCCCCAAATATCAAACAGCTCGAGAGGTTGTATCCATTATTATGGCACCTTCATTTGAGCTTTCATTCCACCATCCCTTTGGCAATGATCACAAGTGTGGACAAATTGGTATGCATCCCTAAAGATTGTTGGCCAATAATACCCTACCATGAGGATTTTTGTGGTCGTGCATCTCCTAGCATAATGGCCCCCACAAAGACCTTTGTGAGCATCCTAAAGAACATGTAGTTGATCTGTATCAAGGACACACCAATGTACTAGGCCATCAAGACAAACCTTGTAAAGGTTTTTATTAATCTCCATCAAATGCTTGACCTAGTGAAGAAACTGTTGTTTCTTTTTAGTGTCCAAGCCTTGCGGCAGTGCTTTCTTGAGTAGATAAGTCAGGATGGTGTCATACCATTTTGGTTCATCGGGCATTTGTGCATTAATAGCACCTACAAGGAGAGATTGGTCAAGGAATTAATCAAATAAAGGGCTCTCTTTCTCCTTGTCATCCCATCTTAGTCACGATAAGTGATCCGTGACCACATTCTCCACACCTTTACGATCTACCATTGTGAGATTGAATTCCTAAAAAATCACAAGCCACTGTATGACATGGGGGCTCATCATTGGTTTGTTCATTAGAAATCTGATGGCACTATGATCTGTGTGCACAAACATCTTGTAGCCAAGCACATAGTGTCTAAACTTCTCCAAGGTGAACATCATTGCCATCAACTCCTTTTCTGTGGTGGTGTAGTTCAATTGTGCACCTACAATGCTCTAGCTTATGTAGTGAATGTAATATGGATGTTTTTGATCATCCAACTATGTAAGCACTATCCCCAAAGCATAATTTGATGCATCAATCATCACATGAAATGGTCTGGACCAATCTAGTGCTTCAAGAATGGAAGTTTCAACAAGCTTTTGCTTCAATTATTAAAATGCTACTTCACATGTAGGGGTCCAAAAAAATGATGCATCCTTCTTTGTCAATTTTACTAATAGCTTGGCAATTTTGGAAAAATTCTCGATGAAGCATCAATAGTAGCCAGTATGACCAAGGAATGACTGCACTTTCTTGACTTTTTTGGGTTGACGGGTTATTCCTTGGATGACCTTTAATTTTTTAGGGTACACCTCAATTTCTTCTTTTGAGATGCGATGTCCCAATACTATACCTTCTTGGACCATAAGATGGCTCTTTTGCCAATTGAGTCGAAGATTTATTTCAACACATCTCTTCAACACCTACTCAAGATGGTCCATGGCTTACTCAAACATAGCTCCATAGGTAGAAAAATCATCCATAAATACTTCTACCCCACTACTGATTTGTTATTGGAAAATACTGAGAACTAATCGTTGAAATGTGGCTGTGACATTACATAGACCAAATGGCATTTGATTGTAAGCAAAAGTCCCCCAAGGACTTGTGAAAGTTATCTTTGCCTAGTCCTCTAGTGTTATCTAGATTAGGTTATAGCCACTATAACTATCCAAAAAACTGTAATAGCTATGCTCGAAATGGTGTCTAGCACTTGGTCGATGAAAGACAATGAAAAATGATCCTTGAAAGTTGCCATGTTGAGCAGCCAAAAATCAATGCACATCCACCATTTTCCTCCTTTCTTTGGTATGATCACGAGTGGACTAACCCGCTTGCTATCTACGATAGGGTAGATGAATCCTACTTTGAGGAGTTATTCAATCTTCTCTTTGAAAATCTGTTTTAACTTGGGATTCAAACACCATTATGGTTTTTGTTTCGGCATGATGACAAGGTCAGTGTATATTCAGCGCTAGCATATTCTTGGATCTATCCTAGTAAGTTTAGAATATGATCAGGCAAAGGCTGCTAACCATTTTTTGCACAACTTTTATCAACCTTTTCTTTTATTTTATAGCAAGCTTGGCATTAATAATAACTGGCCTCCCATTTTTCAAAAATATGTACTCCATTCCATCTTGTAGTGTCTTCAATTCAAGGGGCTCTTGTTTAAAATTATCAATAATTTCTAGCTCATCCCAATTGACATCATCAATTGCTCCTTTAGAGACCTGGTGATGAACTTGCTCTAGTTCATCCATACTTACAACATATTCATACATTAGGCCCTTAGTAGGTTCCATGCATAATGTACTACTACTAACATCAGTTGTCAGCCATTGGGTACCTTCTTGTTTTGTGGCTACTATGTATAAACATCTTTGGATATCAGCTTCTGGTGCACAATGCTTACATGCAGAGACAGATGTTTGCTTTACTGACCATAACTTTTGCACATAATGGCACTCTGAATCATTGTATGCAATACATGGAACTCTCTTCTTCTCAATCTTCCCAAACTCATTTTCTTTTGATATTTCCAAGGAAAGATCTCTAATGCCCATTTTGGCATCAACAGTACTTAGCCACACCCTTCCCATTATAATTGGAAAGTCCGCCTTGTAGTTCTCCACTTTGATTACTAGGAAATTAGTAGGATATGACCACCCACAAACAATGGTGATGATGTCCTCAGCCAGTTCCAATGGAACAGTGATGGATTGGTCCATCAATTCCAGCTAGATGTTGCTCTTCTTCAAAGGAGGAAGCTTCCACATTGTGTACATCTCATGTGAGATCAAATTAACACTAGAACAAGAGTTAAGAAGAGCTTTACAAGGCTCATTCCCAGCAATTTGCAAGTAAACTAGGGGACTCTCAGGATCAGCTAATTTTCTGGATAGGTTACTAGCTCGAATTCAATCGGATATAGCATGTGTCAGCATTACAGTATGGATTCGAGAAGGATTTTGGTTTGAAGGGGACTCGAATAGAGAGGAAGCAAAGGAAGTTGAAGGAGCAAGGGTACCAACCATCGATGTGTCTAAGGGCTTTGGTGGACTACGAGGCTAGAAGAAGGATCTTTTCTTTGTTCATGTTTCTGACCCGCTTAATAGGTTAGTTGATTACATATTAACTATCCTCATATCATTCCTTTGCTATGGTTTTTTAGGCAATTCTCCCTACATGGACGGTGCAGGTGGTAGCTATGAAGGAGGTGGAGGAGTAGGTGCAGGAACATGAGGTGCATGAGGGTAGTAGGTGGCATCCCTCCTTGGATAAGGTGATTACTATGCTTCAAGAAGGTAGTGGTGAGGTTGGTAAGTAGCAACACAACTAGAGGAGTCCCTTGGAGATGAAGGTTGCTAAACATAGTAACCATAGGAATGTAGTTATCGGTAAGGGTACTGCTACCTTGGAGGTGGCAATGCCCATGATTGTGGTTGCTGCCACTACTAGTATAATTCATAGGTTTGCAGAGTAGTTCCACTTGGATAGTATTGCTATGGTTGGTGGAACTATCAAGGATTTCCTTATGGATAAGGCAATATTTTGGGCATTTGCCTTTGTGCAAGTCATGGATGTAAGGCATACACCCCAAATTCCTACAAGTGTGATACAACTGGACAACATGCCTTAGGATGTTCATACTAGCAGACATCACATCAACCATCATCATCTGAGTTGCTATTCGCATCCATCTCTATTACAACCATTTTACCTTTACCCTTAGATATGGAACGTTTAGCCTCCTTACACCTCTATCGCTCATGCTCATCACTTTGCTCTTTGGAGTCTTCAACAATTTTTAAGACAGCTTGAAACTTATTGTTCATGGAGTCATCTCTTGCAAATTCATCATCATTGTCACAAAATTGAAACCCCTTTTTCTGAATAGAAGGGTCCCTATTATACTCTTTTGTACTTTTACGTTTTCTTAGTTCTCCCTCCTCCTTGGCTACCTACTCAATTAATTTTTGAATCTGATGGACACTAAACTTTGTCAATCTCCCTTGGGCATAGATGCCAAGGGTTTTCCTAGTTTCAAATCACAACTCATCTATGATATGGTGAAGCTGATCAAGTTGAAAGTATCCATGGCTAGGCCGGCTATGCAACAGAGAGTAGTATTAGCCAATAGTAGCATCCAAGGGCTCATGATTCCATTGTTTCCATCCTTGAATTTATTTTCTTAGATTGGATACTCAGGACTATGTTTGATATTTTTTATTGAATAATTCCAACATCGTACTCCACCACTTGATTGATTCTGGTTCCAAGGATTGATACCAATTTTCTGCTTCTTTTATGAGTGTCCTTGGAAATAATTTTAGCTTTTGCTAGTCATTTTCAATATTCTGCAAATCACATGCATCCTAGAAGGCTTGAAGATGATTTTGAGGATCAGCATCATATCCTCCCTCAAACCAAGGAATGTTCATATCCAACCTCTTTATCTTGCTATCATTCATGTGCCTTGTTGGAATTCTCACAGCCTCTGCAATATTCAACATGCCTCAAGTAGCAAGTAGAGGTTCATCAAGGCCATGATGGAAGTGCTTATGATGTTCTCTACTAGCCCTTTTTTCTTGATTATGGGCATCTCTGGATTAGCCACGTCTTCGGTCATGACTATCCCTATGGTCCCTTCTATTGTTTTGGTCCCATCAGTCACCTCCATCACGATCATTTCTTCTGCGACCATGATCTAACCCAGATGAAGAAGAAGATGAACACAATGAAAGGGAAGAAGAAGGGGAACTTGCTCCACGTTGACACCTATCACCTTTTCTTCGATGCTTGTGATCACGATCACGATCATGATCTCCTTTGTCCCCCTTTTCTTGACTTCCTTATCTAGATCCATATTTTTCATTGGATCCGTTTTGACCAGAACCTGGATTATGGACTGTGGATTGTACATTCTGGTTGAGGGCTCCTTGAATAAAGTCAAAGAGAGGAGAATCACTAAAGAAGTGGTCACCTTCATCAATTGGACCAAGCAGAGGGGGAAAGATATTTTACCCCTTACCCTTCATAAGCTCGTGCTAGTGCTCCAGCTGTGGATCCCTTAATCTTTGTGCTTTAGTGGGATGATAATCCCTTGAGTTAGGATCATGCATCTCATATTCTCCATGAAGATGTTGAAGCCCGTGTCATGCAAGCATTAGCTAGAGCATTACTGGAACAGATCGATCAAGTGGCAACACAATGTTGCCTTCCATATTGTGCCACTGCATCATTTCATCTTGATGCAAGATGAAGGCAAATTCTAGTACATAGTCATTGGGATGAGCATACACCACTTAGTATTGTTGAGGCACTTGAATTACCCTGGGCAAAGATGGGCTCCTATGAGAAGAAGACATTTTGTGTTAATAAACAGTGTGCAATTGAGATTTAATTTAATGATAATAATTTTTGTTTTCATAGGATTTGACTCTTAGGGTTTGAACAACGATGTTACTAAGTTTCACTGGGTTTAGATAGTGCACAAAGAACTACAGTCCCTGGCAATGATGCCAATGATGAGCAACAAGGTACCCCTACACCCAACCATACAAATTACAAGCATTCACGTGTAATTTAGTTGAATTCCGCAAACTATAATTACTAAGTGCATTAGAGCTAAATAGTGCATGTATGTTGTCCATTTGTTGTCTTCCCAGTCCCACTTATGGAATGCAATTATATGGTTAAGTGTGACTGAGGCATAAGATTTTTATTATTTTGTGTTTTTATGGAATTACTCACCTAGAACCAAAATAAAAGTAAGAGTGATTAATTGCTAAGTAAACTATAGTCTAATCTAGCCTAACACAAGTAATCATTCCCTCTTCCCAGACACATTATGAACTTCGTGCTAACACTATTGGGCTGTTAAACGCTAATCGTTTTTGAGATACCAAGCATCACACGTATGCTCAAAGGAACCGTGCTTGTGTATTTTAATGATTTTCTTGATTAATTAAAATTAATTAGTGCATAAATAATATTTACGTAAATTGCATAAAATATAAATGCATAAGAAAGAAAGTCTCAAGTGTTGTAAGGAATGAATTAAAGAGTTCGTCTTTATTGCCAACACAATGGTGTGCTCAAGTACATCAATGCTTGAATAAAGATCCATTCACACTTAGACCTCCTACAGTAGGCACTTGGAAAATATTCTAACTTTCAAATGGACAAACTACAAGAGTTTTGCTACTTGACTTTTAAAACCTTACTCCCAATTGTGTGCTTGGGCATTGTATTTATAGACCTAGGAGTAACCTTGTGATATCGAATCTACGATATCACATCTTGGGCCAGGATATTGCATACCCAATATCGTGTACCCAATATTGCAGCCACCCCCATATCAGAGCATTGAAAAACATGATTTATCAATAATTATGATATCTTTTCTAGAGTTAAACGTCATAGTCTTAAAGATATTACTTTTTAATTACAACTTCAAGTAGAAAAGCTTCTAATAAAAGCTAAAAAATTAATTTATTTTCTGTAATAATAATTTCTTTCTATTTTGAAGGCTCAAGTTGGGAAAGCTATTAACTTTTGTTATTATTCATTTATTATTTCTAATTGATACTTTCTTTTTTCTTTAGAGAGAGTATTCTCTTTCTCTTTATAAAAAATCCTTTAGTAAGATGTAAAAACCTGTGAGCATGCTTTTGAACAAGGGTAAGATGTGATTCTTTTCCTATTGTAAAAGGGAGGTATTTTAGGATTATTTGTAAGGATGAAAGCCTAAAAACACATTCCCAAAATAGTTGGGCTTTTTCTTCAAACTCTCTTTTCTTTGTTGATGATCTAATGTATTCTAAGTTTTTTAATTATTATTTGTTTTTTTAGGGTTTGATGCCTCTCATCCTAAAATTAAACTACATGGCATGAGAGGTCACATTGCAGTTTAATATATATGGCATGATCTCTCATGCTGATTTTTAAATATCTTCATTTTTAATAAAACATTATAAGCAGCATGATGTTGCTCACATTGCATCTAGAAAATTATAAGAGGTTTAATAATTGAACTTACGCGACTTATAATAGTATTTCTTATAGTGTTCGAAATATGAGAAACCATTTTCTTTATGGATGTAAACTTCGATAGCAATAAATCAAGATGAACCTTCAATATCTTTATCATTGGTGTAGTAGAACTAGACTTAAATTGAGATGCATCATAGTATAATCTTATTAACAAATATAAACCTAGAGCTCACTATAATCCATTATAAACTTAAGGTTTCTTCTACTATATCTCAAACTAGATTTGCTTAGCCTTGGTTTCATTACCTAGGTCCATTGAACATTTAGTACTTAGTGTCATTTAAATAATTGATCATTTTGTAAATGTTATTTTTTTATTTAACATAATATACAACTCACTAATTCCTAGTTTTCATTTTTCAAAAGTAGTTTGTATTCAATGTAAAATCCATCATTAATTATTTTTTATCAATTTATATTTTATCATGCATATTCTTCTTAAATTATATCATTCTTAACCTTTATAGTTTACTGAATGAGCTAAGGGTATGATTTTTAACTCTCATTTCTTCTAAAATTATTCTACTAGCTTATACATTCACTATCATATACTATATCCAACTTTCTATTAAAAGAGAAATACTTTTGGAAATTCTAAATGGAGTGTTATGAATTACAAGTTTTGGTAATATTTCTTAATATTAGGACTAGGATTTAATGTTTCTATAGTGAATCTGTTTTTTTTTTTTTTTTTCCATTGATCTGATTTTTCTCTCTTCAATTTTTCTCTAGTGGATCTGATTTCTCTAGAATTTCCCTATGAAGAATTCTATATTACTCCCAACCTTTTCAACCAATGTTGAAATTTCTATTTCTTTTATCAATGCAATAATTTTTGTTAATTTTCAAAATGCATATTTATAAGTTTGTAAGAAAAAAGTTGTAATACCTTCTTCTAGTGATATTGATGCATATAAAATACTTGATTTTGTTCTTTCAAATAATGTGTACGAATCATTGGTTGTTAATCTTTCATCACAATATGTGTTCATTTAAATTTTGGGTTACCTGCCTTATAATCAAAGTTTTGTTTTGCAATTAAATGATGTAATAAAAAAACACTATATCCAAGGCCTTCATACTGGATATTATTGTAATTGTTTTCTACTTATTGAGTTAGGCAATGCTTCAATGGTGTAATGTGCCCTAGATATCAAATCTTTTATACGTAAGGATGCAATTTTGATTAGTTGTAAGTGAGCTTCAAATTTTGATGTCCAATTTGAAAAATGTGGTGAAGTTCCATGTTTTGTCAAGTGATATAATCTTCTATTGATTTTTCAAAAAGTTGAGTAGGACATTGTTAGTTTTCTTGATACCATTAAGCATATGGAGTCTATTTTTATAGCTTTTGGTTTTTGTAGATATTTTTATTGAAATCAATCTTCTTAATTGTAAAAAAGAATTAGTATTACAAGTAGGAGGAAAGATTTATATTCAATTAATTATATATCATAATCTTCCTAATTTTTGTAACTTTTACCATAGTGAAGGACAATTGTTTAATGATTATCCTTTTCTACTCAAGAAAAAAGATTTTAAGGAAAAGAAAAAATATGTTGCAGCGAAAGATAGAAAAAAAACGATATGACGTTGAAGATATGAAAAATCAAGTTAACATCATTGATAAGCATGATCAAATGACAATAAAAAATCCAAAGAAGACAGAAGCTCCTATTTATATTTTTATTAGTACTAGATAAAGTATTAAGTAGCTCGAATAGATAGCTCATAAGGAAAACTTTTCCTTGTCTAACAAGAATACTATAAACTCAAAGATTAAAATTAGTGTCAACAAGAAGATTATAGTTGATGTTAAAAATTCTTTTCATAAGACTAATAACAAATGATGTGGTGAAGATCTTCTAGAGGTGACACCATTTTCTTGCTTTGATACAAATATTGGTAGTAAGCCACAACTCTCTTTCTTGAATCCTTTTGTTATTTTAAATTTAAGTATGGATGTTGAAAAGTGATGTAAATGTTGTTAAAACTAGGACCTTTGCTAATAATTAATTTTCTTCAATTATTTTTTCAAAGTATTAATTGTAAGGTTGTACATGTAAACTAGTAACCAATCCTAAAATTGGAAATTTTTTTCTTTCCATATTTTTGTGATAATGTCTCCTCAATGTCAAACATGTGATGTACTCTGAATTTTCTTTGCTCATTATTAATATTTTTCTTGGATCCAATAACCCCCTTCCTTACCTAACATTATTCTCTTACCTTTAAGACTCTTATTATTCCCTTATTTATTTTATGGTATCTTGGCATATTTGGCATACAAGATGAAGGCCAAATTGCCTCTACTTTGAATTATTTAAGTTTCCCAAGTGATATTACGATCCATCGATATGGTTATTGTTAATTAATGCAGGAAACCATTTCCATGATATAGAAGAAATGAGTTAGTAACTTGAATCGTAAGAAAAAGAATAAACTTACAGTGACTTGGTAAGAAATGAGAAAATTATAGAAATGAAAAGGATTAAAGGTAATTATAAATCTATGCTCATTCACGGACAAATTCCGAAGTATCGTCTAGGAGAAAAATTTTGAGAAGGCAAGGCCTTTAAGCAAAGTGCAAATCTGACCGGACCGCTGTGGCGCTCTTGGCGTGGCAGTTTTATGTCATCAAACACCGTTTTAAAGTTACGTATCAAATATTCTTTGCAAAAAGTGAAAGGAGGGTTCTTTATTATCAGTCAAGATGTATTCGGTAGGGAGCAGCTTACTGTATCATCATAAAGTAGACTGGGATAATACGTAGTTGGAGTTAGATGACGCTTCAGGACTTGCATCGACACCCCAGAAATTCTGCGCGTATGCCTGCATAGTTGACTGGTTCCGAATTCCAGGTAAAGCAAAAGATGGGTAAATCTGAAATTCCTCAGAATTCAGGGAAACCAAGAAGAGGAGCCAAAGAAACGAGGAAAGCCGGGAACCATTTGCATCGGAACTTACAACACAACTAACGTCAATACATGATAATTAAAAAAGAGAGTTCATTGGAAAAGAAGACGAGATAAATTGCGTGAGCGTGTTGGATGGGCAACTGGGGGTTTGTATAACGACGAAAGAAAGAAAGGAAAAAGAAACAGCATGAACAACAACAAGAGCAGAAGCAGCAGCAGCAGCAACAGCAAGGGCTGCTTTTGCTTTGCTAGACCTCCATCATGATACACGCTGCCGCTGCCATTCCCACGCGGCAGCAACCTCAAATTAGGCAAAACTCTGGTCATGACTCAGACGCAGAGTATTTACATTTACATGCACTGTCTCCTCGTCATCATCATCATCATGCTCTCCTCCTGTGCATGTGCAGAAGAGGAGAAGGACTGATTCTGCTAATTCTGCTAATCTAATAATATAATTAAATTTGCTTTTTCCAAATCGCCCATTATTGCTGCAATAATAATGATAACACATTACGTATGTTACCGGATTGTGTTGTGACTGTGTTTGTATACTGTGTCCGACTCTGATCTGATCTGATCTGCCCAAAATTTGTTCATGGCGACGAGGACGACGGCGACAGCGGAGCGGCGCCCGGCATGGGCATGTTTCTCCGCAGCAATTCCTGTGCCAGCGCCTGCAAATCCTCCCCAACCACGCCCATGCCTACGCCTGCATCGCTTCCATGGTGGTGATGCTGACGGTGAAGAATATTATGATGCATCAGCTGCTGCTGCTGTTGCTGGCTCCTGCTGCTTCTGTGAAGTGGAGCTTGGCTGCTGTGACCTTCATGGCCTGCTGCACCCGCACCGCTGTATCCGGCGCTGCCCAGAATGTCTAGCAGCATGTGATGATTGGGATTGTAGCCGCTCAGACCACCGCTGAAGGCTGATGGCTCCTGCTTCACTACTGAGCAGGAGCTCCGCCCCTGCTGCGCTTGCAGATGAGCTGCTGCTTCGTAGTTGCTGCCGGGGTTGTAGGAAGCGCTGGACATGGATATGCTGCAGCTCTCGTTGCCGGATGCCGCCATTCTGCTCGCTAGCTGTGCTTGCACGAACGCCAGTTCCGCTTGCAAATTTACCACCTGCTAAATCAGCCCACCGTATATCAAAATTCAAAACTCGACACTCTAAGCACTTTGACTCGGGTTCCAGTTCCTGTGGGTGGAGAAAGATGGCGAATTGGCTGTCTCGAATGAAACAGTCGATCTCATTCCAAGTGTAGACAGAATCAAGAAAATCGACGCACAGCGAATTCCAGGGGGGTGTGAAGAGAATGAAGAGAGCGCAATTCTGGCATGGAATCCCCAACGGAATTGGGGTACGGATTCCCATATTTTCGGTACCACCAGAGAATGTCGAAAAAAAATTAAAACAAGGATGTGAGAGAATGCAGTGATTCCATGGCGATTTTGCATGGTATCAGAATGTTCAATTCTGATCCGCGAAGTGCAAACTGCCAATGTGTCTTCAACCGTGCGTGCTTAAAAGAGGAAGGTAGGGTTGAGGGTTGCGTTGGATCGTGGTACGCAAAGCTCAAAAGGATGATGTAATAAGTTGTGCGTCTGTGCGGTGTACCCGTACAAAATTGCTAAACCAGATTTCCAATACTAGTTACTGAAGCAATGTAGGACTGCATAGAACCGTGGATAAAAGTCGCGAAAGGCGAGCGGCCAGAAAGGGTTGCGTGGGATGCTAAGTTTCCTAAGACCGAATTTAAAATCCTGCACCGAAATGAGAGCATGAGCAGTAGAAGGAGACCTGCTGCTGGAGGGCAAAGATGTGGGCGACGCAGCCGTAGACGGGGTCCTTGAGGCGGGCCTGTGCCTCGTAACAGATTGTGACGACGGCCTCGCAGCGCTTGCAGGCGGGAATCATCTGCAGAAGCTTCGAGACGTTGCTTGCCCCAAAGATCTTATGCACCGCCGCGAAGTGCGCCGCTCCCTGCTCCGCATCGAAATACGGCGCAAATATGCAGTCGCTCACGCACTTCCTCCGCAAAAACTTACATGCCCCGCAAGGAGCCCCTCCTCCTCCGCCTCCGCCTCCGCCTCCGCTTCCGCTTCCACTCGCGCCTGCGTTGCTGGCCCCGCCGCTACCACCGCCACTCATGCTGCGTCCTCTCCCTCCCTCCCTCGATCTCACTGCTCTCTCCTTCACTCGCTATTTGTGCAACCTCTTTTTCGCACCACTGCCTCGGCCGTTGTGGACAAACATGGCTGTGGCTATGCCTCCTATGGCCTTGGCTTTGTCCTATGACTCACTGACTGACTTATTATGATGGCTTTGCTTCGCTTGTAGACGACGCGGCAGGCTGTCGCGATTTCCAGCGTCACGACACAAAATGAACCTCCCCAGTCTCCACCCATGTCATGGCCTGCCTCTCTGCCATCCACGGCCCACGACCACGACCACCGCCACCACGCAAACTCAGCTCTCGCTGAAATCAAACTCTCACACGAAATCGGACGGCCTTCCTTCCCATCCGCATGGGCATGCATGCCCATGCCCATGCCCATCACCGTCTTCCTTTCGCCACCAACGGCGCCGCCTCTTTTCAACGGCATGCCCATGCCCAACCAAAACCATCATGCCCATCACATGCTCACGGCCTCCCATGATCTCGAATTCCCTGAACACCAAAAATCGGAAAAGGGCCCAAAAATAGCACGACACCGCGGAGACGGTACAACGATACGGTTTCCCTGAGTGGACAATTGCAAGTTGGAGGCGAGTAACGCACTTCACGCGTGAAGGAGCCACCAACCAGTTCAATAAAAGAAGACGAAGATGCGTACAGCCGAACAAACAAACAAATAGGAGACATCATCATATCATATTATAGAGTAGAGGATTGTTTTGGTGTTGACGCAGGACAATAGACACGTGCCGCAGGCTGCACGTGCAGGGCAGAGTTGCGGTCGCCGGCCGCCGGCCGCCGGCCGCCGCGTGGCGAGGCGCACGCGGCGCTCGTGAGCACCACTGCACTGCACTGCACAGCGCAGCAGCAGCGGCACATTCCCCCAACGTAACGCCCGCGCCGCTTGCGTCACCGTATCCTGCTTGGGGCGGGTCCCACGCGGCGGCAAGTGGCCTCAAAGCCATTCCCGCTTCCCCATTCCCGTATTTACTATTTGCCTCCCAAAATATCCACGGCCATTAATTGCTGATGATAATTATTCTCGCGTGTGTCAGCGCAGCGTTGAAATGCTGCGAGCGCGGACAATTTTGGAATTATTCGGGATTCCGGATTTTCGATGTTTTTCCGCTCTCGCTTTTTAGTATTTAAGCCAAGGAATGTAATGTACGTATTTTGTAATATATATATATATGGTTGCGTAATGCCATTCATCCAGTCCAGTGCAGGCAACGGACGGCGCGAGGCGCGCCGCTCGGGCCGATGTCTGGCGCCGCTGCCAGGGAACAGAACCCCCGACAATCTGCGTGTCGCTCACCCATCCGATTTGCCACGCGTCGCAGCTCTGTGAGCCCAAGCTCTGATGCATTTGTCTCGTAGCGCGAAGGCGTAACGAATAAGGCCTGCGCAGCGACGCTGATTGGGATCAATAATTGGGCAGCCCTTGACGCGTCCGCGGTACATACTTGTTTAATCACCTTGGGATGCCGCGGCGAATGGATCCATGGCAGCCAAGTATGAAAGAAAGCCGTTAAGGTTTGGTTAGGTGGGCTTTGTGCACTTCACCGTTCCCGACGACACCATCAATCACACTGCTTGGTAATGCGGAGCCACAAGGCTTTAGTAACACAGATCCGCGGCGCTGAGTTTACTTTTGTGAATCCCACAATTTGCAACGCTAACTTGGGACTTGATTTTTGCAAAATCCCGGGATTACTTGCTGCCTGCCGTAGCTTAGTAGCTTGTGTTTTACTAAACATAATATGTTAATATATATACAATTATACATATATGTTCAGGTGGCAATCGAGGCCACCTGCAATGATAAACTAATACAGGAGATGCGTGCGGCGCAGGCGATGGTCGCTGCGAATTTGAAAAACGACTCAAATTTGAATATACAGTTCCCTGCAGGTACTCTGGTTCAGTAAAATTTTGAATCTTTTACCTGGATCTGTATATATTATGTATGCATGGACTCCATTATTATTATTATTTCCACGGTTTTCATTTTGCTTTGCTGGTCTGTGCTAATGCTGACGCTGCAATTGTTTGCGAGTAGTCACCGGAGTCACATCGATGGCCAACCCTGCCTGCGTCGCGATCAGATGTTGCTGTTGCTGATGGTGTGAGCTTTCGATTTTTTGAGTTTGACCTGTGACTTTGAAGGTCGTGAGCGGCATTTTTTCGTCACCGGACTGTCATGATAAGTTGGCGACGCAAATTTTCTTGTTTCGTTGAGGAAAAATGGTGACCTTCGAAGGTAGTTGCGGCATGCTGCACGCACGGGCGGCCTGTACAATCTGTAGATGCAGATCCCAGCTGTACCAAATATCGTCGGTTTGGTCAGTGCGATATCACATGCATGGATATTGAGAAAATTTCACGGCAGTGCAATGCATGGACTGTCATTTAACGTCGGAGTAGTTGCGCCAGGTAAAACGCTTTCACATGCATATTGTCACCTACTTACCTACTAACGGGTCAAAAATGAACCGCGCCTATGCTCCAAAATTAACAAAGAAAAAGAGCTTTCTGAACATCTAGCTGCTGCTGCTGTAATAAGAAGAAGAAGAAGATGGTGTGATTACCAGGGCACGGCCGTCCTACGGCCACGTGTTATAATGTTATATGAATTTTTTTCAACTTCTGTTCGTCCCAGCCGACGCTAAACATTCCGTGGACTTGCTTTTGTCCCGGGCACGTAAACCACGGATTTAATATAACTCGTTTATCCTCTGCCTGGATGGTTGTGAAGGGATCATGATATTCACTGTAAGCCAGACGGTAGATTAGATATGTAAAATATTTATATTTGTAGTTACAAAAAATTTATAACAAATGTTATTCATTGGGTGGCTTTTATACACGCCATATCGAGGCTGTACCGAAGTATTCCACGAGAACGACCAGGTTCAAGCACTTACCAAAAAGTGAAGAAGATCGGAATAAATGATGATTTAAACCTTAAAACATCATATCAACAGGAACTCAACATGGAAAGAAGTTAGAGAAAAAGCAAACATTTTATTCACTGCAATTTTGAATATACGTAACACAATTACAATTAAAATTATAATTTTACCTTCTATCTTCATTTCTTGGTTTTTCATTTTTTTTTTCATTTCTTAGTATTTCATTTATCCTTTTTTATCAATCTTCACAGAACTTTTAATTTAATCTTTCCTGTTGAAAGCATCGTGAATTTATTGGCCTAAGATAATTCAATTCCAATTTAAATCAACCACCATGGATAATTATATCATGAGTTATTTCAAATATTGTATAGGTACTTCAATGATGAGTTATTTGACATGATTGTGTTATCATATCTTGGACATCTTTGAGTTATTTGGAAACTTTTAAATTGTGAAATTAGGATTCACATCTTGCAGAGAGCAAATTTAAATGTGTATAGATTTTATTTTAACAAGTTCATTTATTCTATCTCCCTCTTTTATCTCTCTCTTGACTATACCTATAATTATATTTGTAATTTGCATATTTGGGCTTCATTTTGTATATTTTGTGGAAGGTGATTTCTATGCTTGGAATTTAAATTTTTTATAAAAAACAATTCTTATTAGTATTAAATTTTTTTATGAACCTTTGAGAAAATGCCTTCACCTATTTTATGAAGGACCTAAGGACTACTTAAATGTATGTTTAGCTATTCATAAATGTTTATTCATGTCTTTTGAATTTGTGAAAAGGAAAATCTATTATTATCATATTTCTTTATTTTTGTCTTACTCCTTACATTACTAATCAAAGGCATAAATATATTTCTAGGGTACTATTTGTTTTTTGTCTTATGCTTCATTACTTTGTCCTTGAGACTTTTAAAATTTTAGAATTTCAAATTTTCCAAAAATTAAAATAACTTGAATATTAAAGTGACAAGCTCATGGGGATATTCTAAGTGGGAGATCATTCTCTTGATTATGCATTTTTGGATCTCTTTATCATTCTTAAAAATGAAAAGATTATTATGTGGGATGATGATACATTCTTTAATATTCTTAGTCAATAGCAAGTAACTCAATCCATTAGCTCATTGCCTTACGAGTATCATGCAAACAAGAGATTGCTAGTTTAAGTCATATTTGAGGTACCTTAAGTTCTATGAATGTTTTGGGTTGGTTATATGTTTTGAAGTACACGTAATCAAAACATTTCAGATTTTGATATTTATCATAGTTAAAACAGCTTTGTTATTGTAACACCCTCCTACCTATCTTAGGCCAAGAAAGTATAATGTCAATCTAGCCCCTAGACCCTAGGTCATGGCAATAATCAAAGGACATAAATGGGATATAGGCTAGTAGAGCATGGAGTTGAAAGTATTGACTAAGTTAAAAATTAAATGTTATTGTAACTATTGAAAAAAAAATGCATGAGCCATGACAACAAAGTGATGTATAGACAATCATAATCCAAACCAAGAGCATGCTATAAATGTGGCACATAAACCAGAAATACATGATGCTATAAGATAATTCATGCATATGAAAAGGTAACATAACTAGTAGGAGATAACATCTATAAACAAGATTACTCAAGCAATAGCATGACTAGCAACATCATCTAAGCATAAACTCAAACCTATTAATACACATCTACTAGCACATATATCTCTAGCATGCTTCCAATATATCATCAAGAATAAAACAAGAATATAGTTCAATATCATTAATATCCTAACAATATAATAAATTGCTACACCTACCATCATCAAATAGTGATAAAAGCATCTAGTACATAGGAGTCCATAGTTTATACATCTATGATCAATTATCAAAGTTAATAATAATAATATCAAGTATCAAATCCCCTAATTCTAGGAAGCATAAATAATGATCATATAGCCCCTAGGTATAGGGCCCATCAACTCTTCTAGTAGTACCAAGATTTGAAATATTAAAATATGTTAGTAAAACTAAGTCTAGATCCTTTGGTAGCTTTCTAGAGTGACTAAGGGCAAGGACCATGAATTTGCAAGCACATACAGGGGGTACTTCAACTTGCAAAACCACATGTCAACATATAATCCATAACATATCAATTAGAAACTTTCAACAATGCATTTCAAAAGATAAATATGCAAACACATAAATACTTCTCTCACTAACACTATCCAACAAACCATGAAGGTTATCATGCTCCACACTTAGTGTATAACGTAAGACAAGGTTAACATGAATACTTGATCTAGATCTCAAATTATAATAAAACCAAAGCATGCTTTATGGGACTTAATTTATTAGTTTTATTGTCCCTAATGGTGTCCACCATTCACTGTCTAAAATCACACTCCATGTTAGAGGTCTCAAACATCCTCTCTAATGTTCTAGAGGTAAATAGAAATCATCAAATATCACAATGCTTCCTTTCTCATGTTGGATGAGGCCCACAAAAAAAGAGCCTCACTATTGCATCATAGTGGGGATTAGTTAATACACTCTAAGGTATCCATCACCAATTGGCCATAGAAAATGGTGCTAGCCCCAACATACAAAATTACAACAATGCAACTAGGACAAGCCAAATGGAAGCAAAAAGAAACATCATCAATAATTACAACCATACAAACTCTTTTAGCTAAAGTGGAGAATTACTACATGTTATCTAGCTTTTGGATTAATTGGAAAAAATCTATTATTCATTATAATGAAAATATTGATGAGTGGATTACTCTTAAGCCTTGGAAAATCCTTTAAAAAATGGTCATTAAAATTTTAGAAATGCCTTTTTATATTTTGCCTAATCTTACTACTTTGTGGAATTATGTGGTTGATAAAATTAAAAAGAACATTGATAAATGGAAAGAAGAAAAAGCTTACCTAGTTGGCAAAGTTTTAGTTATTAAGAAAATGCTTTAATCAACACATGTTTATTACTCTAGTTATTGGAATCATTCTAGAACTTCTTATGAGCAAATTAATTGTATTATCCATCAGTTTCTTTAGTTTGCTAAGTAAAATAGAAAAGGTATTTCCAGAGTTGCTTAGGATATTTGCACTAGTAGTAAGAAAGATAGAGGACTTGGCCTTATTAATTATTATAACCAAGGTTTTTCTCTTGCAAAAAAATGAATTGAAAAATGCATAAATGGAGATGATGTTTGGATGGTTCTTTTAAGAAACAAACTTATGCAAGGAAAACCTAAGAATGATAATAGTTGATCTTCTAATAACTTCCTTGTTTGCCTCATTTTTCTTAGGCCATTTCTATTCCTAGATCTCCAATTCTTAAACAAATTTGGAAGACATGGTGCAAGCTTAGTAAATATTGGAATTACAATCATATTATAGTTTCAGAAGATATGCTTAAGAAAATTAGCCCATGATAGTTTCCTTTTAATGAAGGAGTTTGGGCTACTAATGCATCTAGATTATGTACCACTTAGAGTAGATTTGGTATCACTGCGGTTTGTTGTCTGTGTATGCATGATAGATGGATTACTTAGAATGAAACTTCTAACCTCTATGGTTTGAATAAAAAGAGGAAAAATAATTTTGAAAAATTAATTTCTAATCTTAAAAATGTATTTAAAGTTGACAACAATTTGCATCAAAATTTTCTAGATATATTTTTGGAAGGATGGCAAATATGTTTTTCCTTTTAATTCAAAAGTTATGTATGAGATTATTGATAACAATGATTTTATTTATAACAAATTCAGTAACGCATAGAAAATATAATTGTCATCACATTTTTGGATGAGGAAAATAAAAGATACTTGGAGAACTCCTACATTTCCTAAAATTTGTATTTTTATGGTGTTTTATTCATCAAATTCTTCCTATTGGCACTTGTTTTCAACATATGAAAACATGTTTCTTTCAATGTCCTCTTTGTAGAAATGTAGACTCGTTTTCTTATTTTTTTTTTTGGGATGTCCAATTGCTTAGCATGCTTTGAAATAGACATTTAGAATTTATATCAACTTTCAATCAAGCATCAATAAAGTCATTCTTGGTAATCAACTTACTTTGTCTACTTCATTTCTTTGAATTTGGAATTGTCTTCAACCACTTGTTCTCTACTCTATTTGTATATAGTTATTTTTCAGCAGCAAGAGCATAATTATGACCTATCTTCAAGTGTCAAATACTAAATTCTTAAATATATCACTTTTTAGCTACAAATTCAATTAAAAATTAACCAGTGAAAGTTGAATAATTAATTTGTTTTCCACAGTATAAATTTCTTTTTGTTTTGGAGGCTCAAGTATAGAAAGCTTTCAACTTTTGTTGCTATTTGTTCTTTATCTCTTATTAATTTATTCTTTTCTCTTTAAAGAGATTTTTCGCTTTCACTTTATAAGAAACCATTTAGTAAGAAGTGAAAACCCATGATGATGCTTTTGAATAAAGGCAAGGCCTGATTCTTTTCCTAACCTAGAGGAGAGATTTTCTAGGGACAGGTGTAAGGATGAAAACCTGTAAAGGCATCCCCAAAATCATTGGGCTTTTTCTTTAGACATTCTTTTTGATGATTTGATGTACTTTGAATTTTTTAAATATTATTATTCATTTTTTAGGACTCAACCCCCCTCCCCAACAACCATACAAACTATAAAACACAACAATGGGTGGTGAATGGACACATACTAACAAAAGCACAAAATACAAACCAATCCAATAATAAAGTTTTAATGTTTGTAATGTATTATGAGTATAAAAATATTACATAGTAGGATAATGAGAGATGACTTAAGTGGTTAGCCTCTTATTTAGCAAGGATTTGTAGATAAGAGGCTATCAATTTGAGTTGCAATTAAGGTATCATTAATAATTAGATGTTAGCGGAGTGGTAACACACTTAATTTGGAAGCTCTAAGTCATGGGTTCAATTCAAGTGGGTGATGTTGAGTTATATGAAGTTCTAATTGAACTATATATCTCGGATTGTACCTATGTTTCACTTATTTTGGTTTCAAACACCACCTATAATTAAGGTATCATTAATAATGAGGTGTTAGCCTAATGGTAAGACTCTTGATTTGAAAGCAACAAGTCATGAGTTTGATTTGAAAGGAAATGCTAAGTTATAAAGTTATAATTGGACTATATATCATGAGTTGTATCTATATTACTATTGTTTTAGGATTCTAATGCCTCCTACAATTCAGGTATCATTACATTACTTATAATTCTTTTAAAATATCATATTGGGTATATGTCTTGGGGTATACTTATACTCAAATTACTGTTACATAGTTTCATTGTATCACTACTAGTTAAAATTTCATATTTACTTATCAAAATAATAATTAAAATGGAGAGAAATTTTTCTTTGAAAATACTCTCTTATTAATTATTTTAGTCAAATAATTTGGATTTGCATTATTATGTCTCTATGAAGTGATTGTAATGTGTTCATTATAGTCATTTTTTAATACTATAACATCTCAAAACCACTCTTTGATCATAGTGAGGGTTAGTTAATCCTCTCCAAGATGCTCATCACCAACAGATCACATAAACTCAATGCTATTTGTAACAAACACAATTACAATAATGTGACTAGGTTGAGCTAAGTGGAAGCCAAACATGGCCATCAATAATCATAATCATACAAACAACAAAGCATAACAACTAGTCATGGAGGGACACTGAAGTAGGTTCACATCAATATTAAAACTACCTTCCAATACTAAATGTAGATACTAGGAAAGAAGATAAACAATAAGCTAGAAAACATCAAAACTAGCCATCTTCAATTATTCAAAGAAAAGATTACATTAGGATTCAACAATCCACAAAACATCAAACAATATCACATATTCAAATGATGTTGTAGAGCATGAGGCTCTACAACCATATAATGGTTGCCCTCAATGCAAGACATAATTGAAAGAGTCTCTCCCACCATCTCAAACTGAGATCTCAACTCACAAGGCATAAGAGACACCAAGGTAATACCTAAATAATTGACCAAGACCTACAAACATACTCATGCATTCTTCACATGTGCTTTCTTGACATCTCATGACATCTTGCTCACATCTCTCTACAACATCTCATGACCTCTCATGATGGTACAAGCATGAAACATTATCCATATTTATTAACCAACCAAGAAAAAAACCCTAAGAAACCTTCCTCAAGAACAACTTGATGGTCCTCTATTGTTTCCATATTTTTCTAGCTTTTATCAGCTATTTCCAAAGTTGGAACAATAATTTTAGATGTTTTCCTACTTGTTTGCATCATATTTGGCCTTTCTAGGATGTCTTACTAAGAAACCATTAATTCTAGGAAGATGTTTCATTTATAGCTGAGATGTATCCTACTATAGTTGAGACATCTTAGTGCATACTGAGATGTCTAAGCAACTTATGAGACATCTCACACTGATTTAAGATGTCTAATCTCTAGTAAGATATCTCACTCAAGATGTTTGCAAACATTTTTGAGACGTCTCATGATATCTAAGACATCTCTCCAGAGAGCTCAAATCTTAGACAAGATGACTGCATGACCTTCAAGATGTCTCCATAGAGCTCAAAACCTACAAAAATACACATGTAGAAAAAAGAACAAGGGAATTAGAAGAGAATTTCCTAAACCAACTCTTTCATCCTTTAAAAGGTGAACTCATGTGAACAAGGGGGCAGAGGTTGAATTGATTCCCCATGGATGAATTTTAATCTCATGGATCCATACAATATCATTCATGGATTGATCCTTCTGATGGATCAAGTACTCATGAATCTTCACTTCTTGTATGCTAGAAGCTTCCCTATAATTGAGTACAATTGTCTTCCTCTCCATTAAAGGCTTGGACTAATTAATAACCCTCTTCAACTCATCAATGTAGTCCTATATGGTCTTATCATCAACTAGTCCATGATAGTGCATAAGATCTGAAATATTAAACACGAAATACATACCAAAATCATTTAGTAAATCAATTTCAAAAGCATTATCATTAATCTTGGTGTCAATTTTGAAAGGTTCATCTTCTTGGCTTTCACCTTAAAAAAGTTGATATCTCTCAACTACTTCTTCCTTAGGTGCACCCAAACCAATACACCAATAACAAAATTTGGCTTCCTTTTCCCCTCATTCCTCTCAAGGACTCTCTCTTTAGCCTTCTTCTCAATATTTAATTTTACTTGTGGATGGAGATATTTCATCTCTTATAAAAAAGTAGCATTAAGTTGAGCTTCACCATCAAAGATCTTTAAAGTGTCCACCATCTCTAGACAAAAATCATAATTTATCTTACATAGGCTTTTTCTAATAGCAATATGAAAATAATTATGATATGAAAACTCAACATGACACAATAAGTTTTTCCACCTATTTTGTTGTCCATCACATAAACATCTCAATATGTTTAGCAAGAATTTATTCACTAGCTTTGTTTCACCATTAGATTATGGATGAGATGCACTAGAAAAATTTAATTTTTTTCCTAAAATTTTTCAAAGGAACCTCCAAAATTCACTAGTGAGTTTGAAGTCTTTGTCACTAACAATATTTAAAGGAATTTCATGCAATTTCATAACATGTTGGAAAAACAAATTTGTAATATTAGAAGCATCACTCATCTTGCACAGAATAAAGTATGCCATCTTGGAGAATCTATTCATAATAATGAAAACTACATCATTTCCACCTTTTAGTTTTGGAATACCACTCATAAAATCCATAGAGACACTTTTCCATAGATCCTTTGGAATTTGTAAAGGCATATAATGTCCATCCAATCCTTTATCTCCTTTAAATTTTTGACAAGTCAAATACTTCATAAATTTTGAAACTTTAGTTGCCATACCTNCTAAATTCATAGTTAGGTTTACATAGCTTTCCATTTTTAAATAACAATTCATCTTGAATATGATAGTCCCTCCATTGGTCTATACTAGTCAATAATGGCTCTTTAAAGCTTCTCCACACCCATCCAAAATCAACATCATGCTCATAAAAATCATTTAAATCACCCATGCCTTCTTTAGGAGGTACGCTGAAATTCACCACATGCACCTTGGACAATGCGTTAGCCACCACATTAGCTTTTTCATTTTTGTGCTTCAACAAAAAATTAGACTCTTGTAACTATGTAATCCACTTCATGTGCTTTACACTCAACTTCTTTTGAGAGCATAGAAATTGCAGTGCTTTGTGGTCTATCATTAAAGTAAACTTCTTGGGCAACAAGTGATGCCTCGAATGCTTGATTGCTTAAATAATAATGTATAACTCCTTCTCATATATGTTGTATTTTTGCCTTGACTCATTCAACTTTTTAGAAAAAAATGCAATAGGTCTACCTTCTTGTGAAAGTACCCTACTAATGATAAGTTCACTTGCATTCATCTCTACCTAAAGAAGCTTCTGAAAATGTGGAATTACAAGCATTAGTTCACTAGTAATCTTTGCTTTCAATAAGAAAAATCTCCCTTGGGTTTCATTATCCCAACTGAAATCTTTATTTTTCTTCAACAAAGAAAACATAGGAAATGAAATACCATTGAAATTTTTTATGAACCATTTATAAAAACTTGCTAAACCAATAAATGATCTTACCTCTCCAACATTCTTAAGAGTTAGCCGATTGTTAATAGCCTTCACCTTGTTCTCTTTCATTTGAATTTTAATTTTAGAAATAGCATGCTCCAAATATATGATTTCCCTCTTGGAAAAATGACTCTTGTTAACATTGATCACTAACTATGCCTCCTTCAATTTAAGACACATCATCCAGAAGTAATCCAATCCAAATTACCTTTTTCATTAGAGGTATACACCAAAATATTGTAAAAAAAGACAATACATCATTACCAATCAAGTCCTTCAATACATCATGCATCAACCTCATGAATGCAGTAGGTGCATTCATGAGCCCAAATGGCATCACTAATCACTCAAAAAATTCATTTGATTTTTTAAAAGTTATTAACCATTCATCACCTAGCTTAATTCTAATTTGATGGTCACTACATTTCAAATCAATAATGCTAAAAATGTTTGCATTGGTAAGAACATAAATGATATTATTCATCCTTGGAATATGAAACCTATGCCTCAATATTATCTTGTTCACTACCTTGGAATTAATGCACACCCTCCATCCATCATTATTCTTCTTTAGCACTAGCACTGTTGGAACTGCACAAGCTGAAATGGATTCCCTCGTAAAGACATTTGTAAGTAACTCCTTTACTTGCCTTTGAAATTTAGCCCTTTGATTTGGTGCTATCTAGTAAACTCTCTTGTTTAGAATGGTAGCACCAGGAATGAAATCAATATGATGCTATACATTTCTTATTAGTGGTAATCCATCTATTTCCTCCTTGAACACCTTGGGAAAATTTTCCTTTAAGCCTCACACACCTATAAGAAGTTCAACCTGCATATCATCGTTGTTAGAAACAATTGTTGATACAACAATAAATTCACAACCCATACCATCATGTTTTATAATGTATTCCATCTATCCTAGAAGGATTAAGGAAATATTGAGTGAGCTTTGCTTCTTCACTTGTTTAGTTATCATGAAAATTAACCCATGAATCCCATCGGATCTAGCTACACTCCATATATTTTTTGCTTCATTAAACTAAGCACCATTGTTAAAATTCAAATGTCTACTAAGAATTACATCAATATAATTTATTGGAAGTACTTCACACTTCATAACATCATGAAAATCTTCAATTTTAAATTTTAAAGTACATTATTCCCTCACCTCTTTAGATAAATCTTTAGATAACCAATGCTCATTATTGGGTCTAGGAAGAGGATTAGTTTCCAAACCTAAGCTAGCAACTATCCTAGAAGAAGTGACATTTTTCTAGGCTCCTCCATAAATCAAAACATGAATCCATTCCCCATTAAGTAAACATCTAAATCCAATTCAAAATAACAATTTTCTACTAGGATGGTCTTCCATATTCATATTTTCCATGAATGCACAAGAATTTAATTCCAAAAGTTCCTGAACCTTGGAAGCATTAGGATTACCTCTCTAAAGAGCTTAACTTGATGTTTCCTCCACTTTTATGGTTTGTACATCTTTTCCCTTAGCTATCTTGTGAAGTGAACATTCCCATTATTTGTGCTTCCATTCTTCACACTTGAAGCATTGAATCTTGGATGAATTGTTGTCTTGACCCTTGCCTCCTTTGCATTGGTCCTTCTTAGCTTTTTCCTTCTCATCACCATTCTCTATCTTCTTGTCATGGTTACCGTCCTTATCTTTAGATTTGGACTTGGGATTCCTTCTTAGATTTAGATCCCTTGTTCTTTCCCTTAGAAGTTTGTTTACTATTGTTTTGAAATCCACTTAATTTTTTATTTTTTATTTTGCATTGAGTGAAAAATTGTAAGCCTCATCAAGATTTTATGGATCATAAAATAACAACTCCTACTAATACATCATATTGAGACATCCTAAAAATATTAAAGCCTATTCATACTCCTCTGAGTTTACTTTAAATTGATGGAATAGATCACAAAATTCGATCAATTTCAACTTGCATTTAATAGAATTTTGTGATAACTAATTCTTTGACATCCTTATCACCTTGCATTAGGAATTTCAACTTTATGATAGTCACTTACCTCCAATAAGACTATTTACATTTTCTTCGTAACCTGTATTTCATCAGATTCCAATCTTTGATGGGTTGACCATTTTATCTTTCATAACCTTAGGACTCCTTTTTCCACCAAGTAGAAACCATACATTATAATATGGATTTAGTAATAGGTACCCTCAAGTTATTTGGTACCTATTCCAACTCAAAGTTCTTGTCAAGTATCTTTAGCCGACTTGAAAAAGCATTAGTTCCATCTACACCATTAAAAGTATTCAACTCAATGTATAGAAGTCTTGCAGCATTATGGAATGCCTAGCAAGCCTTGCCTCATTTTCATCATCTAGCTTGCCATGAGAAGAAGTAGTTACCATTGTTAGAGCCCTTATAATTCTCATTAGAGGAATAGGATTCCATCCCATTGGAATCCTTAGTTGATGGATTCCTAAACTTCCATAGTTGGATTGTCCTTCCTCATTATGTATTTGGTCTCTAACAAGTTGTGAAACTTCTTCATTTGAACATGAAGGCTAATTATCTTTGCATGTTTGGATATGATTGGGACTAACATTTCTATCTACCTTTAGGCTAGTTTCATCCACATGAGCAACCATTAGTTGGAAGGAAAACTTAATGCTCTTCATATGTCTATTTAGGGTTTGAACCTATTTCTTCTTAGACACCATTTGATAGAGTGTCTCTCTCACAACTTGAGACTAAGATCTTAACTCACAGGACACAAGAGACACCAAGCCAATACTCGAATACTTAACAAAGAGCTGCAAACACACTCATGTATTCTTGACTTGTGCTTCTTAGACATCTCATGATATTTTACTTGCATCTCTCTATAACATCTCATGACCTCTCATGGTGGTACAAGCATAAAACATAATCCATATTTATTAACCAAGAAAAAAAAACTTAAGAAATCTTTCTTAGGAAGAACTTGATGATTTAGTACTATTTTCATCTTTTTCCACCTTGTCTCAACTATTTCCAAACTTGAATGATCATTTTAAAATTTTTCCTACTCGTCAGGTCATCTCTAGACTTTTTGGAATGTCCTATTGAAAAACTATTAATTTTGGGAGATGTTTCATTCCTGGCTAAGACATCTCCTACTATAGATGAGATGTCTTAGCAACTTGTAAGATGTCTTATACTGATTTAAGATGTCTACTCTCCAGTGAGACATTTCATTCAAGATATTTGTAAAAATTCTTATGTTTCATGGCATCCAAGATGTCTCTCTTGAGAGCTTAAATATTAGATAAGATGACTCCATGACCTCCAAGATATCTCCACAAAGCCAAAAATATACAAAAGCGCTCACATAAGGAAAAGAAAATGGGAATTAGAAGAGGTGTTAATACACTAGACACAAATGACCAAAAGCACAAAACACAAATCAATCAAACAATAAAGTTTTAAATGTTTACAATGGATGATAAGTACAAGTATATTACATAGTAGGACAATGAAAGATGGGTGTTAGACCCTAGAAAATATATATATTAAAAATAAAAATTCAAAGTACAAAAATAGAGGAGTACTACATAGACAATAACCTTCAAATCAATAAAAAGGAAAAGCCTAATAGTTTTAGGGATGCCTTTTTATGTTTTTATTCTTATAACCAATCTTGAAAAACCTTTCCTCTAGGGTAAGAAATTAGACATTCCATGAAAATATTAACATTGGGTGGAGGAGGATGAGGTCCTCTCCTTATTAGTAGTATCAGCATTATCAAAAGATATTACTTCGTATCTTGATCAATAGCTACAAATGAATTATTAATAGTTAAAATATCTTGAACATGTTGATCATTTTGAAGATTTGATATGTAATTACTAATATATAGACTTGATGTTTTTTATTATGAAGAACCATTTGGAAACTATTTGAATCAACCATAAGTTTTTGTGAGATTTTAAGAATAAATATTTATTTCCTCGTAGTCATTAAAGAATTCTTTGAAATTAATTTAACTAGAACCTTTCTCAAAGGCATATTTTGTTGAATAATAGTAAAAGAAAAGGGTGGATTAAATATTGAAACATTAGCACAAGTAATTATTGCAAGATTTACAATATCTGTATAAAAAATCTTAGTAGGATCTACAACATTTATAGTAGAAACCTTGGTAGTATTTGTAGTAGCTTAGTGCTGATGTGCTTGCATAGCCTTTTTTCATAGCATAAAAGGACATGAATCAAACATATGACACTCTCGATGATAATAATAACACGACTTTGGAAAATTGTAATAAACAACCTTTTCCACCTAATCAATTCCATGATCATGTTAAAGAATTTTTTTCTTAAGTGAATTAAGATCCACCTCAATTATATATTAAATTATATGAAAATCACTAGCTATAGCTAGCATTTCAAAATGATTGATTGGCCCAACTTAAGAGAAAATACCCCTTTCAAGTTTTTCAAAAAGAAATGAAAGATTTAGCAATTCAACAAAACAAAGAGTCCTTTGAAATTTAAGAGATGCTAGATTAAAAGAAGAAGTTCACTTTTGAATAATTAATAAAGCATGATGATGATTGAGAATACTAATAGTGAGGACCTTAGAAGCCATCATTAAATCAATAAATTTTACCAACAAAAATGATTTTGACAAATAATGTTCATGGATAACATCTAATCCTTGATCTTTCCAAACTAGATTTAAATGACTTTTAAAAATTAAGGAACAAGGGAAATAACCAAAAATTTTCACAAATACCTATCTTTCAAAAATTTCTTGAGTAATGGATTCATATAAATCATTAGGTAATTTGTAAAATGACAAAGAAGTGGTGGATCTACTTGAAGGGTCACCTACTAAATCTAGTGGCATTGCATATAATTATAAATATATTTTCTAGAAAAATATTAAACCCACTAAAAAATTATATTTGGTGACGAAACATAATCTCTATATAAAAAAACATAAGATGCATTGAAAACCATTAGAGTTGAGCCCTTGATCAAAGTTTGGATAATGAAAGATAACTCAAGTAGTTTGCTTTGTATTTAACAAGGATTTGTAGCTAAGAGGTTACTAGTTTGAGTTACAATTGGGGCATTGTTACATTACTTAGAATTCTTCTAAAGTATCATGTTGGATATATGTCTTGGGATGTACTTATAGTCAAATTAATATTACATTGCTTCATAGTACTATTACTAAACAAATTTTATATTTACTTGCAAAAATGAAAATGAAGAGAGTTTGTTTGTTGAAAATACTTGATTATTTATTATTTTAGTAAAATAAGTTGAACTTGCATTATTATGTCTTTACGAAGTACTTGTAGAGACTAAAAAATTCGATTGTTGGAAGAATTGAAGATCCCAGCTAAGATAACTTTAACCCTAGACCCCAAGGACCTTTGAAAAAAATATGATCTAAGATACCTTGTATGGTCTTGTCGATCACCTAGGGACTTTAAAAGTATCAACAAGGGTAATAAATTAAAAATGCAATGAAAATCTAAAAATAAATGCATAGAATGAAAAATGAATATACTCTAACTTGCACAAAAAATGGGACTGTAAACTTTATTATGATAAAATAAAGAGATTTTAGAAAGTGTACAAGTGGTGCTTGAGGAAGATAAAGGGGTTCACTTCATTAGGGGTTTGGAATTTGTTGAAACCAATGGTTTGGATGCCATAGTTAGCTCCACGATCTAGATGCTCTACAACTCCCAAAATGTAAAATCTTGTTGTAATCCTCACTAGATTTACTGCATTGGTTGTGCATGGGGTAAGATGTGTGGGGATTTTTGGATGTAAAGAAGAGATACGTTGGGAGTCTTAATGCCTAGGTGGTTTAACATTTCAACAAAATCACACATAATCTCAAGGGAGTAAAAGTGGTTACAATGGCTATGGGTTCCATGCTGGCATTTTCTCCCAAAACATTTGTGCCTACAATGAATTTTCAAAGCTCTTAAATATCCAAAAAGTGGAACCTTTTCATGGTGTTGAAGCTTGATTTTTATAGGTTTCATGGCCATAAATTTTACTGCAAATTTTATACCTAATTACTAATATATTGTTGCCACATACAGGTGCTATTGGTGTCCAAATCTAGCATGGTTTCTATGAATGGTAAGATTTGATATCCTAAAGGTACCAAAACCCCTCTAGTTACTAGAAATAGTAAATGGAAATTTAACCTACCATGGCTTCTTCAATTCATAGTGGCTTTCCATGAGAAATCCTTAGCCTACAGTAGTGACACTAAGATGCATGAATAATGTTGGGGATGCAATATTAATGCTGAAGTTGAAATAATGCTGAGTTGCTAGGGCCATGCTAAAGTAATGTTGGGGGGAGAAGGAGAAATTTTGGGGGTGTAGAAGTTATACCTTCCAATGCTAGGCATAGGTGAGATGTTTCCAACATAGCAAAGGTCATGTCCCATGAAAAAACCCATGAAAATGCCAATTTTGGTAGTCCAAAAGGAATTTTGATTCTCCAAGCCCAAATATAGGCATGATATGAATTTTTTCACTTGGGAGTTGAGGCTTTGATCACTTTTGAGGCATTTTCTAGCCCCAAAAGTTAAGGTATGTGAAATTGCATCTCTTGGATCAAATTTTTCACATGTTACAATGAAAGTTTGGCCTCAAGTTTCATTGGGTGAGAGTTATAATGAAAAAAGGTTACAACATGCATTTTCTTGGTGGTATTTCATTGGTTCCTTTTTATTGATGTCTTGAGGATTGACTTGAGAGGAATTGACAAAGAATACAAAACACCACTGTAGATCTATCACTAGTGTTCCCTCTCCATGCTTAATTTAGTAGTGTTTAACCATGCCAAAGAGTTATTGCAATGATGGGGTGGTATAATTTATTAGGTTACATTTTGTCATGAGGGTTGACAATGAATTCCAAGTGTTGACATCATGGTTACAACATGGCATAGACATTGATCAATCAATAAGTCTTTGCACTTCATGTATCAAATTTTTGGTCACTCAAAAATGCATTTTAAGAACCATCACTTTACTCTAAGGTTTTTTTAGCCATTAGGCTCTTCCCTTTTTATGTTTGTAGCCATTGGTTTATCCTTTGGTCTTCAATGGCATTTTGGCTTCTTGGAAATTTGCTTCCTTATTTTTTTGTGGGGTGAAACCTTCATTTGGTTTCTTTGCCAAAGCTTGGTTTTATTTGCTATTCCCATTGAATGAGATGTGTTACATTCAATGGAATTAATTCAATTTTCTAATTGAGTGAGATGTGTTACATCTAATGGACTTGTAGGTGGAGCATGACAAACGTATGTCATATGGCCATAATGCATGAGTGTTAGACATTGATAAACATTGTCATTTAGGGGTAAGGAAGGTTATAATTAGGCTATGGGGTTGGGTTCAAGGGAATGGTAATAAGATGGAAATGACATAAGCACTCTTGACATAGCAGGACAAACTCACTGAATCTTGTGCATTAATGTCACATGGTGACTTTCTAGCATGATGAGTTGCATCTTTGCAATGAATTTAGGCTTCATCCTACAAGCACAACTCCAAGAGACCAAGAAACACAACAAATAAAAAATGTTGTTACAAAAAAATGCATAGGGCATATAAAATGATTAACAAAGTAGGCGACCATAGGTTACAATCGGTACATCCAAAAGGAATTTGCATCAAAGTGTTTTAGCCCATTTTTTGTGCAAAAATGAGGTCATGCAAGCTTGCTTGTCAAAGATCATTGATGTTAATTATTGATCCTCATGGGCTACATGTAGTAAGGCTTTAAATAGGAATGATTAATGGAATTGGCCAACTCATTCCCATCCATGTCTGCTATCCTAAAGGCTCTATTGCTGTAGGCCTTATTGACCAAGAAAGATCATTTCCAGCTAGCTAAGAATTTGTCTGCATGCTCATGGATAGCTTTGAGGGATAGGTATCCTTCCTTGGTCTTGTGATTGCTTAAGTTATGGTGGTGTTGCTATTTTTTCCTCTCTTGGTACCTCTCGACGTGAGCAAGTGTTTGCACCCATTGCTTCTCCACCAAGTCCAGGTCTATGGTGCATAGCTCTTGTTCTGTTCATTATTGATGAAGTTTGATAGGGCTACTTAGAGTGATAGAACTTGTAATTCAAGAGGGAAAATAGATTTAGAACCATAAACTAGGCTATACAGGGTTACACTAGTTGCAGTTCCAAATGTTGTTCTATAGGCCCAAAGCACATGGATAAGTTGCTCATGCCACTTGTGTTTGGTGTTATTCAACATCTTTTTAAGCAAGTTTATGATGGCCTTATTGCTTGCTTTAGCATGCCCATTGGCTTAAGGGTAATATGGTGATGAGAAGGAATGCTTAATTCCTAGGTCATGAAAAAAGCTTTTCCTTTCTTGGCTACTAAAGTATGGTCCATTATCTATGACTATGGTCATAGGTATACTGAAATGGACTACTATGTTATCTAGTATGAATCTACAGACCTGTTGAGATGTTGTCTTCCTAAGAGGAATAACTTCAATCCTCTTCATAAAGTATTCGATTGTAGTGATGATAAAGTTATGCCTTGTGGAAGACTTAGGTGTTATGGATCCAATGATATCCAACTACCATTGTTGAAATGAACAAGTTATTTGAGTGATATGTAACTTAGTTGATGGTACGTGTATAACGTTACTATGCCGTTAGCAAGTATCACAAGTTTTAACCTTTTCAGGTAGTCACTTTCCATATAGGACCAATAATAGCCTAACCATATGATCTTTGCAGCCATGGCTCTAGGTCCTATATGTCCATCACATACACCCTTGTGAACTTTCTCTAAGACTTTGCAATCTTTAGTTCTACCCAAGCACACTAACAATATGCCATTGTAGGACCACCAACATAATGTGTTATTGCCTACAATGAGATACTATTTTGATCATTTATGTACATTGTCCTTTTGAGTGATAGTTAGGCCTTGTGAAGGTTTACCATGCATAAGGTAAAACTTGATATCATCATGCCACTCCTTTATAGTAGTATGAATTATGGCTATGGAGTCATCTTCAGTGTTTTGCGTGATGGGAATAGCATAGTTCACAGTTAAGGAGGTTAACTTACCACACACATATGGTGTTACATTGATGGCTAACATCACAATGACATTAACTATTATTTTCTCATTTTGTGGTACATGTTGGATATCAATGTCTATAAATTATTATAGTGGTTTCTTTCCTAGGTCATAGTAGGGTTGCAAGTGTTTGGCTTTACATGCATAAAAATCAGTTATTTAGTTAACCACAAGTTGTGAATCATCTTTGATCATTGAGCATTTGATTCATAGGTCATGAATTACCATCATCCCCCTGATCAAACTCTCATACTCCGCTACATTGTTGGTACATGGGAACTTGAAATCGTAAGTGAAGGGATGGATTTCACTAGATGGGAATGTTATGATGGTAGTGATGCTAGTCCCATGGGCAATTAAAGCTTCATCAAAGTGCATGACCACCTCATAGCCTTTGAGCACTTGGCTAAGGATGTTAATGTGTTCATTAGGGAATTCAGGGTCTATGGCTACATGGTCTTCTACCAATGAAATAGTGAGTTGTGCAGCTATATCTTAACCTTTTGTTAAGGCTTGGGAAACATAATTAAGGTCAAACTCTACTATTATGGCTTTCAATGGGCTATATGGCTACTCTCATAGATGTTGGTCATTATGGCTCTAAGTATGTTGTCTTTGCAAATGACATTAACCTAGCTCCTAAAGAGGTAATGTCACCACTTCTTCAATGAGAAGACTAGAATACTTCTCTACTTCGGTGTATCAAGTCTCATGGACAACTAATACATGGCTTATGTAGTATATTGGTAACTTGGCTCCATCATTTCATTTTTGACAAAGTATAGAGGCAATAGATGTGTCAGAGATAGCAAGGTAGATGTAAAAAGGTTTATCTTCTTATGGTGGATAAATTGTAGGTAGTTTTGTCAACTCTTACTTAAGGTTTTCAAACGATTCTTGGCACTAAAACATCCACTCATAGTGAACTCCTTTCTTAAGCAAGTATTGCATGGGTTGTAACTTATTTGTAAGCCTAGCGATAAACCTATGGATAAATTGTAATATACCTTGCATTCCTCAAAGCTCCTTAAGGTTAGTTGGTGTTGCCAAGTTGGCTATGGACTTAACCTTATCAGGATCAATATGTATCCCTACTTTCAATACTACAAAGCCAAGCATCTTACCAATTTTGACACCAAAGACACACTTCTTGGGGTTAAGCCTAAGCTCATACTTGAGGCATCGTTTAAGTACAAGGTCAAAGTCATGTGCATGATCATTGGTCACTTTAGACTTAACAGCTATATCCTCTACATAATAATTAAGAAAACATAGCATATAATCACTAAAGATATATGTCATAGCTCTTTGGTAGGTTGTTTCTATGTTCTTTAGGCTAAAGGTCATCATAGTATAACAAAAGATACCCCAAGGGGTCATGAAGGTCATGCTGAGTTGATGCTTTGGGTTGATCCTAATTTGGTTGTATCTTAAGAATCCATGTACCTTGCTGTATTATTGATAAGTTGATCAATACTAGGCAAAGGAAAATCATCTTTGATATTTTCCTTATTTAGATATTAGAAATCTATGCAAATGCACATACTCCCATTTTTCTTAGAGACTACCACCATGTTGGACACCCATTTTGTGTAATCAAAAGCTCTAATGAAACTACCTTGATATAGTTTCATGATTTCATTAAAAACTACCAAGGCTAAATTAGATATGATCTTACCAACTTTTTGCTTAACTAGTCTAATGCTAGGATTAAGTATGATGTTGTGTTGCACTAAGCATGGGTCAAGACTTGAGATATCTTTGTATGACCAGGAAAAGACCTTAATATGATCTCATAGGACCTTGGTGATGTCTTGAGCCTATTGAGGTTCTAGTGAGAAACTTAGTTCTAGGGTTTTCTCCTTACCACTATGTGTTGTGATAGGAACCTCAACCAAAGAGTCTTTGGTAATGTTGCCAGCCTAAAGGTCAACGGTTTTAACTAGGCTTTCAAGCCACTCTAAAGGTTTCTCTATAGAGGCCATATGATCAACAAGACTTTCAAGCTCAAGATCCAAGAAATTAAGGTTGATACATCATTCAAAATCACTGTGGGGCCCACTTTGGGTTAAAGGTAAACTGATTTGCTCCCAAGTACTCATACTCTAGTTTTGCGTATAAACCATAAGCACATTAAGTGGAACTTGGGTAAAAATGTGTAAATAATGCTAAAAAGATATAAAATATCTTAGTAACTATGAAAACACATGCTATTTCAAGGTCAAAAAATATGTAAACAAGGTCAACTAAGGTTATAAGAGGTAGGTAAAGACAAAAAAGTTAGAATACATGCAACATAAGCTTAAATAAAGTTTAAACAAGGTTAAAACAGGTTGAAGCATAATGAAAGTATGAAAAGTAAGGTCAAACATGGTCAACTAAGGTTACATTTTTGCTAGTTTTGGGCTTGGCAAGTCATGTTGCGAGTTTAAGACCTTCGTAGGCCATAATTACATGGTGTCAAATAATGGTCAAACCCCATGACCTAACACCAATAAAAGGCTAGAAAAGATCAATAGAGGCCATAATAGAGAGAATAAGGTAAATATGATGAAACTGAAGTTATGTAGAAATTAAATGAGCTCAACTGATGACAGTAAAATTTAAAATTGCAAAACAAGTCAAAACATCATGAAATAAGGTCAAATAAATCAAAGAGGAATACATGTGGTAAAACATGGTTAACATTGGTAAAAAAGGGGCTAGAGTTTTCCAATTTTAGACCTTAGCCAGCCATGATAAGGGGCTATAATATTAATAGGTGAGTTTGGGCATCTATGGATGTTGTTTTGTGTCAATAAGGTTTTTCTAGGCACCCACGTTGGCTGGAATGGATAGGGTAACCCTCAACATGGATAGGGTAGTCATGTAGTTTTCTAGGTTGATTTTGATCAAAATTTAACTTCCAATGTTTTGTATGATCATTGTAGTGTTCTGGGGAGGAAAATTGATTAATTTTGGTGTTGATTTGGACCTCTAGAAGTTACCATTGAAGTCTAGAATCACCACCCATGTTGAAACAACATTAGCTAGCATGGCCCCAATGTGGCTACCAAAGAAAATTAATTTTATGGCATATAGAGGATCGAAATTGGCATTCTATGATCTTCCTACGAAAGTGTAGGGTCATAATGGTTAGAATTGATAACTTTAAATGTCGAAACTTGCAACAAAAATAAGTTTTAGGGTCATACCTCCCAGAGCCATGTTGGCTAGCATGGATGGATGGGGTCTCAGTGTGGCTAGCCTAGATTTGGTAATTATGACATCAAAACAAGGCCAAATTACAATTGAATCTAGGGTTTTGAAGTTGTGTGCTCACGAGTCAAGTTTTAAGGCTATTTGAAGGGGTTTTGTGGGCAAAACCTTAATGGGGACCTCACCCATGTTGGGGCCATGTTGGCCAGCATGGATCCAGTACTCATTAGCATGGATGTATTTTCTGTTTGGTCCTTGTGATGGTTTTAGATGTAACTTGAGTAATTTTTTAGGATTCTAGGGTTGCTAGACATCATGGTTGAGGTTTTGGCTTGTAATTGACCATGTTTGTTGGTTGTTTGGGCTATGGGATAGTTATACTCCCCTTAGCCATGTTGGCTAGCATGGCTCTAGCATGGGTGATAGGGTCTAATGATTTTTAATGATTAAAATAAGGTCAAAAAGCTATCAACTTAAGGTTTTGATGTTCTAGGCCCTACTAAGCAAGGTTTTTGGCTTCCAGGCATGTTGATGTGTTGCCAAAAATGGTAAGGAACCTTACCCACATAGGAGCCACATTGCTCAATGTGGCTCTAGCCTCCATTATCATGGATACCTTGGGTTACTATGTTTTGATGAGTTTTAATAGCAAATTAACCAAGCATTTTAGCTCCTAAGGTTGCAGATGTTTATAGTAGGGTTTTAGCACCAGAATTGATCATTTTGAAGGCCATTTGACATTTTTTGTAGTAGCCACACTGACCAATGTGGCTCTAGCATGGATGGAGGAGGGATGATAGCCTTTTACTATTTTTAGATCTATCTTGGGGCATTTGAGTGCTCTAGGAGGCTCTAGTAGGGTTTTATGGTCATAGGGGTGTGATTTAAGGCCATTTTAGGTTATGGATTGGGGTTTATAGGTCATCCTAGGGCACCCATGATGGCTAGAATGGGTGGAGGATTCCCTAGCATGGAAATGATGTTATGCATGAATTTTGACTTATATTTTGTTAATCCTTGGCTAGTAAAGGCTACGAAGAGGTGTTAAGGCCATGGGAACAAGTTTTAAGGTTATTTTGAGGTATTAATAGGTTTTTGTAATTTACCCCTATGGAACCCATGTTGGCTAGCATGGGTGGGGGTTTTCCTAGTGTGGGAAAGGTATAGGGTATGCAATTTGGCTTTTTTTTGGCTGTCAAGGGCTATGGGAAGGTGTTATGGACAAAATATGATAATTGGGAGGTTGATTTTAGTGTTTTAAGGTTCTACCCCATCCGTTCATGCTGGGACCATGTTGGTTAGCATGGATGGAATGCCCACTAATGTTACTCCACTACATCTCAAGGTTTTTAGTACTTTTGACTAGATTCAATAAGGTTTTAGAGTTGTTGGGGGTTTCTAATGAGGTTTTAGACTTTGTAGGTTCATTTTGAGGTTGAATTGAGATTTGATTCATGCTTGTGAATGTTATACCCCCTTGAGTAATGTTGGCCAATGTGGATGAGGCCTTGCCCAGTGTGGTTGCCAAAAGTGGTAAGTTACCTGAAGGGTTCTAGCCCCTGCTAGGGCTTGGGTTTCACTAATGTCAACATTAGCTATTGAATATGGCAAGGTGGATTAAGGTTTTATGGTTTTGGTCATGGAAGATTAGGATCCATTTTGGATTCATGTTTCCTAGCATGGGTGAGGGGGGTATGAGGTTGGGAAAGCATTTTATGGATTTCAAGAAGGTTAAACCCCATCATAGAGGAGGTTTCTAAGCTTAAAATCCACTTTTCTTGGGAGGTTCTTGGTGGGGTCCATCCAAATTCAATTTTTTGAACTTTGTTTGCAACTCCCACAATCCTAGCATTTCATGGACTTTGCCCCCTTGGAACTATCAGTGCATCATGATATTTACTATATGGATTTGGTAATGGAGGTTTGAAGGGGGGTGCCTAGGTTGAGATTGGTTTTTATTATTGCTTTGGCTAGAAATTATCTACTCAAATCATTTTCTTAGCTACAGTGCACTAGTGCAGAGCTCTAACAGAGATTTTTGCTTGATTCCTCCTATCTCCTTTATGTTTCTTGGAAAATTTCATCTCATAACAGCATTTCTACCAAGATTGTTGAATATTTTTAGAGGTTTTTAATAGCTTTTTTACATTGCCACCTATCACCATGAAGAAGAAGGCTAGTACAAGCAAGAATCCTACCCTTGAAGAAATTGATGTAGTAGTAAGAGGCATCTCCCATTTGCCATGGTCCATCATTGGGCAAGGATCCAAAAAATAACCCTAAGGTAGGCTATTCTTGGCTATTTTTTGTAGCATTTTTGTTGTTTTCCTAGCATAGGAATTGGGCATTTTGTCAGATCTAGGTTGCTATAGTGGTTAAAATCAAAACTTGAGTGGGATTTATGTGTTTTTAGTGTTTCTTGGGCATTTGAATATGGTTTTATAAGATTAAAATTTTTTTTAGTCAATTTTATGTGTTTTTTTGGTATTATGGTTAAAAAAAAAGCAACACCATTTTTATATTTTTTATTAAGAAAATGGTTAGAAATTTTTGATTTTTGGATCCATAGGATTGTAACTTGATGTTTAATTATTATAATGATAATTGAACCACTAGATTCAAGCTCATGAATAATTCTATATGAAATTTTGCATGATTAAGTTCATGATGGTTTTGCTATTTTTGCTAATTGTTATGGTACATTGTGTAATTTTTGTGGAGAAAATGGCTATGAATTTTGGTTTTTCAAAGTTATGGATTTTTATTTTTAAGTTTAAGGTTTCAAATGGCTATGGTTTCATGTAATTCAAGCTTATGTTTAATTTTTGATTATTTTTTTGATCAGCTAGTGTAAGTGTGTTTCCATATCATTTTTTAGTTTTCATGTCACCTCACAAAATGTTTTTGAAAAAATAGTAAGGAGTTTCTATGATTTTAAGTTATGGGTTTGTAGATATTGATTTAAGCTTTCAAATGGTTCTAGAATTACTAGATTTGGAATTAAGGTTTATTTTTTATGACTTTTCTCTTAAGGTTGTGTGAATTAAGGGTTTTATTCTTTAGTGGTTTTACCCCTTGAAGATGGGTAGCATTGACACATTGGATGATTTTTTCTATCAACGTCACATATTTCTACTAATACATGGGAATGTCAAGGTGGTTTAGAATCAATTTCATTGATGTTAAAATTATTTAAATATTTTCTATGAGTGATTTCCTATGGCCATTTTTGTCAATTTTGGGTGTGGTTGTGAACTTTGGTTAAACATGGTTATAGTTTTGCATAATGTTTTAAATTTGTTTTTAGTTTAGGCTTGAAATGTGAATGTTTTTGTATTCTAGTTATCATGTTTAAGGTTTTTTTAGGCTATTTGAATATTTATTATTTTTGAATTTTTAAAGAATTTTGGACTAACACCCCTAGAGTTTTTACGATGGCTAGTTTCACCATTAACTAGGGTGTTTGGAAAAATTCTTATGAAATTCAAAGTGTTGTATGGTTTTTGTTGAACTTGGTTGTGATTATTTCTATTTTTGATTGTTTTTTTCTAAATGTTTAAAATATGATCTTAACAGTGTGTGTTATAATTTTATCTATGCAAGGTGATGAGTGATGAGGTACCCCTACACCCAACCATACAAATCACTAAGGTGTCTACACATGATCCAATAAAATTCCATGGACCTATAGTTCTCTAGTGCACTAGTTCTTCTAGGAAGTGAAATGGGCATTGAGAACATTTGTTTTCTTCCCAACTACACTTGTAAGGCTCAAGGGTATGGTTTAAGTGCAACTGAGGTACATGATTTTTCTTATTTTATACTTTATAAATTTGATCATCTATAACAAGAATGGAAAGTAGAGTAATTTAAAATCTAATTCATTACTACCTATCTAGCCTAACACAAGTAACCACCCCACTTTCTTGGACACACCCTAAACACATACAGTGCTATTCATCTACCAAACGTTAAGCATTGCTAGGTTACCAAGTACTATATGTATGCTTGAAGTGGTCCTGCTTGTGTTCATTAACAATTGGAAAGTAATTGCTTAATTTAAATACATTAAAGTAAAGAGAAAAAAATCAAAGTGCATTAAAAGAAATATTAATTTATTTTTAGTGCTGCAAGGATTGTCAAAAGAGTTCATTTTTATTCCCATCACACTACTATGTTTAGGTACATTAGTGTTTGAACAAAGAACCGTACACACTTAGGCTCCGTCTGTAGGCACTCAAAAAATATTCTAACTTTGGAGAAAATAAACTACAAGATCTTCTCTACTATAACTCAAAAATAAGCAAAAATAGATTGCCAAATTGGGAGCCCAAGTGCTATATTTATACGCTAGTGTATACCCCTCGACGTTAGATACTTGACATCACATCAAGACCCTGATGTTGGATACTCAATGTCATAGCAAATGAACAATGTGTTTCATTGTAACCCCATGACTGAATGAAAGCTTGTCCTCAATTGTAGAAGAGGAGAAACAAGTTCCTTATAAAATATTGGGTAGGTATGGGATTATTAACTAACATACCAATTGACTCAGATGGAAGAGATAGACTCTCAGTGCCCAAGTGTATAGAGTTACAACTTTTTACAAAATTAGGTGTTCATGATAAGAGAAGTGAACACCCTAGATAACATTAACATCCAATGCCTCTTGGTAGCTAAAGAATAAGAGAGAAGAGATCCAACAATCATGAACGATACCTATCATGTGGTACTACTGCATTATACTTGATGAAGAAAGTCTTGCTTCCAATCCATGCTTTCCACTGCAATCACAATAGAATCATGAATTAGTATGCAATGTATAACACATGGTGATTAAATGCCTTATCTCGTTAGTGGTTACAGTTGGCTAAGTTGAAATTTTGATATATTCCTTTAGTAGTGTTAGTAGGACGGTTGACAAATAGGATAAAATAGGTAAGCAGTCCATAAAATTTGAAAAATTTCAACACAAGGAAATATTTGAAGAGGGTGTAAGAATTCACAACAATAAAAAGAAAAGTTCACTCAAAGAAGTTGTGAAGATGGGCACAACTAGATGTCATTGATGGGATTAAACAAAAAGAATTTGATTATAAGAGTGTCTAAGGGTAAAGAACTTAACTAACTCAATCCAAAAGATATGAAAGTGGGTCCTCCCTAAAGTAGGGATAGGCCTTTTATGCCCTTGCATAACCTCAAACCAAAGAGGCCGTAGGCCCTATGGATGATTAATGATTACAGAATGTTAAGTAAAAAAACCTAGAAGAAACTAACTAAGAATTCCAACACATCAAACTAGGACATCGAATTAAGAACATGAAACCGGTAGTGAGGTGAGACATGGAAAGCCTAGATGGATGAGAGAGAGTGGAATGGAGTTCATAATTATGATCACATGAAGTCCCTTGTGGATTTTGTGGTTAAATGACTTGATAGGATCCATCCTTAGTCTAAAGTAAAACCAACCATGTTCATTGACTTTGCATCGACATTCTAAGACCAGTCCATCCTCTGAGACACAAGAGTGCTCCCACAAAACAACCATAATTCTTATTAGAGAAGAAAAGAGAAGTAGGAAGTGAGGAAGGGCCTTAGTTAGAGAGGACTAGTCCCATAACCAATGCTTTTAGCCCATTTATTTTGTCTAAGGCATGTGCTTTGAGTTCCCATTGTTTTTCTTGAAATGGAAAACACACCATGCAAAGACACATGCTTTTATTTTGTCCAAGGGATGTGCTTTGAATTCTCATTATTTTTTTTCTGATGAGAACCACACCATGTAAGGACTTATTCAACTTCCTTTTATTGGTCGACATGGAATTGTAAAAAATCCATAAAAACAAACATGCACCTAGGTAAACAAAAACGCACAAAGAATATCGAATTGCCTTGAAGCCACACCCCATTCAGACCTTTGAATCCTTCGCAATTCTGAAAACTACCAAAGTTACAAATTTATTAAAGTTTTATTAATGAAAAAGGGATTGCATGTTTCCAAAACAAGGAAAACCATAGAGTTTGTGGATGGGTGGATGTTGTGGACTCATTACCTATTGCATGAAAAAGAAACCATATGAAATTCAAAGCCAGAAACCAGATACCAACAATCAAATAACAAAATTAGTACATACCACCATTAAGGAATGCATTACCAATGTACTTGGCAGTTATTAACAAAAAGTTAAAAAATCACACTAGAATAAAATAAAATAAAAGAAAATATAAAATAAATTGTAAAATATTTAAGAAATAGAAAATGTACTAATGATGATGTAAAAGAAAAATTAGAATAGATTAATAACATGAAAACAAAAATATGTAAAATAAAAAGTGTGTAAAAAAAGATATAAAAAAAATATATGTAAAAACGTTGAAAAACTAAAGAACTACTTATATGATTAGCATGAGTGGCCATCTTCCCCATGACTAAGTTGAAAGAAGAAGATCTGAAATATGGAGTGTGGTTGTTCATCCAATGAGACTTTTGTTGTATTAGCTCTCTTATGCTCATGGAAAGGTTTAATTCTTTGGATGTTGACTAGCTATTTCTTATTTGGGCTCTTAGGCTTGTAGATCATCATGGCCCTAGTAGGAAAAGTCTTGTAAATGATGTAAGGTCCTTCCCACAATGTTTGAAACTTAGTTCATTGAGGTATGTATGTGGAGTTCTAGTAAAGAACCTTATCTCCTAGTTGAAATTTGACTTTTTTGATTTTTAGGTCATGAAACTTTTTGTTGTAGCCCTTGTGCAGCTCGTTAGATGATAGGGGTACCAATTGATTTTTGTCTAGTAGGTTGAGATTCATTAGTCTTTCTTTTTGGGCTAGACTTAAGTCAAGGTTAAGGTCACAAGCTATTGAAAGTGTATGGAGCTTGGATTGAATAGGAAGTGTTAATAATTTTTCGGACACAAGCTCGTAGGGAGAGTACCCTATAGGAAGTTTCCATGTTGAGTGGTAGGTCCAAAGGGTATCATTGAGTTTTGTGCACCAGTCTTTTCTATATTTACTAATTGTTCTTGTTAGAATCCTTGTGATTTTCCTGTTGGTAACCTTAGCTTGACCATCAGCTCAATGGTGGTAGGGTGTTGTGAGTTTATGTTCAACCCCCAAGCATTGCATGAGCTCTCAAAAAGTAGTGCCTGTAAAGTCAGTTTCATTATTAGAAATTAATGCACATGGCACACCAAACCTGTTTACAACATTTTTTTGTATAACCCAAGTAGGAGTAGAAGATATATAGTCATTGACAATTGTTACATTTGCCCATTTCATACAATAGTCAAAAATGACTATGATGTATGCCTTTCCATTTGACATGGATGTCATGGAACCCATGAAATCAATGCCCCAAATGTTGAAGGGTTCTAGTGGTTGAATCCATTGTTGAGGTCCCTCTATTTGAGCAGTCATTCCACCATCTTGTTGGCATTGTTCACAAGAGCGAACGTAATGGTGAGCATCCCTAAAGATTATTGGCCAATAGTACCCTACCATCAGGATTTTAATGGCTATGTGTCTCTCGGCATAGTGTCCTCCACAAGGACACTATGCATAGTTGATGAACATTAGGGACACAGCAATGAACTAGGCCATCAGTGCACACCTTGTAGAGGTTTCCGTTGATCTCCATGAAGTGTTTTACTTAGTGAAGAATTGCTATTTCTTTTGGTGGTCCAACACTTGTGGCATCTCTTGAGTGAGAAGATAGGTGAGGATACCATGATACCATTTAGGCTCATTGGGAAATTATTCAGTTATAGTCTTGACAAAGAGGAGTTCATTAGGAAACATATGGATCTTCTTCCTCTTTTTTGCCCCATCACAATCAAGATAAGTGATCAGTGACCACATTCTCAGTGCCCTTTCAATTTACCATCATAAGATAGAATTCATGCAAAATCACTAGCCATTGTATAACATGGGTGCTCACTATTTACTTGTTCATTAGGAAGCAAATGGCATTGTGGTTTGTGTGCACAAACACCTTGTATCCAACTGCATAATGCTTGAACTTTTCTAGGGTAAACACCACTACCATCAACTCTTTTTTTGTGGTGGTGTAGTTTACTTGTGCATCCATAATACTTTGGCTATAGTATGGATGTTTCTTGTCATCTAACTACATCAACACAACTCCCAATGCATAATTTGATGCATCCATCATGATATGAAATGCCCTAGACTGGTCAAGTGCTTGTATAATTGGAGTCTCTACAAGTTTCTCTTTCAGCTATTGAAATGCTTTTTTACATTTTTCTATCTAGATAAAGGGAGAATCTTTCTTTGTTAGCTCCACCAATAGTTTTGCGATCTTAGATAAATTCTCTATGAATTGCTGGTAGTAGCTAGTATGTCCAAAGATTGATCAAACATCTTTGATAGTTTCTAGTTGGTAGGTTATTCCTTGGATGATCCTTCTTTTCTTAGGATCTACCTCAATTTCTACTTGCAATATTTTGTGCCCTAATACAATGCCCTCTTAGACCGTTAAGTGACTTTTTGCTAATTGAGCCACAAGTTGGTTTCAACACATCATTTTAGCACTTGCACAAGGTAGTCCATGGCCCTCTCAAATATAGCTCTATAATTGGAGAAGTCATCCATGAAGATCCCCATACCACTACTGATTTACTATTTAAAAATGCTCATAACTAGATGTTGGAATGTAGCATGAGCATTGCATAGACCAAATGGCATCTTGCGATATGCAACAATCCCTCAGGGACTCATGAATGTTGCCTTTGCTTAATCCTCTGGTGCAATTTGAATTTGGTGATAGCCATTATAACCATCTAGAAAACTATAGCAGCAATGCCCAGATATTATGTCGAGTGCCTGATCCGCAAATGGTAATGAAAAATGATCTTTGAATGTTGCCATATTTAGTAGCCAGAAATCGATGTAAACTTGCCACTTACCATATTTCTTTGGCACAATTACAAGTGGACTAACCCACTCACTATTCACAATGGGATAAATGAGCCCTATGTTGAGGAGTTACTCAATTTCCTCCTTGATGATCTGCTTTAGTTTAGGGTTCAATCACCTTTATGGCTATATTTTTGGCTTCATTGTCAAATCAGTGTAGATGTGATGTTAGAATATCCTAGGATAAATCATTGTTAGTTTAGGATATAACCAAGTAAAAGCTTTTGACCAATTTTCAACTACCTTCAATAGAATTTTTTTATGCTCTAGAGCAAGATTTGTATTGATCATAACCATCTTCCCATTTTTCAAAAACACATATTCCATTCTAGTTGGTAGTGTTTTTAGTTCAAGGGCCTCTTTCTTAAAAGTTTCAAGGATCTCCAACTCTCCCCAACGAGTATCATCATTTGTATCATTAGAGAGTTAGCGATGAACTTACTCTAGTTTATCCATGCTTACAACATATGCACATGTCAAGCTCTTAGTCTATTCCATGAAAAGTGTGCTACTTTTAGAAATAGCGGTCAGCCATTGGGTGCCCTCCTATTTTGTGGAAACTACGTATAGACAGCTTTGAATTTCTACTTATGGCACACACTATTTACATGTAGAGATAGATACTTGCTTGATGGCCTAGAGTTTCTACACACAATTGTACCATCTATCACTATACACGGTGCATGGAAATCTCTTCTTCTTGATCTTTATGAATGCATTTTCTTTAGATATTTCTAGGGAAAGATCTTTCATGCCAATTTTTTCATCAATGGTGCTCAGCCATGCCCTTCTCATGATGATTGGGAAATCTCCTTTGCAGTTTTCCACTTTGATTACTTGGAAATTAGCAAGATAAGACCACCCACAGATAGTGATTATAATGTATTCTACTAATCTTATGTTGCTCTTCTTAAGAGAAGGCAGGTTCCATGTGGTGTACATCTCATTGGAAATTAAATTGTCATCAAAACTTAAGTTGAGAAGAGATTTTCATAGTTCATTCCTAATAATCTATAAATAAATCAGAGGACTTCCAAGATCAGCTAATTTCTTGGGAAGGTTTCCAACATAGATCCAATTAGATAGAGTTTGAGTAAGCATGATGGTATGGATCCTAGGTAGATTTTGGTTTGAAGGGAACTCGAAGGTATTGAATACATAGGAAGATGCAAGAGTAGGATTGTCAACTGTGGGTGTAATCAAGGACTTAGGTGGACTATGGGATTGAAAGAAAGGTCTTTTCTTTGATTAGGTATTCAACCCATTCCATTGATGAATCAAGTGTAGATTAATAATCCTTGTAGCATTGTGTTAAGTTGGTAATTCACCTTGCATAGGTGGAGTAGGTGGTAGCTATGTGGGTGGAGGAGAAACATGTGAAAGGATAGGAGAAGGATAAGGGTAAGAGATGGAATTCCTTTTGTCATGTGGGGAATGTGTTCGGTAATAATTAAAGGGTGGTAGTGAGGTTACAAAGTAAAGACATGACTAGAGGAGTCACATGGAGATAGGGGTTGCTAAACGTAGTAACCATATGGATCAGGTTGTTGGTAAGGGTATTATTTCCTTGGTGGTGCTATTGCTCATGATTATGGTTGTTGCCATTGTTGATGCTACTCATATGATTGTGGTGAAGCTCCACTGGGATAATATTGCTATTGTTGGTGGAACTGCCTAAAACTACCTTAAGGATAAGGTAATCTTCTAGATGCTTTCCTTTGTGTTAGTCATGGATTTAAATCATACACCCTAGACTCCTATAGATGTGAAAAAATAGGAAAACATCACTTAGGATGTACATACTAATAGATTTTACATCCACCATCATTATCTAATTCACTTCCCACAACCTCTTCTATCATAACAATCTTGTCCTTACCTTTGTGATAGGCATGTTCAACTTCCTTGCACATCCTACGCTCATGATCACTACCTTATTTTTTGGACTCTTTAGTAATTTGAGGATTTTTGAAATCTGTTATTCATGGAGTCCCCTAACTGATCAACCTTGGCCGTAAGTTTAGAATGAAACTTTTGGAGTGGCAAGGTTTTCCTACTCACCACCTCATCAGATGTGAATTCATCCTCATTGTCGTAGAATCAAACCTCCCTCTTGGGAATGGAAGGATCAAACTTGTACTCTTTTGCACTTTTTCTTTTTCTTAATTCACCCTCCTCTTTAGCTACTTTCTTGATTAATCTTTGTATCAAATAGGCACTTAATTTTGACAGTTATCCTTGGGCATAGACTCCAAGGGTTTTTCTCATTTCTGATCGAAGCCCGTATACTATGTGGTGAAGTTGATCTAGTTGAGAATAACCATGGCCAGGAAATTTGTGTATCAAGGAATAGTATTGGCCAATGGTGGCATCCAAGGGATCGTGTGTTCCTTGTTTCCACCTTTGGATTTTCCTTTTCATGTTGGACACTTTGGAGTATGTTTGATATTTATCATTGAATAACTCAAGCATGGTACTCCATCATTTGATAGATTCCAACTCTAAGGATCAACACTAGTTCTTTGCTTCTTTAATAAGTGTTCTTGGGAACAACTTAAGTTTTTGCCACTCATTTTCTATATTCTGTAAGGCACATGCATCTTTAAAAGCTTGAAGATGATTTTGTAGATCAGAGTTATATCCCCCTTCGAATTGAGGAATATTGTTCATGTCTAGCCTTTTGATCCAACTATCCTTCACATGCCTTGTTGAAATTCTTATTGCCTCTACAATATTAAGCATACATTGGATAGCAAGAAAAGGCTCATCAAGGCCTTCATCATGGTTCCTACGATGTCATTGACTATCCCTTTGTTCATGGTGATGTGCCTCTTTTGAATGTCTACATTCTTGATCTTGCTTATCCTGATGGTTCCCTCAATCATTTTGATCCCTTCAATCATTTCGTTCATTTTGGTCACCTCATTCATGGTCTTGCCTTCTATGATCATGATCAAAGCTAGAAGAAGAAGATGATGATGATGAATGGAAAGAGGAAGGAGAACCAACACCATCATGGTGCCTACTATTGCCTCTTCGGTAATCATGACTAGATTCACAATCTTGTTTCTTATCTACATCCCTCCCTTAACTTGCCCCTTCAGATCCTTCCTTGTTATTGGATCCATTTTTACCAGAACCAAGATTGTGAATTTTGGACTGCAAGTTCTAGTTTTGACCTTCTTCACTAAAGTTAAAGAGAGGAATTTCATTAAATGAAAAACCCCTAGAGAAGGATTCTCCACTAGCTTGCTAGTACAACAAGAATGAAGAATTGTTAAATCTTTTTCCCTTCAAAGACTCATAGCATTGTTCTAGTTGTCAATCTTGTAGATGTTGTGCCTCAATAGGATGATAATCCCTAGCATCAGTATCTTGCACAACATACTCAACATGAAATTCTTGAAGACCATATTGTATAAGCATTTGGTGCAACATTGTAGGAACAAATTGATCAAGTGACAACACAATGTTTCCCTCCATGTCATGCCACCACACCTGTTCATCCTAGTGCAGGATGAAGGTGAAGTTTGGTACATGCTCATTAGGATGACCATATACTATTTAACATTGTTGAGGCATTGGCTGATAAACTTTATTAGACTTGGGAAGAGAATTGATCTTGTGAGAAGAAGATATTTTCAGTTAGAAAAATAAAAATCATACTATGCTTTTAGATATTGTTGTAGTAATCTTAAGATGTGATATGACTCTAAGGTTCATTACAATGATTTAAATAATTTCACTAGGTCCTAGATAGTGCAAAAAACAACCAAAAGGTCCTTAGTAATGGTGCCAATGATGAGTGGTGAGGTATCGCTATGCCCGACCATATGAATCAAGAAGACATTTATGCATGATCCAGTCAATTTCTATGGACCTATAGTTCTCTAGTGTACTAGCTCTTGTAGGAAGTGAAATGGATGTTGAGATTGTTTGTTGTCTTCCTAACTACACTTGTGAGGATCAAGGGTATGGTTTAAGTGCAATTGAGGTACACGATTTTTCTTATTTTATGCTTTATAAATTTGATTGACTACAATAAGAATGAAAAGTAGAGTAATTTAAAATCTAATTTGTTACTACCTATCTAGCCTAATACAAGTAACTGGTCCACTTTCCTGAACACATCCTGAACACATATAGTACTTTTGGGTTACCAAACATTAAGCGTCACTAGGTTACCAAGTACTATATGTATGCTCGAAGTGATCGTGCTTGTGTTCTTTAACAACTAGAAAGTAATTGCTTAATTTAAATGCATTAAAGTAAAGAGAATAAAAGAAAAGTGCATTAAAATAAATATTAATTTATTCTCAGTGTTGTAGGGATTGTCAAAAGAGTTCATTTTTATTCCCATCACACTGTTGTGCTCAAGTACACTAGTGTTCAAACAAAGAACCATACATACTTAGAATCCTTTTGTGGGCACTTAGAAAATATTCTAACTTTGGAGAAAATAAACTACAAGAGCTTTGCTACTTTGACTAAAAAATGACAAAAAACTGATTGCCAAATCAGGATCCTAGGCACTATATTTATAGGCCAACATATACTCCTCGATGTCGGATACCTAATTTCACATCAAAACCACAATGTTGGATACTTGATGTTGCAGGCTTGACTTTGGATACTTGACGTCACAGCCTTGACTTTGGATACATGACCTCATGACAAATGAACAATGTGTTTCACCACAATGCCTTCTTGAAGCCCATCCTTGTGGTGGTTGATTTGGTGGGGATACTCTATTGTACTGACAAACCCAAGCCTAACACTCCAGTTGCTGACTTGATTTTGGAGCAAAGTTCCTTATGGTTTTGGTTGGGTGCAAGAGAGTTCTTGATCTTTCTCTTGCAAAACTTTAGTGTGATCATGTGGTCACACTTGTCTACTTACATAGCCAGAGCCATGGTGGAGATTCTACTACCTTGGTCCTCCAATATGATCATCACATTCATAACGAATGATCTTGAGACTTGAACATAAGGGAGAGTGTTGAAAAACAAGGGTATTAGGGGGACTTGCTAGCTATTCCACATCCAGAACATGCTAAAGTTCTCTCAATATAATGTTGAGAATACAATGATGGTGGCACATTAGGCCCACATACTATTCCAGAATCCTCCTAGCACAATGTACTATTTAGAAGGGTAAGTGTATTTGTGAAAATTTTTTATATTTTTGGTTTATTTGGTTTACCTATTCTTCCTTGGTTTGTTAATTTCTATAACTATCTTGCAGATATTGGATTAGTAACCAAGGTTTGATTAAGAATGATCAAACCTTGTTGATGGCTCAGACTATAGTGGGTGAATTTACCAAAAGCCCAATAATAAGGATTGTAGTGGTTGATCAATTAAAGGGAGATTTTAATAAATACGCTAAAGTATTTACCCCAGCCTTCAAGAGGTGCATGGCCACTAAGACCATGCATAGTTGGTGGATGGCCTCTAAACATATTCAAGAAGAGGGCACCATCGCTAGGACCTTTGCACAATACTCATCGGGTAGAAAGAGAAAGGTAAGAAAGATTTTTGTTTTAGTTTCTTATGTTTTTATGGCTACATGATATAAGGATATTTTGGTTTTAAGTGTTATCATAGTTTTGATTTGTATGGCTTTGGTTTTTTGTTCCTATCATGTGTTGTTTATACAATATATGTGTATGCCTAAGCTAACTAGTTGTTTTTCATTGTTGCCTTGTAGGGGATTCCACCTTCTCCAACATTAGCTTGGTTATTTCAAGATGTCCCAAGGAGACTCTCATCCTAAAATTTGGTGAGGTGGAATTGGCACAACGTTGGTTGAATGAAAGTGTTGCTAGAAATATTCAAGCAAGCATTTCTCATGCAAGCTTGCTTAATCTTTTCATGGTACCTAGTCCAACCATCCCTACTACTAAGATGGTGAACATTATTGACTCCTTCTATGAAGGAGCTAAGAATTTCATCACCAAGGTTCACAATGTACCAATCACCTTTCCCATCAATGTGGCTACCTTCTATGATCTCTTTGGTGTTCCCACTAAAGGGATGAGAGTTTCCACCAAGCCAGCAAAGGAGGTTGGACATCAAGAGGAGGTGGAGTCACGGTCAAGTGCTCTTCATGGCCATTCTAGGTTGGCCTTGGAGGATTTCCAAGTTCTAGAAGCAAGAGAATCCTACCCCTTATTTAGATCTTGTGCCTTCCCTAAGCTGTTATCATAGAAAAATATAATTGACATCACCCAAGTATGGACCATGATGAAGATCCTATCAGAAGGTGCTTGGTTTAATTGGGTTGCTCACTTAGCCTTTGGGTTATGAGTAAAAATCCTCAAAGTCTACAAGGATCTCACCATAATATGCCACATGCACTATGCATTCTTTTTGACATATTTGAGGAGATACTCAAAGTTCTTGGTGGTTAGGAGGGATGGATAATGGTTGAGTCAAGATCCATCATAGCTCTTTAAGACTTGGATAAAACACATTTATCCAATCATGTAGGCCTAAAACCCACTAGAGGACATTGGGGAATCACTGTCTGTCACCACTAAGAAACTTAGTGGTAGGCATTGTGCTTTCCTTGATAGCAAGGGAATTGAGCCTCACATTAAGAAGGCCAATGTTGAGAGGGCTAAGGAGTTGTGTGCTAAAGCTAATAGGTAGCTAAAGCAAAGTTGAAGTAGTTCATGGTAGAAGAAGTAGCACCAGCGACTAAGTAGCCTTCCAAGAGGAGGCTTATAATCAAGTTTGGTCAAACACATCAAGCGGTGATAGGTTTGTTCTAATTTCATTTTATGCTTAGGTTATTCTATGTTTAAAATTTTAGGTTTTGAGACTTTAAGTTTTTAAGATTTAAGGTTGTGAGGTTATAAGGTTGTTATTTTGGTAAGTTTTTAAAATGTTTTGGGTTCATGGTTCTTGTAGACAAGTAACAAGAACTAGCAAACCAAGGTGCAATAGTAGTGGCATAGTAGAGGAAAATGGAGGAGGCACTCCTATAGTAGCATGAGAAGGGTGGGTTGGCCAACATTTCTTTGGATGATCTAACTACCTAATTTGGAGAAAAATTGCTAGGGGAACCCCTAATTATCATCCTAGATGAGGAGTATCCAAGTATGAATATGCTTTTGTGTTATTGTTATATTTTATTTTTATTTTTAAGTTTCATTCTAAGCATTAGTCAATTGTTACACTTGTTGTAGCTACTGAGCCCCAAGTAGATGCCTCTACCTCTATGTTTCACATGAAACCATGGGTAGAGGTTCTAGACAAGGTGGAATTCATGCATGGGGTGGCCAAGGATATCATTTATTGGTTGCAACAAGTTTCTCCAAAAATGGGTAAGAACTTAATTTGATTTAGTTTTAATTATTTTATGTAGGTTTTAAGGTATATTGGTTATATGTTATGCTTATGGAAATTCTTGTTGTATATTATGCTTATAGGAATATTTTATGGTCGTATTATTTTTAGTGCCTAAGGTTGCATGGGAACCTAGCCATGACATGGAGATAGACTCATTACCTAGTCTTCCTATTGAAGTTGAGAATGTTCCATGAAAGTTGTTTGAAAGTGCAATTGATTTTTCAATTTCATATGAAAAAACTTCGTGGGAGTTCCAAAGGTCAAAAAAATCCCTATGGGAATAGGTTGTGATATTAAGTAAGGAGAACAAGAGGCAAGCCCGGGTGATCAATGTTCTTCAAGATCATAAGGCCTTTGTGGAAGCCCAAGTGGCTAACAAAGTGTTATTGTAAACCAAGGAGATCACATGGGCCCACTATTGAAATGTCATCCATGAAAAGGTTGCCCTTGCTAGGGAGATGGTAGAGCAATGATTGTAGATGGACTTGATCATCTGCAAGGCCAAGGACTAGAAGGATTATTGTGCCTAGATCCTAGAGTGGAGTTGAGCACAAAAGGACCACAGAAAGAAGTACAAGGTTGATCGTGAGTCTTATCTAAAGTGGTTGAAAGGGGAGATCACTGAAAATCGTAAGTTGGAGCTATTCATAAAGGGAATTCAAGCCAAAAGTACCTACAAACTATTTGAAGGCACTCTCACTATGGCTAAATCCTCTACTCCTCAAGTCTTTATAGCTATGACTAAGGTTTCTATTGTCATGGTGTCATGGGAGCTACCCATATGGATAGATATGGATGAGAGTAATATCCTCATAGGTATTAATCTTGGAGATGTGAATTGGGCCAACATGATGGAAGAGTAAATCCTCCATTATTTGGAGATAGGCCTTCAACATCATTCCCTGGAGTTCATCATGCTAGAGTCCCCTTAGGTTTGTTTATTATATGGTTTTGCTACGTTTTATTTTCTTTAAGTTGTTGGTTGATTACTAATTATTCTTATGTTATTATGTTACAAGCACTAGGTGATACTGGTGGCCCCAGTGGTGATGATGGAGATAACCCTCAACCTCCTCTAGATGCTTCCTACTAGCACCAGTTTCCATATCTTTCTTGTTATCTATTTTATTTATTATGTTGATGATACTTGACTATTCATGTTGTTGTGGCTAGTGTTAGCCACTAGTTTAGTTGTGGACAAGTTATTGTTTTACGGTTTTAGTGTTTAAACTTCTACCACACCATGTGGCTATGACTATTATGTTTTAGACATTTTGGTTATTATATTTATGTTTTGTTTTTGGTTATATGATTCTATCATCATCGTTTTCTAATATTCAACATTTTGAATATGTAATGTATTATATGCTTTCTCTTAGGCTATAAGGCTACGTTGGTTATCTTACACAATTATAATGTAATCAAAAGGTAAAATTAACTATGCCATAAATGTTGTAAACTAAAAGGTAAATAGGTTATAATGCTTTGCTAGCTTTAGGCCATGGTGAGCTAGAGGATTTATCAATTTTAGACCATGGAAAGCTGTAGGATTTGCTATTTTTAGGTGATGTTGGGCCATGGGATTGGCTAATTTTAGGCCTTGATGAACCATGGGATGTGTTGCTAGTTTGAGGCCATGGTAGGCCATATGTTGTTTGCCAGTTTAAGGCCTTAGTGGGCCATAGGGTGTGTTTCCAATTTTAGGCCATGATGGGAAATATGATGTATTGCTAGTTTTAGGCCATGGCAAGCCATATTACCAATGTAAGGCCTTGGTATGTCATAGGTTTTTCAAAGGGAAACATTTTTTAATCTATTTTTGTGATTTAAAAATTCTTATGGATTTTTCTACTTTTAAAGTTTTTATGATGCTTTATATTTAAGGTTATAGAAAAGGAAAATGCCTTAAAAGTAAAGATGCAAACAATAGTAAATTTTAGTTTATATGAAAATTGAAGTCATAACATGAAACAAAGTGGTGTGTATAGATAATGTGTAAACTAGGCTACAAGGATATGAGTACATATGGCTACATGGTTATAAGTGCATAGGGTAGGTTAGTCAAAGGTACACATTAATTGTGCAAATGTTTCATAATCTTTAAGAGATTAGGAAATGTATATGGATATTTTTCAGAAGCTTGCATTTCTTGTCCCCTTCATTAACAATGTTGAATGGGAGCTCTTCTCATAGTGTGTTCCTAGGTTTATCATTGTTGTTTTTGGCCTTTTTGCTCCATTAGGTTGCTTGACTTTGTGGCTAGGAGTTTTTTCCTGAAACTCCACTTTGGACCCCTACTCTGTGTCCATATTATTGACTACTAGGAGGACCGTGCTATCATCATGAATGATTATTTCACCTCCCAAATAAAGAAGGTGAATTTCTTGGTGGATGGGCTAGGACATAGCTCATACCTGAGCTAGCCAAGTCGTCCCTAGGATAAGGTTAAATCTTGGTGTTTCCTCCACCACCAAGAAGTTGGTCATTATGAGGAATTGCTCCCCTGACACAAAGTTTGAAGAGATAGATCCCTTAAAAATAACTCAAGATCCATTAAAGGAATATGAACTAGTGCTTCATGGTATGTAGTAGAAGCCATGACTAGGTCATATAAGCTAAGATTTGTGTTCTTTTGCTTCAAATATTGCTTGACCTATTTCATTGTATCGAGGAAGTCTTTGTTGTTGGCCAAATGTTTTTCATTATTATTGTTCTTAAATTCTTCCATGAACCTCAAAATGAGGACTTTGTATTTTTGTTGTTGTGACTTTGCCTCTTTCCCTTTTCTTTAGGGTCTAGGATCCTCCCATGGTTTACTATTTGAAGTAGCCTAGGTGGCAGAGGTCATGGGAATAGATGATATGGGAGTGGGCTTCGGTGGATTCAGTTTCTTCCATACCTTGTCTTGCTTATTATATTGGTCTTTAGGCTTTTGTTTGAGCTTCTCCTGTTGGTTGGTTAGAGACTTTTTATTTTTATTGTTTGGTTGGGAGGAAGAAGCCATTGCATTGGTCACCACATGGGGTTGTTGTTTGGTTGTACGGGTGAATTTGGTGGACATGGAAGGGGGAGGTACTTTGACTACAAAAGGCTCTTTAGGGAGCATTGGTGATGGTATCCTTACAACAAAGGGGGCCATTGAACTAGTGGAAGTTGAAGGACCCCTTTCATTGTGAGGGGGTACTTGTACACAAAACATTTCCTCATAGGTCTTTGATCATTGTTAACATTGAACATTGCTATGTCATAAAGGCTATCATTGGTGTTCGGTGGGTCCTTATAGATGTGCATTGATAAATTTTAAGGCCTAATCAGGTTGGAGGCATCAAGCACTAGTTCACCCTTATCTATCATCTTTTACAGGTTATCTTTTATCCCTAGGGAAAAATTGATATCATGACTTAGCAGCTAATGATAGTGATAGAAGTAATCAAGGTTGAAGCATCTAGGCACTAGAGGGTCATCTTTGGTTGCATGAGTGGGGTCTTTGATTATCTCACATAGCCTCTCATGTCTCTTACGAGCATTCTTTGTCATATGCTTCTATTGTATCCTCCCATTCTTGAATAGTTGGTTGAGAAGTTCTAATGCCTATAAGGGTAGCCTAGTATATTTTGACCAATCCTTTCATTCAAAGTTGGGCCTTGTGGTAGTCGAACAATGAAGGTTGGTTATTATTGTTAGCAAGGGCCTTGGGTTGGTTCATTCTTGATCCCTGGTTGGTCATTTTTCTTTCCTTTGCCATAGTGGCCATTGCTACATTATTTTACCTTCCCCTCTTCTTGTCCTTTCATGCATGTTGGCTCTTATATGCCACATAGGAAGGGTGATGGTTGGCTTCTATGGCATCCTCTATGTTCTTGGATTGGGAGAAAGCCTAAATGAGTGACCATGGATCTAAGTAATATAGTTTTGACTTAATGAAATCATTAATTGCCCCCTTAAATATAGCTAAAAGGTGTTCCTTAGCTATTATTTTTGGAATTTTGTTGAGTAAAGTGTTCAATCATTGAAAAAACTTTTACACTGGTTCAAGGAGTCCTTACTTGACCTTCATTACTTAGTTAAGGGTTGTGTTAGGTTTCAAGTTGTAGTTAAAATGGTTAACAAACTATGAAATCAAATCTTCTAAAGAGGATATGAATTCTCTAAGTAAGTCACTGTACCAATCTAGGACTTTCCTTGTAAAAGACATAGGGAAAATCTACGTTAACGTTTGTGGCCAAGCTTGCTATAGCAAGCACTTAGAGCAGAAGGTTATGAGGTGTGAGTCAAGGTCACCTTCACCATTGTATTTGGTAAATTATGGTATGTGGATACCTAGGGGAAGAGTTAGTTGTGTGACTATAGGACTAATGGAATCATCTTGGTAAAAATCCATGATTTTGACAGTCTTGATGTGGAAGCTTTAAGCCTCTATGACTCTTCTGTTATGTCATGGATCATTTGGAAAGCTTAATCTAATCCTTGAGATGCCCCCATGGATTGTGGGGTTTGCACGATAGGTTGGGATGTAAGTTGTAAGGCTTGTGGCCTCATGATTAGTTGTGGTACTGAGGGGAGAGGTTGGATCACCATTGTTGTAGGTGGACTGAACAACAAAAGGAGGTTTGCGTAGGCATTTTGGGCACAAAGGTAATGAAGGGGGTATGTGACCCTTGATCACTTGAGGTCCCACTATGAGCCTCATATGGATTGAAAATGAGAGAGTGATGATCATAATCACTGGTGATGGCCACATAGATCATGGTTGTGTGGTGAAAGACATGGAAAAGCGAGGGTTATTGCTTGTAGCACCAATTATGTTTGGTATGTTGCTATAACCAACATTCGCCTAAACATGATTGGATAGGGAGGGATCGAGGACTAAGGCATGTGTCCTGTGGAAGAGAAGAGGGGGTTTGAGATGAACATGGTTGCTTTAGGGGTCAATTTTTGGGAGAGGCATCCTATGAGGTTCTCATGTTCTGACTCATCCTTGAACTCATCTTCTTCCTCTTGTTGTTCATCAAAGATAACCTTTCCATCCTCCTCATCCATATCAATTAGTTTAGAGAGGATCTACACATAGGTTTCCATTAGGGGTATCTTATCATATGGGGAAGGTATGTATTTCTTCCCATCATAGTGGATGACTCATAATCCTTTTTGACTTTTACTTCTATTCTTGGAATTAGCATGCTAGCTTGAATTTTGGAACAAACAAAGTTATAATGATCTTCATTTAATACCAAAAATTTTGGGCTTCACCTCCTAACCCATAGCGATTGCCTACATTCAACTACAGTAGGGTCCTTAGGGTCATAAATCCTCATAGCCTATTGGTTGGATCCTATCTTGGTGAAGTCAAAAGGGAACATGATTGATTGGTTGAACAACATGTTGACAATGCTTAAAATTGGCCTAAAAAAAATGTTTAAATAACTAAGGCAATAAAAATTCTAGCAAATGAAATTTTTAAAATGTGAAAGGGGTATGGCTGTCAAAATGTTATACACTACAACTATAAAATATAGTGTAGGTTGTAGTGCAAGGGGATGTACCCTTTTACTTAAAAAAAGTAATAATTTTATGTCAAACCCCCATCATGCTAGGCTTGCCAGTAGTACCCATACTAGAGGTGGATAGGGAGAAAAGAAGGGGGGGATAAGGCAAGAAATCTTACACCTTCCTACATAGCATTGGAGGTGTTCCCCTTTGGCAATTTTTATGATTATGGCCCAAAAAATTAAGGTAAAAATTTCTAATTTTTCAAAGGATTTGATAAGGATTTGGTAGGGTGCGAATGCTAGTCTTGCTGGGAAATTTTCATAGTAGAGGGGCAAAGGTTTTGGATGGAACACCCACGCTAGCCTTGAAATGTCCAACAACTATTGTAAAAATCTCCAAAAGTTCAACTCGCAATCTCAATGCTAGATTTTGGTGGTAGGGGGATGGATGGCAACGTTGGTTTTATGGTAACAAAAGTGTTGTCAAAATAAGAAAAAAATGTTTTGAAGGTTTTAATGTTACAACCAACATTGCTATTGCTACCAATAGGATTGGATGTAAAACTTGGATGGAGGTCCTTCTTCTAACACTTGAAAACTATAGTGACTAGAAAATTTAGTTGCTAGAAGAACCAAAGATTCCAACCAAGATAAATTTAACACCAGACCCCAAGGACCTTTGAAAAACATAGGATTCAAAGTACCCTGAACATTCTTACTGATCACCTAGGGACTTACAAAGTATCAACAAGAGTAATAAATTAAAAATGTAATTATTATTTTAAAAATAAATGCATAGAATGAAAAATGAATATACTCTAACTTGCACAACAAATAGAATTGTAAAATTTATTATGATAAAATAAAGATAGTTCAAAAAGTGTATAAGTGGTGTCTGAGGAAGACAAAGGGATTCACTTCATTGAGGGTTTGGAAACTATTGAAACTAGTGGCTTTGGATGCAACACTTAGCTCCATGATATAGATGCTCCACAACTTCCAAAACTATAAAATATTGTTGTAATCCTCACTAGATTTGTAGTTTTGGTTATGTAGGGGGTAAGATGTGTGGGGATTTTGAGTTTCAAAGAAGAGCTATGTTGGGAGTCTTAGTGCCCAGGTGGTTCAACATTGCCATAAAATCACACACAATCGTAGGGGGTAAAAGTGGTTACAATGGCTATGGGTTTCACACTTAAATTTGCTCTCAAAATCTTTGTTCCTACAATGAATTTTCAAAGTTTTTGAATTCCCAAAAAATTGGAAGTGTTTCATGGTGTTGGAGCTTGGTTTTTATAAGTCTCATGGACATAAATTTTGCTGCAAATTTTTTCCTAATTGTTGATAGATTGCTACCATGTATAGGTGTTGCAGATGTTCAAATTCAGCATGGTTTCTATGTATGGTAAGTTTTTATACCCCAAGGTACCAAAACCCCTTAGATTACTAGAAATAGTAAATGGGAATTTAACCCATGCTAGCTTCTTCCACCCACATTGGTCTTCTAGGAGCAATTTTGGGCCTGCAGTAGACATGCTGAGATGCATGGACAATGCTATGGGTGCATTATGAATGTTGAAGCTAGAACAATGCTAAGGTGTTGGGGCCATGCTGGAGCAATGCTTAGGGAGGGGAAGGAGATATGTTGGGGGTGTAGAAGTTATACCCCCAAAAACTAGGCATATGTGATGTTATACCCCTCCATAGGTGTTTCCAACGTGGCAAAGGTCATACCCCCCACAAAACCCATGAAAGTGCCAATTTTGGTAGTTCAAAAGGCATTTTGACCCTCCAAGCCAAAATATAGGCATGATATGACTTTTTTCACTTGGGAGTTGAGGTTTTGACCACTTATGAGGCATTTTTCAGCCCAAAAGTTAAGGTATGTGAAATTGCATCTTGTGGATTACAATTTTCACATTGTACAATGAAAGTTTAGCCTTGCGTTTCATGATGTGAGAGTTACAATGCAAAAAGGTTACAACATATGTTTTCTTGGTGGTGTTTTAGCACTTACAATGTCTACATTATTGTCATTATTTAACACTAGAAAATCTCAAAATCACTCTTCCATCACAAATAATTACACATTACCTAAGTAATTACAATATGTAGTTTTTGTAATATTGTCAATAATATATGAGACTTGAAAGTAGTTGATGATAATAAGTTGCTTAAATAAAAATTGAAACTCAAATTTTTTAGTTACATATGCTAAGATCCCTTAGAACTATTGGACTAATTTTAGAATTCCTTTGATATAATTTCTTTTTTTTTTAATTTATAACTTAGTGCTACCTAGTGGAATTGAACATGTAATGTGGAGTTACTATGTCAAGAATCTTACCACTAAGGTAAACCCTCATTGTTATTTATATGTGTGATTTTCCAAGCATAAAATGTGTTTATTTCATATAGAGATATTAATTTTTTAGTTATGAATTTTGTAGTTCTATTTATCATTAAAATAAACCTTTTTAAATTATATAATATATGCATGCTAAAATTCATGAAATATGAAACTACTATTTGTTATATTTTTATAGTCCTAAAGGATCTATTAGGCAAGGTAACTCATGGAAAATACATAAGTGATAATAAATCATGATTACAGTGGATGTGTTTAATCTTTATGTAAATTCTCTTCTATAATTTTTGAGAACCAATGATAGTAGCTTGAATAGCTTATAAATAGAAATTTTTCATTTTCTTCTAAATAAACATATTTTGCAACAATTTATTAATACATATTGCCCATCTTCTACTACTTGTAGTAAATACAATCAACATATTTTATTATCATGGTACTTATTATTTTTTCTTTTAATTTCAACTTAGAGATGGTATGATTCCATTTTTACTCTACTAATTAGTGCTCTTATGGATATTAGAATTATTACATGCATATATTTTATTTCATCATTATTAAATTTTTTTAATGTTAGTTGATAACTCTAATATAACTAAGAATCTTGTGGTTAAGCACTTAATTCATAACTAATTTAACTTTGTCATTCATAATGATTCATAAATTAGAAAAATATACATAAACATCATAAATCATAATTGTAACTTTGGTTTTTGGTCTTATGATAAAGATGATAATCATCTTTTGACAATTGTTAATGTACAAACTTTGTGCATAGTTGGTTATACCTGTAGCTTCTCATTTACTCCAATAAAGCTTCTTAGGTGATCTTCTCTTCTTATTTAAAAAATTGGATCAAGCTTACACTTGGCTTAAATTGTGATATTTTATTCCTCTTTAGGAAATTCGATTTTGACTTCCTTCTGAACCTTTGTTAGTATCTTTACTTCTTTTAAAAAGGATTCTCAACAACTTCTTTGAATAGTTAGTTGTGAAATTCACGATAGGTTATGATAATTAATTAATATAGCCTAGTGTTCATTTTTCTTATGATTTTTAATAGTTCATTAACTTGAACTTCTTTTCCTTCTTCTTCTAACTTGGTATTGATTACTTATGTATAACTTATTCTTCATCCTTATACCTTATATCTTTTCTTTGTAACTTGAACAAGTTGTTACTTTATATGTCATAAGTAGGATTATGACTCTTTACTTGGTAAGGGTCATGATCTTATAATTAGTTACAAATCACTTCCAAATGGTTACAATCTTATATTTTAGGTTACGAAATTAATGATTATGTATTTGAGACTTACTTAAAATATAACACTTCTCTTTAAGAATTAGTTTTGTAAATTCATTATTTATTTTGTTGAGAATTCAATGAATGTAATTATTTTACCAATGTAATATTAACATCATGATTATCGGTCATGAATCAATATACATATGTAACTAAACTCCCTTTCCTCTTCATTTACAGGTTCATAGACATATATGACAAATGAAGGTAAAATATATCTCAAGGAATCATAATATTACATTAATAGAAAATTTCTTTTGAAGTAGATTCTTCATGGTGAACAAATATTAGGAATAGTAAGTTCCTCTTCTATTCCCTTTAGTGCGCTACCCTTTAATGATGCTAGATTTGTAGGCTAGGTTGATGGTTTTATTGTCAATGTCAATGGTACTAGATGTTCAATTATGCTACTCCCCTGATCAATGGCCATGGCTTCTATTATTTATATTAATTGATTTTTTAAATGTCATATATAACCTTTGCAATAGTTAAATCTAGAGATGATTCATGACCTATCAACTAAAGAAGTGTCTTGGGTGGCTTAAGCTGAAGCTTTAGTGTTTCATAGCATTTCTTAATCTTTTCTAGTTTTTTCTATAGTTATGCAGTTTCTCCTTATTTTGAAATATATCTCTAATTAAGTTCTATAGAAGTTGCTTCCACTACATGCCTGCTATCCTTTGCTTCCTTTAGATTCATCTATAGAGTATTTTTATCCATAATCAATTCTTGATTTGTACTTCAAAAGACCTTATTATTTTCTTGCATACTAGAATAGTTTTCTTTAAGCTCTTTAAATTAAATTTGATATTGTAATTCTACTGCACTGATTGCAATCTTTACATTATCATATATAATTTAGACATTTGGGTAACATCAACTTGGGCCTTATCTTCTTCTTATATTCCTTTATAGTTTTAGTTAGTTTCTTAAATTCTATCTTAAGATTTTTATACTTATTGACATGTAGTTGTATGATGATATTCTAATCTTCTTTTTTCTTCTAAATCAAGAGGAGCTTCTTTAGTATCTCTATGGCATCCTCCTCCTTCTCATCATCATCATCATCATAATTCAAGCCTTATTCCAATAAAATGGGATCAGGTACATGAGTTATTTTTTTCCATTTTCCTCTATAAAGAGCTATATATTTTTTAATTTGTAGTTTTTTCAAATCATCCTTGATTACTTATTCCCCATATCTTCTTTGGTCTTCTTTTTGGTGGCTTTCCTAAAATAGTGAAGCAGTAACTATTGTTTATATGCTTATTTTTTGATCTTCTTTGCATATATTCAAACCTTCTAATTTTCCATTCTTGTAGCTTATCTAAAATACAAGTCACTCCAAGTGTTCCTTTGATGTCTTTATTATGTAATTTATCTCTTCTGGTAACATTGAAATTTTGTTCTTTTGTACTGTCCAACATTCAACACCATATAAGATACAATGCTTGATTACTACCATATAAAATTTCTCCTTTAATGTTAATGATATTCTTTTATCACATAGAAAACCATATATTTTATTGGTATCCTCCTTCTACTCTTGAATAATCCTAAATGCAACATGATGCATCATGACATGACCATATAAGAAGGCTTCCATCTTTGTAAGCTTGTGATCTTTTAAGATGAATTTGCTAAAAGAAATCTCATTAATGGTGATGTTTTTGAATCCTCTTGTTACTATAGATTAGTTATAGTAGTGTCTCTACATGAACTCGTACTAACAATTGAAAATCCTTGAAAATGTATTTGATGGAATCTATAATAGTAGCATTTTTATAGGAAACACTACTAGTAAGAATAATAATAATGTTTCTAAAACTATCACCGAGCTCCCAAGAGTAGAAATTCTAGATAAAATGCCACATATGTAATAGCAATTCTAAGAGTAGTTTGAAATTTTTCATCCAAAGAATCCCACATTTTATCTACCTTGTTTGATATTTCAAAAATATATTTGTGGATTAGCAATGTTTTTTATTACACCATTTCATCAAGTGGCGCCTCCTGTTCATTGTCATAGAATCAAACTTCCCTTTTTTGAATGGAAGGATCCTAGTTGTATACCTTTGCACTTTTTTTTCTGCAACTCATCTTATTCTTTGGCCAGCTACTCAATCAACCTTTGGATCTAATGGGATCTAAGTTTTGAAAATCTCCCTTGGGCATAGACCCCAATATTTCTCTCTCTCTCTTTTTTTTTTGTTTGGAGTCCATCTATGATATGGTAGAGCTGCTCCCTTTGAGAAAAGCCATCGCCTAGGCAATTGTGAAATAAAGAGTAATATCTATCCATGGTTACATCCAAGGATTCATGTATTCCTTGTCTCCACCCTTGGATCTACTTTCTAAGATTGGACACTCAGGAGTATGTCTAATACTTATCATTAAAGAGTTCAAGCATTGTACTCCATCATCTGATTCATTTCAGTTCTAAGGATCGGTACCAACTCTCAGTCTCCTTAATGAGTATCCTTGGGAATAGATTTATCTTTTGCCATTAGTTCTTAATGTTCTGCAAGGCATAAGCATTATGAAAGGCTTGAAGATGATTTTGTGGATCTGAGTTATATCCCACCTCAAACTTGAGGATATTTTTCATATTTAGCCTTTTAATTTTTTTATCCTTCACATGCATCATTGGAATTCTCACATATGTGATCATTTTAATTTCACTTATGAAGTGCAAGTGTATGGTTAAGTGTAATTGAGGCATATGATTTTTATCATTTTATATTTATTGTTTAAATCACCTAAGTGACATAAAATAAAGTGATTAAATGTTTAATTAATCTAATAACTAACTAATATTTTAACTAATCTTAGCTAATGAGCATCAAAGTGTCATGTCGACGAGCCCTTGTTGACATGGCCTCGTTGACAGAACCCTGTTTATCTAGTGTTGCATCATTGATGTAGCACTTTCTATGTCTATGGGGCCTTATTAATGCTATCCTATAGCAAAAACTATAAATATGAGCTCATAGCCATATTTATGGGCATGAAAGTCATTGTAGTAGCAGAGCTCTTGTAGTTTTTCATTTGAAATTTAGAATATTTCTTTGAGTGCTCATAGCAGGAGTTAGAAAGTGTATAGATCTTTATTTGAGCATTGTTGTAGCTGAACCACACTAGTGTGTATAATAATAAAGATAAGCCTTTTGATCAAACCTTCTAACACTTAGAATAGATTAATGATTTGTTTATGCATTTATTATTTTCATTAATTATGCCACTAATTAAGCTAAACTAGACTTTGAGTGATTAGTTAATTAATTAAGCTAAATAGATAAAACACATAAGTATGATCACTTCAAGTGTAACCATGTATTCGCTTGGTAATCCCAACAGCATTATTGCAGTGGATACGTGGGTTTAGGATGTGTATAGAAAGTGCGACTGGATGCATATTTTAGGACTAGTTCGAGATTAGTTAGTTAGTTAGACTAAATTAGTTGTTAAATTAATTCATCTCTCTACTTTAAGCACCAAAGAACATAAAAAACAAACCAATAAAAATCATATGACTTGATTACACTTAATCATACCATGTGCATGACAAGTGTAATTGGGAAGACAATAAATGATCATTAGGGAAAGGTTCACTTCCTAGAAGTCTAGTGTACTATAAATTCTAAACTTCATGAAATTCAATCGGATCACATGTGAACACTTCATGATTCATATGGTTGGGCATAGTGTACCTTGATTGCTCATCATTGGAGCCATTGTTAGGGACTTTATTTGTTAAAACATGTGCTATCTAGGATGAGTGAATATCATTAATATCATTGGATGAACCCCAAGGTCAACATCATTCTTGAATTATATAATTACAAAAACACACTGATTATTTTTTTTTGTTGCAAAATGTATTTGTCTTCTCACAGGCATGACGATGTCAAAATATTGGTCCCATAAGAGTGAAAAGTAGTATATACTCATCCAGATGAATATGTACTTGACTTCACCTTCATCTTACATCAGGATGAGCAATTATGATGGCAAGATATGGAATGAAACATTGTAATACTCCCTAATTAATCTATGCTTGTGATGTAGCCTCAACCTCTTAAGAAGTTAGGCATCCAAGATCTTCAAGATAAATACTTTGTGCATGACTATGACTACAAGGATTACCATCCCACTGAAACACAATGTTAATGAGATTAACACTAGGAGAAGCATTATGAGGCCGTGAAGTAGAAATGGTTCACTAATTCCTTATTCCTGCTAAACTAAGATGACAACGAGGACCATGATGGAGGTGCATAATGGGATAATAATACTAATCACCAAGACCATAATGAATGAAGGGGTAATAGAGAACATCACCAACAACAATGAAATCATGATGAGGATGAGCCTTTTTTTGGCAACTTGAAGCATGCTTAACATTGCAAAGGCAGGTAAGATTCCAACTAGGCATGTGAAAGATAGTTAGATCAAGCACTTAAACATGAATAATATCCCAAGATTTAAGGGGGGATATAACTATGATCCATAGACACATCTACAAGCTTTCCATGATGATTGTGCATTATAGAGCATTGAAAATGATTGGCAAGAACTTAAGGTCTTTCCTAGGATGCTTATTAAGGAAGTAGAAAGTTAGTACTAGTTGTTAGAGCTAGAATCCATTCACAAATGGAGTAGCATGTTGGAACTATTTAATAACACATACTAGCTATAGTCTAGAGTGTCTAATTTGAGAAGGAAAATCCAAGGCTCGAAACAAGGAATACATGAACCCTTGAATGCCACTAAGGATAGATATTATCCTCTTTTACACTAATTCCATAGCCATGGTGATTCTTAGAGGGAACAACTCCACCACATCATAGATGGGCTCAAGTAGAAATCAGAAGAACTCTTGGGGTTTATTCCCAAGCGAGACTATCTAAACTAAGAACTCATTAGATCCAAAGGTTGATAGTGTAGGCAGTAAAAGAAGAAGGTTGCAAAAAAGGGAAAGTGCATAAGAATATAATAGGGATCCTTCCTTCAGGAAAAGGGAGGTTTGATTCTATGATGAGGAGGAGTCACCACATAATGAAGTGGTGAACAAGAAAACCTTGCCCATCCAAAAATCTATTTTTGATATTTCGACAGAGGTTGATAAACTATGGAACTGTTTGTATGAGAAGTTCCAAACTACTATGAAGATTGTTGAAGAATATAAAGAGTGGAATAGTGACCATGACCACAGGAGATGGAAAGAAGCTAAACATGTCTACTAGAGAGGTAAGGAAAAAGCTACTATAGTAGAAGAAGTTGTGGAGATAGACTCTAATGATGATTGTGGGTGCGACATTTGTCAATATGACCATCCTAAGGGATGTTTCCCTATAATGTTACACTTATAAGAGTCTAGGGTTTATGCATTGAATCCATGACTATCATGAAGCTAAGAACCTAGATGATTATCTTATCCTCAAGGAAATCCATGACAGTTCCACTAGCAATAACAAGCTTACTATCCAAGTAGAGCTCCACCACAACCTTATGAGTAATATGAATAGTGGCACTAACCATAGTTGTGGGGAATGCCATCACCAAGATAGTAGTACCATTATAGGCAACTAGATCCATATGGGTACTATGTTTAGCAACTTGTTTCTTCACAAAACTCTTCAAGCCATGCTTCATTCTAGCATCATTATTACCCTCTAGAGTACCATCAAACTCATTCACCATCTACTTGAGGGAAGAACCCATATCCATACCATCCTCCACATGTGTCTACACACATCCCTCTACCCTTAACCTAGTTACCTCTTACTTCATCCATGTAGGGTGAAATTCCCTCATAGCTGCAACAACAAAATGCTACAAGTGTTGTAGATTTACAATAGGCTTTCCAACTGAGTGGTTTGGATAATTGATCCAGGAAATGATCATTTTTTTGATCCAGAAGTCCTCCTAAACCCTCCTAACCTAATGGAGGTAGTCACCTTGTATCTCCAACATCCTCATCCTTTGCATCAAATGCTTTTGAAAGCCCTTCAAACTAAACAACACCTTAGATCCACACTATAATGTTAACCCATGCTATCTTTCATTGGATCAAGGCTGGTAACCTTCCCATGAAAAGATCTAACCTAGGAAGTCCTCTTATTTACTTGAAAATAACTAAAATGAGCCCTGCAAGGATGTCCTTGATTCTAGTTTTTATGTCAATCTCATCTCCTATGACATGTACAAAGCCTAGAACCTACCGCCTCTTAAGTGGAGTAATATTTGTTTGGAGTTGGCAAACCAGTAAATCACTATTACTTTGGGGACAGTGAAGGACATTATGATCATAGTTTGTGGGTGGTCCTATCCTTCCAATCTTCTGATGATAAAGTTAGAGAACTACAAAAATGACTTCTCCATCATGATGGGAAGGGCTTCGTTAAGCATGGTTGATGCACAAATGTGCATCAGGGACCTCGCCTTGGAAATCTCGAAGGAGAATGACTTTGAATGACTAGAGAAGAAGCATGTTCCATGGATCGTGTATACTAATACAAGTTCAATTTCATGTAGAAAATCTAGTCCATCAAAAGTACATAGATTAAAGCATACAATTAGTGTGCACATGAAATCAATATTCAAAGGTGCTTGTACAAAGTAGCCACAAAATAGGAGGGCACCCCATGGTTGATAGCTAACTTTGACTATAGCACACTATGCATGATACCCTTTGAGAGCCTGACATGTGCTTATATCAAAGGTATGGATGAACTTGCGTAAGTTCATCACCAACTCTTTGATGAGAAAGATGATGATACTTATTGGTAAGGGTTGGAAATCCCTAATAATTTCAAGCAAGAGTCTCTAGAGTTAAAAACTCTACCAGTTGACATGGATTATGCATCCTTAAACAATGGTAAGCCTATGATAATCAATGCAAATTTTGCTCTTAAACAAAAATAAAAGCTATTGAAGGTGTTCAAAAAAATGGCCAATAGCCTTTGCTTGGTCATATACTGAGATGATTGGAATCAATCCAAGGATATGCCAACATTGCATTTACACTAACCTAGCCATGAAGCCAAGAAGGTAGCCAAAAAGGCAGTTGAACCCCAAGTTAAAGTAGATCATCAAAGAGAAAATAGAATAACTCCTCGAGGTAGGGCTCAACTATCCCATCATAGATAGTAAGTGGGTTAGCCCACTCATAATTGTGCCAAATAAAGGTGGTAAGTGGCAGGCTTGCATCAAATTTAGGTTTTTAAATATAGAAACATTTAAAGATCATATTTCATTGCCATTTGTGAACTAAGTGTTGGATACTATCTCTAGACATTACTATTATAGGTTCCTGGATGGTTATAGTGGCTATAACCAAATCCAAATTATGCTAGATGATTTGGCCAAAACAACATTCACAAGTCTCTAGGGAACTTTTGCATATTTTAAGATGTTGTTTGGTCTATGCAATGGCTCTACAACATTTCAATGCCTAGTCCTTAGTATTTTTTAATAGTAGATTGGTAGCAGGGTAGAAGTCTTTATGGATGACTTCTCACCCTATGGGGCTATATTTGAGTAAGCATTGGATCACCTAGAGCAAGTACTAAAAGGATGTGTTGAAACAAATCTTAGGCTGAATTGAAAGAGAAGTCACTTAATGGTCTAGGAGGGCATAGTACTAAGGCATAGAATTACTTAGAAAGGGATTGAGGTAGACGTAGAAAAGATAAGGGTCATTCAAGGAATCACATGCCATAAAAATCCTGATGGCATGATACTATTGGCCTACAATCTTCAGGGATGTCCACCAATTTATTTGAACTTGTCAACACTATCAACAAGATGGTGGGATGATCGCTTGAATGGAAGGTCCTCAACAATGGATTCAACAACTAGAGCCCTTTGACATATGGGGCATTGAATTCATGGGTCCCATGACACCCATGTTCAATGGAAAAGCATATATCATTGTAGTAGTTAACTACTACACCAAATGGGTAGAAGTAGTAGCCTTCACCAATTGTACATCATCCATTACTGCTTGATTCATACAACAAAATGTTGCAAACATGTTTGGGGTACCACATGCATTGATTTTTAACAATGAAACCCATTTTATAGGTGCCACGTTTTAAAAGTTGATGCAATGCTTAGGGGTTGAACATAAATTAATAACACCCTATCAGCCCTAAGCCAATGGTCAAGCAAAGGTAACTAATAGGGAGATTACAAAGATTCTAATAATAACTATAAACAAATATAGAAGAGACTATAGCACAAAACTCAACGATGCCCTTTGGGCCTATTACTCAACATGGAAACTTTGTATTTGCTACTTTTCCTATAAGTTAGTGTACATAAAACTTCCAATGCTCCTAATTCAATTTTAGCTCCATACACTCTCAACAGCCTATGAACTAAATCTTGACCTAAGCCTAGTACAAAAAGAAAGATTGATCAACCTCAACATGCTAGATGAAAATTGATTAGTGGCCCTATCTTTGAATGAAGTGCACAAGGCATTCAATGAGAAATGACCTAACTTGAGAATTCAGAAAGTAAAATTTCAACTGGGAGATAAGATTCTCTACTAGAACCCCACACATGTATGCCATAAAAGAAAGTTTCAAACATTGTGGAAGGGACCTATATAATTGACGAAACCTTTCCTTTTAGGGCCATGACCATATACAAACCTGAGAGCCAAAATAAAAAGTAGTTGATGAACATCCAACAAGTAAAACCTTTCCATGAACCCATATAAGCCAATGCCACAAATACCTCAATACATGAACAACCATGCTCAATCTTTTGAATCTTCTCCTTCCAACTCGATCATGGGGGAGATGGTCATCCATGCTAATCATCCATATGGCTCAAATTTTCTATATTTTTTTTCCATATTTTTTATTTCAAAAGTTATTTATTTTACACCTTTTTGATTTTCAAAATTTTTCCTATTTTGTTCTCAAAAGTCTATGTTATTGATTCCATGTCTTAGACTGACATATTTGAATTCTTGGGTAGAATCTTCTAGGTTTTGGTCCTTAACTTCTAAAAACCATTAATCACCTATGGGACCCACAAAATCCTTAGGCTGAGGTTATGCAAGGGCAAACAAGGCATGTGCTTGCTATGGTGAGGATCCACTTGCATATCCCTTGGTTGGATTTGTTAAGCACCTTATCCTTAGGCATTCTTGCATTTAGAATGTTTTGTACACCCATCTTCTGCATCAAACCATGTTCTCCTTTACATATTTTGTTATATACATATATTCTCCATCCAATTTTTCAATTTTCAAGCTTCCAAAGATCCTCTTCAATAATTTTCTCATATTCTTGGCTTTTTTGGGATTCCATGGAGCCTAAATTCATTGCAAAATTTCTTATCTTTTTTAAGATACTCAAATTTCAAATTTTTCCTAATGAGCTTCGTATATAGGGCCTTGTTGATGGAGCAAACTTGTACACAGAGCTCCATCAATGTAAGGAAAAATTTCCATATATATGTGTGATCCCACTTGGAAATTTTTACATTTTCTCATAAATGCCAAGGGATTTTTTCAAATTTTCAGAGCGCATAACATTCTACAGCCCATAACTTCCTAATTGTTTAACCAAATCACTTCATTTTTCAACCCTATAGCTACTAAAGGTAAGCTCTTTGTTGTGGGGGCCACAAATGTGCCATTTTTTATGAATTTGTTTTGTCATTTTTCTAACTCCCACAAAGGTTTAACTTAGAAATGTTATTGAACACCAAATTACAAGAGTTAAACCTTCCCAATAATCTTCAGTAATTTTTACAATAAAAAGTAATAAATAATTAATAAAATAATGAATTTGCTATGGTCCAAACTTAGCCAACGTGTAACTAGCTAATGAGAGAAGGTATTCAAAAATTTAAAGCTACACATTATATCTACTAATTCATTGATGTGTTGTGACTACAAATGGCACTAAAAGGGAAGTACACATAGGAAGCAGGACCATCTCAACTAGGGGAGAAATGGCCTAGAACCAGAAGAGGCCAAGAATAGGTCTAAGAAGAACCAATTACAATCCATGCCATAGGTCCTTTTAGGGAAGAGGTTGAGGTGGAATCTATTCAATAGATTCCAAAACCAATAGTAGCATCAAAACTCTTCCATCAGGATGATGCACCAACACAACAAGAAAATCTCAAGGTGACCTTGATAGAAACTTGCCTTAATATGATTACATTGCAAGAGGTCTAGAAAATAGTGCTCTAGGAGTTAAACTTTGACCCTTTCTTAGAGGAAGTACCAAAAGAAGTGCAGGATGAGCTAAAGGCCTCTCCCATGTGGCCGATCATCACTTCCACCTAGGAGTGGTACATGAGATAGACATTCCTATGCTAGAACAATAGGCAGGCTGGTTTAATAGTTAAAATCAAGGACATATTAATGTCTTACATGATGCAGGCCATTGTGCAAGTGCTTGGGTTACCATAAATAGGGACAAGTCTTCTTGAGACCCCAATGCATGCATATCACAACATAAAAAAATAATGGATTCAATAGTGCTATGGTGTCAACCATAAGGAGTTTGACACACTCACACTAATAGAGAGAATCCACTACAAGATTGCAACCTTTCACCTCAATCCTATGGGGAGGCCAAGAAAAATCATGACCTTCTCTACCCAAGCATGCATTGCTCTAAATGGGAGATTTCCCATCAACCTTCCATAGTTAATATATCTAGAGATGAAGAAGAAATTTAAAGAAAATGAACGTGGAAGGAAGGCACTTCCCTTACCATGCCTCATTAGGAAACTTTGTTAGAGGGGAGGAATAGTCTATTACACCAATGATGTTGTCAGGCATGTTTTGGTCACCAAATAGGTAGAAATGATGAAAGATAAGATGCTTATAATGACTTTCCAAGAAGAGGAGTAGCAACCACCACCTCCACCCGCCGCTTAAACAATGGTATCAAACATCATTGCGACTACCCAATGATTGAATGAATACTAAGAATGGATCCTAAGTGAACAAGAGCATTGAGCAGGCATGAGTGATGGGGACCCATCTATGTATAGACCAAAAATGATTCATGTAAATGAGGTGGCTTGGAAAATCAACTTGATGGCTGGTAGTGGATCCATTTTCTCAACCCAAAGAACACAGTTGTCTACAAGGTTGAATCTGAGCACTAAAGAGGTCATAGTATCTCTCATAGAATAACAGTCACTCTCAGAAATATATGAGAATGTTGCAACCTTCTTAGTGTGCTTGGAGAAGGGTGAGGGGGTAATAGTATTGACGATGCAACACCAAGGGCAAGATACTATAGCAAAAGTGGTTGTTAACTGTATTGCCAAAATGCTCAATGCACCTGCAACATTGGTACCAAATGTCACTACAGTCAAGGATGTGTAGATGTCCATAGGAATCACAAGTGGTAGGCTAAATGCAATGCAGTATGAAGAATTGCTAGATTGACTAGTGGAAATTGAACAACTACTTCCAGATTTCTTTGACTTTCTACATAATATTACTGTAACCTAGTTGAAGCTGTAAAAGCCAAGGAGCAAGAGTGTCATCTTGGAGGGGCAACTCAGAGAGGCTAACGAGCTAAAAAGACACTTGGCTATTAAAGTTGCTGAACTAAGAGCCTAGATTTTTGACCCCACATTTCTCAACTTGACATTAACAAGAGATGAAGCTATTGAACAACTTCACGCTAAACTAAAAGGGGTTGAGGATGCAATGGAGATGGTGGTGTTCTACCATTCCTTGGCAGAGGCCACACAACAAAAGATTCAAAAGGCCTTGGATTAGACCCACCAGGAGAATGTATAGTTGACCTTTAAAGAACCATTTCTTGCATACTATTGATGAGCATAAGCAATAATTAACCAATTTCATCCATCAACAATAGGAGCAATTGGGCAAAGCAAACATAAAACTAAGGAGATTGGTAGCAAAAAATAGAAATCTCTCCATGGAGGAGGTCTACATCCTTCGCTAGAAAACTACAATTGATGTAGCTACCTAGAAATTAGAGTGTTTCAAATTTGAGGGAGTCAAGGATCATTACAGAGAATAGGTTAGTCTACAAAAGGAAGTAAATGAAAAACACATCCAATTCATAAAGGTGAAAGTGAATGAAACCCTCTAATAACTTTAGCAAGGAAAAGAAGTATGAAAACCCATCATTGATGGGATAGATGCCTACAAAAAAACAAAAATCTGCATGAAGGAGTTGCAAATTGAGGAGATGATGGAACACATGAAGCTTTCCAATCCCTGCTATGCAAATTTAGCCATGTTGAATATTGGATGACTATGGTAAAAACTAGAGAAATAGATGGCCAACTCATACTTGTTATATGAGGCTAAGTTCAAGCATCACAAAGACACCAAGAAAAACATTGTGGTGGCAAACAATGAACTCAAAGTTCTCAAGGCATAATTCACTAATCAATGATTAACTACTAAGAACCTGGCCAAGAGGATGAATGATTACTAGGAGATTGTAGAACACAATCAAGGCATTCGATATCCAATGCAAATAGTTCATTACCTAGTTTGTCAATGTGAAGGAGATGTTCCTGGTAATGCCTTATCCATGGGATGTTCCCATTCCAACCCACATTGGTGATGTTGTGTGGACTATAAATGATCCCTGAAGTAAGAAGGTGAAGGTGAAGGCATTACTAGATGCCTTTCACCTTGCACTAGAGGTTGTAGCAGCAATTGGACAACCACAAATTCCTTAGATACCACACATTCCTGAAGGTGATGAAGGTCCTTTACAACCTTAGGAGCCTTGACTACCTAGGACTATTTGATCTTCTCCACCACCTTCATGCCACAAGAGGATTTCTATCCAATTTTTGTGTAGTCATGTCATGATGTTCAATTTTGTCTCATGAACATCATAATTTTTTTAATTTTTCAATTTGTACACTTAAGCACTTAGTTTTGTTATGTTATGAGTTAGTTACTAATTCCATACCTTTCCAAATTTGTAAAGGAACTCAAGGACAAGTTTTCATGCAATCATGGAGGTATGATGAATGTCAAAGTGTTATGTTTATGGGACCTTATTGATGGAGCCCCATTTACGTGGTGGTGCCCCATTGATGTAGTGTTTGTTAAGTCTACAAGGCCTCGTTGTTGCAATCCTATAGCAAAAACTATAAATATGAGCTCACAGCCATGTTGATGTACATTAAAGTCATAGTAGTAGTAAAGCTCTTACAGTTTGTCCATTTGAAAGTTAGAATATTTCTCTGAGTACTATTGTATGGATCTTTATTTGAGAACTGTTATACCTAAACCACATCAGTATGTATGGAAATAAAGATGAGCCTCTTGATCAAAGATTGTAGCACTTAGAATAGATTAATAATTTATTTATGCATTTATTGTTTTCATTAATTATGCCATTAATTTAGCTAAATTAGACTTTGAGTGATTAGTTAATTAATTAAGTGAAATAGATTAAACACATAAGTATGAATGCTTCAAGCGTAAACATGTATTCACTTGGTAATCTCGGAAGCATTATTGCTTGGTGCACCTAGTAGCGTAGCGCTTGGTACCAGCAATGGATATGTGGGTTCAAGATGTGTATGAAAACTAGGATTGGATGCTTATGTTAGGAGTAGTTAGAAATTATTTAGTTAGTTAGACTAAATTAGTTGTTAAATTACTTCATCTCTCTAATTTAAGCACCAAAGAACATAAAACACAAAATAATCAAAATCATATGCCTCAATTACACTTAACCATACCATGTGCATCATAAGTGTAATTGGGAACACAAAAAATGACCATTAGGGCAAGGTTCACTTTCTAGAAGACTAGTGTATTAGAAACTCTAGAGTCTACAAAATTTAGCTAGATCGCATGTGAACATTTCGTGATTCATATGGTTGGGCATAGGGGTACCTTGACCACTCATCACTAACATAAGCATCCATTCCCATTTACTGTACACAACTTAAACCACGTTACAATGTTACTGGGTTACCAAGTGTTAAGTGCTACTTGGATTACCAAACATTAACATATGCTCAAAATGGTTGTACTTATGTGTGTTAATTAATTACTAATTAATTATTTAATTCAATGCATTAAAGTAAATTAATCAAATAATAAACACAATAAGTAAACATTAAGCTAATTCCAAATGATGCAAGGTTTATGAAGAAAGCTCATCTTTATTGTTGATCACACCGAGGTGCTCATGTACATTAGTGTTCAAATAAAGATCTGTAGAGTTCTCACACCTACTACCGGCACTTAGAAAATATTCTAATTGTTAAATGAGAAAAATGAAATATCTTTGCTAGGATACTAAACAACAGATGCCATAAATGCGGCTGATGCATGCATTTATATAGGCGATAGAAGACATTGCGTTGATGCATACGCATTAATGCATCAAACCTTGTGTGGACATGTACATGTTAATAGGATCTTATTAACATAGCCCATGAACATGACTCATCATCCATTATTCATAATGTTCCAAAAATCATTAATTTGGAGTAAAGTCTTCATAAGCTTCCTCCAATAAGTGAAGTCTTTGATTCCATTAAATATTATAGTGCACTTTGTAATATCTTTGGTCAGTTTGATGATCTTTTAAGCTAGAATTTACTTGGAATAGCTTGAATGGTTTAAAGATTAGCTTGAAAGAGTTAAAGGATAATAGATCTTAGGATTTCTTGTGGCTTTGATGTGAAAATATTTGAGTTTATGTGAGAAGCAAAAGAATTAAGGATGTTTAAAAATAAATGTGAGTAACAAGGATATGTGTATGAGAAACTACAGATTTGAGAATAAATATACATAATTGTGGATGTATCTTAAACCTTCTAACTTTGGAATATCAAAAAATGTTTTCATACATTAATTTTCCAACGATTTGAACCTTGGATCTTTGATACCATTGTTAGAGTATGTGTAAAAGCTTCAATTTTCCAACTATGAACAACTTCATGTCAAGAAATTACATACAAATTTTGACATCACATTAATAAGTTTTGACATCACTAGAAGTTTTAATGTCATGTTAACAAATTTTGATGCCACCTCTAGGTTTGGCACAAAGTGTAAAAGTTATGACACTCTAATTTCCATTTTGTTGTAGCTATTTGAAAATTTGACATCGCCCAAGCAAAATCAATACAGAGAAATAGAAAATAATTAGAATTTTGAAATGTTGTGATTTAATGATTTTAATTTTTTTTTACTTTGATATTGAAACATTTTGACTAATCTTAATGTCAAAAAGAAGAATATTCACTTTGCTCTATGAAAAAAATTGAGAAAATTGCAAAATCTATTCTACAAGATACATATACAACTTGTGAAAGCTAAAGATACATATGAATATAACATCAATCTAAAAAAATTACTAAAGCATAATTATTTAATCATCTTCATAATTTTGAAAAGAAGATTTATACTTATATTTCTAATCTTTGATACTTTGCTAGAGATCTTTTATAAAGTTAACAATCTTAGATGAAAGTTAAATTTTCAATGAGCAAGATCTTCAATAGAGATTAAGAAATTGAAAATTGTAATTGTAAGAATGAGAATTGTGATTTTGAGGTTTAGAATTTGAGAAATAACTATAAAATCTAAGAAACGTTGTAAGAGATTGTGAGAATTATGAAGAAAAAAAATGAAAAAATGAAACTTCTCTTTGAAACTTCTTCAAAGCATTGATCCTTGATATGCACAATCATAAAATAAGAAAATAATGCCTCTCCCTTATAATTTATGAGGGGATAGCTCAATTTATGGGCAAGGTTTTCTGAAAGTTTGTTATTTTTGGCATGTTTTGATACTATGAAGCCTTACATAAAAAATTTTCAATTTTAGGAAAATTTTACAAATGTAAGTCAAAACTTATATAGAAACATGAATTAAAATACATAACATGAAATATAAAATGAGATATAGGAAATGAGACATAAGAAATATGGAAAATGGTCTTTCATTCATACTACAATATAATACTTGATAGCTGATTTTTTATATAATCTTGTTATTTTGATTGTCATTGATGAGTGGCAAGGTACCCCTACATTCAACCATATGAATACGAGCATCTCACGCGTGATCTAGTTGAACTCCAAGGACTAAGTGCTTACGCACCTTAATGGAACACTTAAGGATAATCAATCACTGTCTTCCCAAACTTACTTGTATTGTCACGGTTGTATGCTTAAGTAAGCTTGAGGTATATGATTTTTATATATTTTATCTTTTTAATGCCTATGATAGTAGGGAAAGGTGAAGAGAACTAAATAACTAAATTTCATTAACTATTTACTAAATAAGCTTTAATTATCCTAGCATCAGTATCTGTTCCCACTTGCCACACATACCCTGAACTAGTGCAACGCTACTAGGATTACCAAATGCTACTTGTTACTGGGTTACCAAGCGTTACACACATGCTGGAAGCGGTCGTACTGAGTGCACTTAACTAGGAGAGTCAAAGGTTGAGAGAGATTAATTATCTAGGAAAGCATTTAAACATTTAAAAAATAATTAAATCCTATTTATCTTAGTCCATATGCTGTAAGGTTTATTAGAAAGTTCATCTTTATTGCTGTACACAAATGTGTGCTCAGGTACAATTTGCTCCAATCAAGATCCATTCACTTTAAGACTCCTACTGCAAGCACATGGAAATTATTCTAACTATGGAATGGTAAAACTACTATAGTTTAGCTAAGGGTTTAGATTTAGATGAGTGAACAAGGGAAAGCCACCTCTTATTTATAGACATGATGGTGGGCCGCGATATCGCATACGTGATATCGCAGGGGCTAACGTGATATCACAGCTCATCATACCCTTATGACTGAATGAAAACTCATCCTCAAGTTCCTTACAAAATATTGGGAAGATATGGGATTATTGAATTGAATGAAACTAACAGTGAATGGGGTGACATGTGAATGGATCATCATTACAATACATGACAAATTAGTGTTCATGGCAACAAGAGTGAATACTATACACATTTAACATCTAGCCTTATTTGGCAGCTAGGAGAGAAAAGAGAGGGAGAAAAGAAGAAGTTTGTTGCTGCTGATGCCAAGATTATGCCTTTCGTTGTCCATCCATAAGTGCATCATCAATCTTGTTCCTTGCATAACTACTTCAACACTAGTCCATTCCAAGTGTTTTTCTCTAGATCCAATCCATTGTTGTATGATTGCCATCTGCACACACAACACAATCTAATCTTAGCAAGGGTAAATGAATCACAATGCAGTTAATACCTTACCTCAGTGTAAGGTCCATTAGCTAAGTTGTGATATGGCTAATGCAGATTTGGAGATATAATACTGGTGGCTACCCAAGGTGTAGAGGTTAGGAGAAAATTGAAAAAATTGGACCAGGACCCCCATGACTGAGAGCGAACCTCCGATAGCGAGAGAATCGAAAAAGATAAAGAATAAGAAAGATGGAGAAAAAGAAATAATGGAAGTGCCAATAAAATGGATGTCAAAGATGGAAATGAACAAAATAAATGTTGATTGAAAAAATGGTTAGGGGAAAGAAATTAACAGATGGACCAAATAGGAATGTCACTGGGTCCTCCCCAAAGTAGGCTCATGCCCTTAATGCCCTGACAATCCCACATTCAAAGAGTTTGTAGGCTCTAGAAATGTCATTTGGAAACAAGAGTTAAATTCTTAACCACAAGAGTTTATCAAAAAGAAAACAATGTATCAACAAAAATATGAACTATTGATACAACCAGCAATGAGGTGAAAAATGGAGAAAGAATGATAAAAAGAAGAGAATGGAATGGAGTCTCAAGAATAAGGTGATGTACAGTCCCTTGTGTATTAATGGTTAATGTGACTTAGTAGATCCCATTCCAAATCCAGCCTCAAACAATCCACATCTAGTGACTTTGCATTAATACATTTGGCCAATCCATCCACTTGAAGTAACAAGAATGCTTTTGCCAAAAAGTGACCATCATTATGATGAAACAAGAAAGGAGAAAGAAGGAAGTGAGAGGGGGTCTTAGTTGGAGGGAACATGTTTATTGAGTTCCATAACCAGAATGATTATTTCATCTAAGGGGTGTGCTTTGAACTCCCACTTTGTTTTTTTTTTGTGTGTTTTGTGTGAGAACCACACCATGCAAAGACTTATTATTTTTGTTGGCTCAACTTCTCGATAATGGAGCAACGTTGGAATGGTAAGGAAAATCCAAGAAGGAAACATCCAAGCACCCAAGAGAATGGCCAGCAAAAGTGCATCAAGTTCCTTTGAAGTCACACCCTTTTCAATCCTTGAGGCCTTCCTTAGTTTGAGAAATTCCCAATCACTAATTCATTGATAGTTCTTATTATTGAAGACCAAGCCAAGAGAGACCATAGAAATTCGTGGATGCATGGATGACGTGGACTCATTACCTATTATATCAAAAGAACCATACCTTAGTATCAGAATCATAACTTAAAGGTAAAAACCAAACATTAGCAATCAATGCAATACAGTTCATACTGCCATCAGGAGCACTTATTAGGTGACGAATCAAAAAAAATAAACAAACACACAAATAAATGAAAAAGTATGAACGATGTTGCAAAACAAAAACAGGAAAAGTTAAAGAAATTTGTTAAAAAAAAATGTGTAAAAAAAAATTTAAAAGAACTGAGGTCCTTGATTGATCAACATAGGTGGCCATCTCCCCCATGACTGAGTTGGAAGGGAGAGATCCAAAATGATGAGTGAGGTCATCCTCTCTTCGAGGTGTAATGTGCATTAACCGTTCTAAATTCATGATAAGGTTTGGTCTGTTGCACATCAAATAGTACTATGCTATCAAAGCATTTGTTTGAATCTTTTAGAAGTTCTCAACTTTCCCTAATTGATGTTTTTAGGTTAAGGGTTGGAAGTTGGTGACACTCTTGCTCCAATGCATCTATGCTTTGTACATGGGTGCAACTTGGTCCCCCAGTTAGTTTCATGCATATTGGTGAGTTTCTCTCTTGATTAGCTATGAACCACTAGGTTTTTTCCTATTGTGTGGTTGTTGCATATAGGCACCTTTGTATGTTAACCTCTAGTGCACACCAGTTTCATGCAGGAAATGCTGAACATTGCTATATGCAATCACACCCTCTATCACTGTATGTGATGCATGAAACTTTCCTCTTCTCGATCTTTAAACAAGTGTTTTCCTTAGATATTTCCAAGCAAAGATCATGGATTCCTAGGCATGCATTCATGATACTTAGCCATGCCCTTCCCATTATTATTGGGAAGTTCCCTTTATCATTGTTGACTTGTATCACTAGGAAATTAGCTAGGTATGACCACCCACACATAGTGGTAACGATGTCCTCAACCATTCCCAAGGGAATAGTGATGGACTGGTCAGCCAGCTCTAAGCAAATATTGCTCTTCTTTAGTGGAGGTAGGTTCTAGGCTTTATACATTTCTTGCGATATTAAGTTGACTCTGGAACCTGAGTCCAGAAGAGCTTTACATGGTTTATTCCCAATGACTTGGAGATAGATTAAAGGACTTCCAGGATTAGAGAATTTCCTGGGAAGGTGGCCCTCCTTGATCTAGTCAGTGATGGCATATGTTAACATAACTGTATATGTTGAGCTCTGTTTTTGGCTTGAAGGGAGGTCTGAAGCCTTATTTGATGGAAAAGAATTCAGAGGCTCAACCTCTTATGGTTGTGAGATCTTGTTTGGACCTTTGGTCCTAAGGAAAGGTGTTCTCCTTGTAGGGTTGTCAGAACCAGTAGCAGGTTGAAGATTTACAGCTCTCATAGCATTGCGTTGTTGTGGTTGAGTGGGGAGTTCCCCTTGCATTGCTGGAGTGGGTGGTAATGGAGCTATCGGTGTGAGAGTTGTAGATGGATTCAGAGGATGGTATGTATGTGATGTGTCTCTCTTAGGAGAAGGAGTCCAGTAATACTCCCGAGCTTGGTAGTGATGTTGTGGTGTCATGTGACCAATAGAGTCACATGGAGATATTGGATGCTACACGTAATAGCCATATGGATCTGGTTTCCGGTAAGGGTATTTTTGCCTTGGCGGTGGCATCCCCCATGAATGTGGGTATTGCCACTTTTGGTGTTGCTCAATAGGTTGTGGTAGAGTTCCACTTGGATAATCTGTTAAAGGTTGGTGGAACTACCTTGGGGATAAGGTAACTGTCGGGGTGTTTGCCATTTGTTAAGTCATGCGTTGAGTGCATACACCCCAGACTCTTGTAGATGTGAGATTATTAGGCAACATCTCTTAGGATGGTCATACTGGCATATCTCACATCCACCATCATTGTCTGTATTTGTATCCATAACCTCTTAGGTGATAGCCATTTTACCCTTACCTTTGTTATGTGCATGGTCCAAATCCCTCTTTTTCTTTTTATCTTAGTCACTACCTCGCTCCTTAGACTCCTCTACGATTTTAAGAATGGTTTCAAATCTACTATCTAAGGAGTCCCACATTTGGTCTACCTTGGCCAATATTTTTGTTGTTAATTTTTGGAGTGGCAAAGTTTTCCTATTCACCAACTCTTCAAGTGGTAACTCTTCCTCCTCCTCATAGAATCTCACTCCCCTTTTTCGGAGGGAAGGATTGTGGTTGTACTCTTCTACACTTTCTCTCTTATGTAGCTCCCCTTCTTCCTTAGCTACTTTCTCCAAAAATATATGGACCTGATGGGACCTCAGCTCTAATAATCTCCCTTGGGCATATGTTCCAAGGGTTCTCCTAGTTTCATGCCTAAGTCCATCTACGAGATGGTGTAGTTGATCCTGTTGTGAGTAACTATGGCCCGGGCAACGATGTAACAGTGCATAATATCGGTCCATGGCAGCATCCAAGGGTTCATGAGTTCCCTGCTTCCATCCTTGGATTTTCCTTTGTAGGTTGGACACTCGGGAGTATGTTTGATACTTTTCATTAAATAGTTCTAACATTGTACTCCACCTTCGAATGGATTCTGGTTCTAAGGACTGGTACCAGCTTTCTGCTTCCTTTACTAGTGTCCTTGGGAACAAATTTAATTTTTGCCATTCGTTCTCAATATTCTGTAAGGCACATGCATCATGAAATGCTTGTAAGTGGTTCTAAGGATCAGCGTTGTATCCCCCCTTAAATTGTGGTATACTATTCATGTTTAACCTCTTGATCCTGCTATTTTTTTGGTACCTTGTAGGAATTCTTACAGCCTCTATATTGTATAATATTCTTTGGGTTGTAAGTAGGGGTTCTTCGTGGTCATCTATTTCATAGCATCTATGATGTCTATGCAGTTCCCTACTTTCCCTTCTTCCATGTCGTGATTCTTTAGAATGCCCTCATCCTTGTTCTTGACTCTCTGGTTGGGGTTTCTGACTTTGCTTACCCTTATCCTCACAGTTAGGTTCCTTATGATTGCGTCTTGATACTGAAGGAGAGGGTGAATGTGACGATGAAGGAGAACCATCTCCATGATGATGTTTCCTACCTTCTCTTCGGTGATTCCAGCCCCGATTGTGATGATGATCAGAATGCCCACCCTTATCATATGTTTGTGTTCCCTTGTTGAACACTTGGTGTTCGTGGGGATCAGAACCAGGGTTGTGAATCGTGGAGTGAAGGTTCTGATACACCACCTCCTCACCATCGTTAGGAGGGGGAACATCATTTTGTAGAGAACCTATTGAAATAGGTTCACCACCCTCAATTTTGCTTAAGACGGGTGGAGTGTTATGGGGTCTTTTGCCCTTTAAAGATGTGTGGTATCTCTCCTATTACAAGTCCCATTGACATTGTGCTTCTATGGGATGGTAATCCCTTGTGTTATAATCAGATGCAACATACTCTACGTACAATTGTGACATGCCTATTCGTGGAAGAGCATGAAGGAGCATGTTGGGGACTGCTTGGTCTGGAGCCAACATTATGTTACCCTCCAAGTCTCTCCAACATAGTTGCTCATATTGATGGAGAATAAAGGTAAAGTTGGGTACATATTCATCATGATGAATATATACCACTCGGAACTATGGAGGAACTAGCGAATCTTTGTTACTTATGTTGTTCCACTGAATGTCTCTAGTGTTGTTCCTAGGCGATGAAGTGCTTTTGTGCGAAGAAGAAGACATTTTTTTCTTGTTCGGTGTGCTATTTGCCATTATCTTATTTTTCTCTTGATTAATCCTAAGGGTTCCTTCTAGCTCCCAACGATATGAATGATTTCCTATGTTCTACGTAGCGCACAAAAAACTAAGTCCTTGACAACAACGCCAATGATAAGTGACGAGGTACCCCTACACTCAACCATATGAATATGAGTGTCTCATGGGCGATCTGGTTGAACTCCAAGGACTAAGTGCTTATGCACCTTAATGGAACACTTAAGGTTAATCAATCACTGTCTTCCCAAACTTACTTGTATTGTCATGGTTGTATGGTTAAGTAAGCTTGATGTATATGATTTTTATATCTTTGATCTTTTTAACGCCTATGCTAGTAGGGAAAGGTGAAGAGAACTAAATAACTAAATTCCAATGCAACACTACTAGGATTACCAAACGATACTCGTTACTAGGTTACCAAGTGTTACACATGTGCTCGAAGTGGTCGTATTGAATGCACTTAACTAGGAGAGTCAAGGGTTAAGAGAGATTAATTATCTAGGAAAGAATTTAAACATTTAACAATAATTAAATCCTATTTAGCTTAGTCCATATGCTACAAGGTTTATCAGAAAGTTCATCTTTATTGCTGTACACAAATGTGTGCTCAGGTACAATTTGCTTGAATAAAGATTTGTTCACTTTAAGACTCCTACTGTAGGCACATGGATTTTATTCTAACTCTGGGATGGTAAAACTGCTATAGATTGGCTAAGGGTCTAGATCTAGATGAGTGAACAAGGGAAAGCCGCCTCTTATTTATAGACATGACGGTGGGCCATGATATCATGTACATGATATCACAGGGGTCGACGCGATATCGTGTACACGATATCATGGCTCATCAGTCATGTTATGGATTTGTATTTGAGCCATGAAAGTAAAATTTTCATTAAAGTTTGATTTTTGTTATAAGGAGGCCTAAGTGGACATTTATGTATAACATGGATTCTAAAGTAAATTCAAAGTAATTAAGTTTCTAGGTGATATATTTTATTATGGCTTGATAACCATTTATGTCGTTTAAGAATCTATTACAAAAATTAAGTTTTGTTTCTCACATATTTAAGTGATATTATTATAATTTATCTTTGGCAAATTTTGAGATGTGAAAGAAGTTTAAAAAGATCTGTATATGTTACACCTTGAGAGCTTCCAAAGAAATATTTTTAAGAAGGAGATAGTATAACACCTCTATCTTAGATGTCTATTACCCTTGGTATGCTTATGATTTTAACCCTAGATGTCTTATTTTGAGCCTATGTCTTGTGTTTACAACCTTTTTCTAATTTGACAATCTTTTTATTTTGTATTTCCAAACCTATGTGCTTTGCAATAATCCATTTTAGATGATTCTAATGTTTTTAATGTATTTTTATATTTTTATAGTTTAATTTTAGCATTTTAGCATTTTAATTTAGCATATGTATGCTAACCCTTAGCTAAAGCTTTGAATCAGCATGTATTAGGTACTGAATGGGTCATTAGCACATGGGGTACTACAACTTTATAGTATGCTTGTTTGGACTACTTTGTGTCTATTAGTAAAAATAATTTTTGTAAAGAATATAAATTTATTTTTAGGTTTGAATTTATTTTTTCTTATAGTTTAGAGTCTTGTGGTATTACCTTGGTTAGTTATGTTTGGACCTTAGACCTCATTATTAAAATTGGTCATAGACATAGCTATTAGCTAACCCATAAGGGGGTATCTATTAGGCCAACATTTAGTAAAAATCCATGTCAAAATAAATTTTTTATTAATTTTATATATTAATATTAGTTACATTTTCTTTTAAAAATTTATTTTTCCTAATAGAATTATCCTTTTTTCCTAACCATGTCATACCCTTATGAGCATAAATAATTAGTAACCTTTTCATTAGAAATTATCTAATTGTAGTGTCAATATCTTAGAGATAGAATCAAAGAGGGAGATCTTCCTAGTTTGAAAAGAAGCTAGATCTAGATTAGTAGTATCATCTAGGATCCTAGTGAATGCTTCATTTTAGATCTTGTTGTAGGATTTGTGTAGATTCCATCATTGATATTTAGTTTTTCCTAGGATTTGAAGCTTGTTTGAAATATTCTAGTCACATAAATATTTCTAATTATAGTTCTATTCTTTAGGTAGGGAAAATTTGGTACTTTACTCTCCTTTTGAATTTTTGAAGCGTTGGTTATGTACACATTTATTTTTATTCTATCTCAATTTATTTAGCAACAAATTGATAAAATTACTATATATTAATTAAGTTATTCTATGCAGGTTTTCTAAAATTTAGCATTTCTATAATGATTATTCTTATTCATGAGATGTTAGAAAATATTTTGGCTTTGTTGAGATGTTTTTTACCCCATTTTAAATCTATAGAATTATTGAACTATAGAAATAGTGTTTTAAGTAATAAGTCATGTTTTTGAGACCAAATAAAACTCTAGATGGTGATGATCCAAAAAAACAAAATGTTCAACATATTAGTGGAAATGTTAAGGATACCTTCCTAGTTCATCATGACTCCATCATAAGGTCATGATGGAGGTTGTGACAAATTTTTACACCATATCTTGATGCCACATATGATAAGAAAAAAATTATTTAAAAGAAACCATATCTTTTAGATCTTGAAAATTGCAAAAATGGCCTAAACATAGTTTCTAGGGCTTTTAGGGAATGTCTCAAAGTCTAAAAATAGAAAGTGATCATGTTTTCAGAATTTTAGAAGCTTAAAACAAACTTTAGGATCTTATATTTTCGTTTATGATTTTCTACAATTCAGTCATTCCTTAGAATCTCAACTTTCCATTTTTAGCAATCTTAGATCCATATATGGTAGCAACCTCTTTTGGCTTAAAACCCTTATTGGGTTTATTAAGTGATTTGGAAATCTTCCTCACCATTAAAGAGTTTTTTTTTGCATATACATATGTTATATTTAATATTTGTAATTATTTAGAGTTAAATTGTTGGTGAGAAATACTTATATGGGTTTCCTTTCTTGATGAGTATTCTAACTTTTTTTTGTGCCTATGTGGATTGTTTTCCTTAATGAATATCATAAGCTTATGCAAGCGTTCTTTTACAATAAGTATCATTTATTTAGTTTTGATATTTGTTAGGTTTTGTGATGGTGGTGGAATCTTTTGGAAATTATGGTATTTTTGTTAAGTTTTGGAATTTGATCATTGCATTATTTTTGATACTTTTGTATGTTTTTGGTGCTAAATCTTTACTTGTAGCTACCTCCATGTATGGCTATCTAGCTACTAATGCATCCTACTTTTCTTGTCATATTTTCTTTGCATCCTACATTTTTTAAGGTATGGGGTGGGGGTTGTGTGTGTGTTGAAACCTTGAAATAATTGTTCTATAAGTACACCCCAAGATATATAGTCCCATTCAAACTTTATAACCTAGCATTGCCCACCAAAATCAAACTCATGATTTGAAGATTTTAAATCAAAGCTATTACCACTAGGCTAACAGCTCATTTTCTTTATCATCTTATATTTTTCTTAACTTTTACTTTCTTTTCTTTGTACATTGTTAAATTTTTTACATAATACCTTTCCAACCTAAGCCTAGTTAGTAGGGTATTACATTATGTTATGTATATAAATACCTAGTAAAACTAGCTCTCAAAAAATCAATTGTGGATCTCTTTTTCTCTCTTACTTGTAACTATGCATAGTAGATCTCTTGGAGATTCTAGATCTAAACTTGTTTCTACTTGATAAAGCTTCATTTTTATCTATTCTATTAAGGTAGATGAATTATTCTTTTCTTCATCATGTCTTTATAAATCTCATCCCTTTCTAGAGCTATCTTCTTATTTCTTTTTCTTCTATTATTCTAACCCTTATTTGTTATTCTGATTATCATAATTTATAATTTTTGTAATTTCTTATTTTTCATTTTAACTTCTTTGACATCTTTGAATATTACAGTCTAAGTTGTGATGGATCTAGGAGTTAGGACAAAAGTTACAGAAAATTTCTTTCATGTTTTATAAAGTAATGTGGCATGCACAACATTTGGCAAAATAGAAAATTTAGATAATGATAGCTAGCATATAAGTCAAGTGTGTATGGACACATTCAAGGATTCAGAAAGCTAGAAAATAGCTATTAGAATACAAATATTGGATGGTCAGTCATGAAAATTGACTTTAGTATTAGCTCATCAACTTAGCAGCAATGTAATTAGTATCAATAGTCTTTCATTAACTAACATAATTTTTAGCAAGGCAACTAGTATGGAAATGATTGACTAGTCATGTATATTGACCTCTAAATTGGCCCCTCAACCTAGTGGTAATGTAGTTAGTATTAGACGTTATTAGAGTGGTAATAAGGAGTAGAACCTATAGTAGCTATAACATTAAAAATCATCATAAGAAAACTCTAATAGTTAGAAATTCATAAGGGTTGATCCAGATAAATTAGATTACACACTAAATAGGTCTTGATGGCTACTTTAAGTTAGTATCAACCTTATAATTATTTGAAACATTTGATGTTGGAAACCTCAAGGAAAATTCATGGATAGAGAAAATCATGGTCTAAAAGTAGATTAATGTATTTATGGTAATTATTAATGGTTTCTATTAATGACATTATTAATCATTTGTTTTGTTGGTTCTAATATTATTCTTTACAACATTAGCCCCATCTTCCATCTTCATTCCAAGTGGTACCAAGATGATTTTCTCTATAATGAAAATGTTCTAGCCCTTCTTGCATGTGTCTCATGCATACTATAGTTAAAGACTTGGATAAAATTCTAGATGACAGTATGGATAGTGGATTGAAGGGCATAGTGAAAGTGATGGTGATCTATATGATGCATTATGGATGAATAATCATGTTTTGTTTTATATTTGGACAAGCTATGAATTTGTAAATAATCATTATGATCATATTTTTGTGCCTTATGTAACTTTGTGCACAAAGAACTTGTATTTAAGATGTTGGTGTAATCTTACATGGATATTGTAAAGTGTTTATTATTTATGATTTCTTCAAGTATACTTAACGGATTATGAGGTTTCATACTTGATGTATTAAGGATCTCCAATTATTAATTTTGAATAATAAGTATTTCATATAAATATGGATTTCTAATTAATTAATTCGTACCTTGTAAGTAATTTCATGTATTTATCTACAATTAATTTCAATATGTAATAGACAAGAAAAATTCTAATGGTTTCAAAATATGATGCTTTAAGAGAAGGCTTTAAAGATTAACATCCAAATCATGTCCTAAAATCCATCTACATGTAAACTCTTGAAATTCATTCTTTGATTATGAAATACATCCATGGCTCTAATAATGAAAAATCCATATATTCATCTTAAAAAATTAATATCCTACAAAAGAATATCAAGATCCTAGGGTGACATACATTTGAAAATCAAAAGGTTTGTAAAAAAATAAAAAAAATGGAAAAGTAAATATTTCAAGTTATTATTATCTATCACACTTGTTCCAAAGTATACAATGCATCAATCCATCTAATAATAGCTTTATTTTATAGAAATAAGTGGTAGTGACATACCTTTCAAATATTATTTCCTCAATTGAAATGCATATTTTCCTCTTATATCAATTTTTCTTCTTAAAACTGAACCAATAAAAATAAACATTTTTTTATAAAAGTATCTAAAAATTCCTTGTCAAACCCTCTAAGAATCCAATGTTATTAAAAACCCTCTATGCTAAAACCCCTCTCCAATTACTAAGAAAAAAACCTTTGAAAACTATTTACAAATCTTTGCAAAAATCCTATGCAAATCCTCTAAAGAAAACCTTTGTAAACTTACTATAGAAACTTAGGAAAACCCTCTTTGAATCCTTGATCAACATACACTGTACTTTATGATTGTAACATTGGTTTTACTTGTAATATGCTTATAATACCCTTCCTATCTAACTTTGGCAAAGAAGACATTATGTTAGTCTAACCCCTAGACCCTTGATGATGGTAATAAAAAACAAACGAGAGAGAGAGAGAGAGAGGGAGAAATTAAATATAATATGAATAATATAATACATGAAATTCAAGAATAATATGAATGAAAGATAAATATAATATGAAACAGAAATTAAAGATATGATATTTACATACATAAGTAAATAAATAAAATATATATTTACATACATACATAAGCACATGAATATAAAATCCATTATTAAACATGATTTATAGAAATGCATGTATTTAAATAAATATATACTAGAATCCACATAATATAAATTGAGACTTACGCATCCCCTAACAAAAGATATCTCTAGCATTTATTTACCTTATCAATATAAATGGATGAACAAGGCAAGAACACTAACTATATCTTATCACATGAGTAAATATCAATATGATGAGCGGTGAGGTACCCCTATGCCCAACCATATGAAGCACTAAGACATTCATGTGTGATTCGGTCAAATTTTGCAGATTCCTAGTGTTCTCATATACAAGATTCAATCTAGAAGGTGAATCTAATTGTGGAACAATTGTTATCTTCCCAACTACACTTATGGGGTTAGTTGTATGGCTAAGTGTAAGTGAGGCATATGATTTTTATTATTTTATATTTTGTTTGCCTAAGGTTGGTAATAGATTGAGAATAAATTGATTAACGAATTCAACTAATTTAATTGTTAATTAATAACTAACTATTCTAACATAAGCATACGATCCCACTTTGCATACACATCTTGAAGACATATAACATTACTAAGCAACCAAGCATTAGGTACTACTAGGATTACCAAGTGTTATACATATGCTCGAAGTGGTCATACTTATGTATGCTAGTCTAGTTAGCTTATTTAATTAATTACTTAAAGTATTAATTATCTTAGCTTATTTAATGAGAATAATAAATGCATAAATAAATCAAAAAGCTTTTTGATAAACCTTACAGCACTTGGACTAGCTTTCTTCTCGCTAGTCCAAGTGCTGTAAGGTTTATAAAAAAGCTTATCTTTATTGCCACACACATTGTAGTGCTTAGGTACAATGATGCTCGAATAAAGATCTATGCAGTCCTTGACTCTTGCTGCAGACACTTAGAAAATTATTCTATCTCTCATGGAAACAAACTACAAGTGTTTTACTAGCAATGGAAATTCTAACTCTTCATTAAGATATTTGGGTTGTTATATTTATAGACCTACTAGTGTGCCACGTCGATGGGTACACGTCAACGTGGAAAACCCTACATCAATGGGATCCCATAGATAAGGTTATGTCGATGGCATCCTGTTGATGCAACTGACTAAAGACACTTCATCATACCCCCATGACTAAATGAAAACTCTTTTTCAAGTTCTTTACAACATTCTAAAGGTATGGAATTATTGATTGACACATGACACAAAAAAACTAACAAAAAAAAACTAAGTGCTCAAGTGTACAAATTGACATTGATGAAAAAATTGTGATGTTTAGGGCACAAAATTAAACACCAAAACATGACTTAAAAAATTGGATAACACATCCTATGATGATGTGAATATGGTTGAAAAGATCAAATGGTCACAGGTGGTGGAGGTTCCTGAGATTCCAATGGACCTTCTCCTACTTTGGGTGCATGCGGTGGTTGGGGTGGCCATGGAAAGCCTGCTACAACTACCACTTTTGGTGGAAGGTTAAAGGCAGTGGATAATACCATCATATTCTCCTCAATCTAGGGATCATTCATAGTCCATGCAGCATCACCAATGTGGGCTAGAATTGGGATATTCCATGGACAAGGCATTACTAGAAATAGCTCCTTCACATTGACAAACTAGATGGTGAATTACTTGCATTTGATATCAAATGTCCTAAGTGCATTCTACAAATCCTGGTAGTTGTTCATCCTCTTGGCCAAGTTCTTAGTAGTTGATCTTTGATTAGTGAACTTTTCCTTAAGAACCTCGAGTTATGTATTTTCCATTACAAGCTTCTTCTTGGTGTCCTTATGGTGCTTCAACTCTATCTCATACAACAAGTACAATTTGGCCACCTTTTTCTCCAATTCAGAATGTAGTTGTCTAATAGTTAGCATAGCCAAATTTGCATATCGGAGATTAGCGAGCTCCATGTATTATGTCATCTTCTCAATTTGCAACTCCTTCATGCAGATCTCTACTTTGTTGTAGGCATCTATCCCATCAATAATAGGTTGCCAAATCTCTCTTCCTTGCTAGAGTTGCTGGAGGGTCTCATTTACTTTTACCTTCATCAAATAGATATGTATTTCATTAACTTCTTTCTATAGACTAACCTAATCTCTGTAGTGATTTTTGATTCTCTAAAATTTGAAAGCCTCTGATTTCCAAGTGGCTACCTTGATTGTAGTCTTTTGCTGAAGAGCACAAACCTCCTCTATGGAGGGGTTTCTATTTTCCACTACCAATCTCCTTAGCTTAGTGTTCACTCTAGCTAGCTACTCTTGCTATTGATGGATGAAATCTTTCATCTCCTATTTTTTTGCATCAACATTTCATAGGTGATGATTCTCTAGGGTCAATTGTACATTCTCTTGGAAAGTTTTATCCAAGGCCTTCTAAATTTTATGTTGAGTGACCTCTACCAAGGATTGATAGAACACTGCTGTCTCCATCACATCCTCAACCCCTTTTAATCTTGTGTGAAGTTGTTCAAGAGATTCATCCTTTGTTAGTGCTAGGTTGAGGAATGCATGGTTAGCAATCTAGGTTCTTAGTTTGGCAACCTTCATAGCCAAGCATTCATTTAGCTGTTTGGCTATTTTGAGTTACCTCTCAAAAATGATTTTTTTGCCCCTTACTTCCAATAACTTTGACTAGGTTGTAGTTATGTTTTCCAAAATGTCAAAGACATTTGAAATCGATTGCCTACTTCCCACCAATTGATTCAACAATTATTCATGTTGTGCTATGCTCAACATGCTACTTACTATCCCTATAGAGATCTACACATCTTTTAAGTATAGATATGTCTGGTATAGATGTCACAGGTGCATTTAGAGTTTTGAGAATTCTATTAGCAACCACCTCTACTATTGTCTCCTACCCTTGGTGTTGCATCACCAAAATTGTTACCCCTCATCCTCCTTTGAGCACATTAAAAAAGTAGTAATATTCCCTGATATTTTTGGGAATTGATGCTATTGTGAGAGGGATACTGTTACCTCTTGGATGGTAGGATTTGATCTTGTAGACGATTGCATTCTTTGAGCTAAAAATATTGGTTCACCTCCTTCCATTTGGCTAAGTATATGAGCCACTTCATTTAGATGACTCATCGCTAGCTAGAACATAGATGGATCATCACCACTCATTCATGCTTATTGCTCTTGCTCACCCAAGAGCCATTCTTAGAATTTATGCAACCATTGAGAAGTTGTAGCGATATCCGACATCATTTGTTGAGTGGGTAGTGGGGGTGGTGGTTGCTGCCCGTCTTCTTGGATGACTTTCATAGGGACTTTTTCCTTCATCATCTCCATCTAGTTAGAAGATGGAGCACATTAAACTTTGTTGTTTGTATAGTGGGTTATCCCTCCCCCTGACATAGTTTTCTAATGAGGCATGGAAAGGCGAATCCCTTCCTTCCATGTCCATTCTCCTTCAAGTGCTTTTCTATCTAAAAATAGATTAGTTGTGGAAGGTTGACAGGGAATTTACTGCTTAGAGGAGAACACTCATAGGTGGAGAAGGTAGTGATCTTGCTTAGCCTCACCATTGGATTGAGGTGAAAGGCCGCAATCTTGTACTAGATTCTCTCCATTGGTGTGAGTGCACCATACTCCTTATGATCAATGTCATAACACCATTGTATCCATTCTCTTTTGATGCTAGGATCTTCATGTATTGGAATTTTAGCAAGATTTGCTTCAATTTTTGGCAACCCAAGTGCCTCTAAAATGGCCTACACCGAGTAGGACACTAAAATGTCCTTGATCTTGACTGTTCAATTGGTCTACCTATTATTCCAAAAGAAGAACATCTCTCTCATGTACCCCTCCCAGCTAAAAGTGATGATGGACCATATGGGAAAGGTCTTTATTTGATCTTGTCCTTCTTGAGGTGCTTGCTCCAAGAAAGAGCCAAAATTCAACTCTTGGAGAACTATTTTCTAAACCTCCTTTGATTTTATCTACTTGAGGAAGGCTTCTATCAAGGTCACCTCAAGGTTTTCTTATCAAGATAGTGCCTCATCTTGGTGGGATTGCTCAATCACTACTACTTATTCTAGGATCTAATGGATAGATTGCACTTTGGACTGCTCCCTAAGAGGCTTTGTAGCATGGTTTGTTGCTTGTTCTTCTTGGGCCTATTCTTGGCCCCTTCCTATTCATGATCATTTGTCTCATAGCTATGATGGTCCTCCTTCCTATGTGTGCTTCTCCTTTGGTGCCATTTGTGGCCACAACATATCCAAGGATTAGTATATATAAGGTATAACTTATAATGTTTTGATACCTCATCTTGTTAGTTAGTTACACTTAGGCTAAGGATGGACCATGATAGATTGGTTATTTTATTAACTTTTTAGTTCAAAGTGTTACCAGAGCTAGTTGGAAGGGTTTAATTTTTATAATTTGATGTTTTCATGTTGGTTTCTTTGTTAAACCTTTGTGAGAGTTAGGAAATTTTTTTGTCAAAAATTCAAAAACTCTAGGTTTTTGGCCCCCAAGACTAAGAGCTTACCTTTGTTAGCTACAAGGTTGAAGAACAGAGTGATTTGGATAAATAGTTAGGAAGATATGGCTTCTGGAAGGTTTTGGGCTCTGAAAACTACAAATACTCCTTTGGTGTTTAAAAGGAAATGTAAGAAATTTGAAGTGTGGATCAATACATAAATACTATTTTTATGTTATGTCAACAGGGTCTCATATACGTAAGGGGTTTGTTGATGGGTACCTATTTATGAAGGATGTAAGAAACATTCTTCAACTTGAATTTCTTATAAAATACATGGATTTTTCTGATGGAAGTGGGGTCCATGGAGTCCTAAAAAAGCCAAAAACTTGATGGAATCATCAAAGAGAATTGTGAAAAGCTCAAAAATTAAAAAATTCGATGAAGAATATGTTCATTGAAGAAATTTCCTTAAGGAGCGCATAGTTGGATGCATTGGATGGGGTGCATGAATGTTTGTATTAAGGGAATGTCTAATTATTAGGTACATAACTAACCCAACTAAGAGATATGCAAGTGGGTCCTTCCCATAGGAGACACATTCCCTTTTTGCCCTTGCATAACCTCAACCTAATGAACCCATGGATCCCATAGGTGATTAATGATTATGAAAGTTAAGGACCAAAACTTGGAAGAATCTACCTAAGAACTTAGGCACATCAAACCAAGGCATGAAACAAGGAGATGGAAAATAAGAGTGAGGTGAGTCATACAAAGTATAGATGGATGAGAGAGAAAGTGCAATTGAGTTCTTGATTAAGGTCACATGAAGTCCCTTGTAAATTTTGTGGTTAAATGATATAATAAAATCCATCCTTTGTCCAAACCAAATCAACCACGTTCATTGACTGTGCATCGCTACTCTAAGATTAGTCCACCTCCTTGAGACATAAGAGTGCTCCCAAAAATCAATCATTATTTCTTATAGAGAAGAAAAAAGAAGAAAGAAGTGAAAAAGAGCCTTAGTTAGGGGAGACGTTTAGACATAGGTCCATGTTAGGCTCTTAGTTAGTTTCATGCAAATTGTGCTACTCTTAGAATTAGCTATTAGCCACTAGGTGCCCTATTTTTTTGTAGTTGTTGTGTAGAGGTACCTTTGAATATCTGGCTCATTTGCACACTACCTACATGTGAAAATTGATGCTCTTTTCATAGACTAGAGTTTTTTCACATAGTTACACCTTGTATCATTGTACGTGATGCATGGAACTCATTTTTTCTCAATCTTTCTAAATGCATTTTCTTTAGAAATTTCTAGGAAAAGATCTCTGATGCCCATTCTTTCATCAATATTACTTAGCCACATCCTTTTCATAATGATTGGAAAATGCCCCTTGTAATTCTCAAATTTAATCACTAGGAAATTGAGAGGATAAAAAAACCCATAGATAGTGGCCACAATATCTTCTACTAGTCCTAATGGAATAGTGACGGATTGGTCTGCTAATTCTAATATGATATTGCTCTTCTTGAGAGGTGGTAGGTTCTAGGTAGTATAAATCTTATGAAAAATCATATTAACACTGAAACCTAAATCCAAAATAGCTTTGCATGGTTCATTCCTAGTAATATGTGAATAGATAAGGGGACTTCTAGGATTAGTTAATTTCCTGGAAAGGTTACTATCTCGGATCTAGTTAGATATGACATGAGTTAACATAATAGTATAGATCTTGGAAGGCATTTTTTTTGAAGGGCTCTTAATTTGATGATTTGTAGAGGATGAGAAAGAATTAGGATGACTAGTTGCATGAGTTTGTGTGGGCTTAGAAGGGCTATTGGGTCAAAAGAATGGTCATTTGTGATATGTAAGTTCCAAACCACTTAGTTGATTAATTGGTTGTAGATTAACAACCCTTGTATCATTATGCTATTGCAGTTGAGTTGGAAGCTCACCTTCCATGGATGGAGTAGGTAGTAGGTATGTTGAGGGTGGAGGAACACGTGCAGGCACATGAGGAGGGTATGGATGGAATATGGGATCCCCCCTAGGAGTTGGAGAATGAGTTCAATGGAATTCAATAGGATGGTAATGATGTTGGAAAGGAGAAACATGACTCGAAGAGTGATGTGGAGATAGGGGTTGTTGAACATAGTAACCATATGGATCTGGCTACCTATAAGGGTACTACTACCATGGAAGTGGCATCCCACACAACTGTGGTTGCTACCACTACTGATACTGCTCATATGGTTATGATGTAATTACTCTTGGATAATAAGGTTGTTGTTGGTAGAATTTCCTAGGATTGCCTTGAGGATAGGGTAATATTTTGGGTGTTTACCTTTTTCATATTCATGGATTTAGAGCATACATCCCATATTCCTGTAAGTTTGACAAAATAGGAAAACATCCCTTAGGATGTTCATAATGGCAAATGTCACATCCATTATCATAATCTGATTCTATCTTCACAACTTCTTCTACTATAGTAGCTTTCCCCTTGTCCCTTTGTTAGGCACATTTAGCTTCTTTCCACCTCCTGTGGTCACAATCACTACTATGCCCTCTTGATTCTTTTGATATTTTTAGAGAATTTTGGAATTTTTCATCTAAAAATTCCCACATTTTATCTACCTTGGATGAAATTTCAGACATAGATTTTTGGATTGATAAGGCCTCTAATTGCACCACCTCATAAAGATGTGACTCCTCCTCACTATCACACAAGCGTACCTCTTTCTTTATGATGGAAGCATCCCTATTATATTTTTTTACACTTTCACATTTCCTCAACTCTCCTTCTTCTTTTGCTACCTATTTAATCAGCCTTTGTATCTAATGGGATCTTAATTCTAATAGTCTTACTTGGGCATAGACTTTAAGGGTCCTCCATGTTTCTGAGCAAAGCCCATCTATGATGTGACAAAGCTATTTCCTATAAGAGTAACCATGCATAGGGCATCGATGTAATAATGAATAATATCTACCCATGATGGCATCCAAGGATTCTTGCATTACTTTTTTTCATCCTTAGATTTACCTTCATAGGTTTGACACTTTAGAGTACATCTAATACTTGTCATTAAATAGTTCTAGCATTGTACTTCATTGACGAATTGATTCTGGTTCCTAAGATCAGTACTAACTTTCTGCTTTCTTGATGAGTGTTTTGCAGAATAGCTTGAGCTTTTGCCAATCACTTTCAATATTTTGTAAGCCACTAGCATAATGAAAGGCTTGTAAATGTGTTTAAGGATCTGAGTTATATCCCCCTTCATAGTTGGGGATATTGTTCATGTCTAGTCACTTGATTTAGCTATCTTTCACATGTATGGTTAGAATTTTGATAGTCTTTGTGACATTGAGCATATTTTGAGTGGCTAGCAGAGGTTTATTATCATAATATTGATGATGGCAGTGATGTCCTCTACCATCCCTTCATTCATGGTAGTCTCTGTGATTATCATTATTATGTTGTTACTTGTGATTCTTTTCAAATTCAAAGGAGGAAGCTAATCTAGATGAAGAGTGCTAAGAGGGAGGAGGACTACCATCACCTTGATTTCTACCATTTCTTCTCCATTTTTTTCCACCACAATCCTTAGAGTGATCATCATTATGATTTTTTGAGTTCCCACTTTGACTTCCTTTCTTAGAGCTCCCATGACCATGGGACTCGCTATTAATAGAAATTAGATTATTGATTACTAATTTAGGATTTGAGTTTGGATCCCCTTCATCAAAATCAAGAGGTGGAGAGTTTTCATGTTAAGAACCCTTAGAAATAGGTTCGTCATCATCCTTTTGATCAAGCAGGAACAAGGGGTTAGTGAACTATTTCCTCTTTATGGCTTTACGATGCTTTTTCTTTTGCCAATCTCATTTGCATTATGTCTTAGTGGAACGGTATTCTTGGAAGTCACGATCTATTACAACATACTCTCCATGAAGCTTTTTGATGTCCAAACTTGTAAGAGTGTAGAGTAGCATCTTGGGAATAGATCATTTATGTGGCAATACAACATTCCCCTCCATGTCTCACCACTGCATTTGTTCATCCTAATGGAGGAGGTAAGTGAAATTGGGTACAAACTCATCAAGATGAGTGTACACCACTCTACATTCTTATGGTACTATTGACTTAGAATCATCTTGCTTGTGAGAAGAAGAAGAAATTTTTGTTAGAAATAGTTATTCAGTGTGATTGTGGTATAGTTTTGATGAATTTTTTAGATTTAACTTTGTCAGGTTTGTTTCAGCAGTGTTAAGTAATTTTGACTAATCCTAGATTGATAGCGCATGGTATTAGCTAAGAATTTCTCAACAACGACATCAATGATGAGTGGTGAGGTACCCCAATGCCCAACCATATGAATCACTAAGGCATTCACATGTGATTCAGTTGAATTCCATGGGTTCCTAGTGTTTTGATATATAGGATTCAATCTAGAAGACGAATGTAACTGTGGAACGATCATTGTCTTCCCAACTACACTTGGGACATTTAGTTGTATGGTTAAGTATAATTGAGGCATATGATTTTTATTATTTTATATTTTTTTCACCTAAGATTGGTAATAGATTGAGAATAAATTGATTAACTAATTTAACTAATTTAATTGTTAATTAATAACTAACAATCTTAACATAAGAATCTAGTCCCACTTTCTATACACATCTTGAACACGTATAACACTATTGGGTGACTAAGTGTTAAGTGCTATTAGGATTACCAAGTGTTATATATATGCTTGAATTGGTTGTACTTATGTATGCTAGTCTATTTAGATTAATTAATTAATTACTCAAATTCTTAATCATCTTAGCTTAATTAATTGCTTAATTAGTGAAAATAATAAATGCATAAATAAATCATTGAGCTAGTCCAAGTGCTTTATAGTTTATCAAAAGCTCATCTTTATTGCTGCACACATTGTAGTGCTCAAGTAAAGCAATGCTTAAATAAAGATCCGTACACTCCTTGACTCCTACTACAGACACTTAGAAAATTATTCTATCTCTCATGAAAAGAAACTACAAGAGTTTTGCTAGCAACTAAAATTCTAACTCCCCATTAAGATGGATTGGGTGTCATATTTATAGACCAAATAAGGTGAAAGAAATGAACTCAACTAGGGTATAATCCCTTAAGATATAATTTAGGCATAACAATAGAACATGAAAAATACAAACAAACTTGGTATTGAAGAAATGGACTGAATAACTACACTATGGAAACCATTACATGGATAATTAAAATTAACTTTTATTGAAACACTTAAGCATTCAAGACATCATTTATTGCTAACCAAAACTAAAAACTAAAATTCTATCAATGCTATTTTAACTACCATTACATCACTTTCACTTGATGTAATGGTACTATGCATTTAAAAATACTATTTGGCATCACCCAAGAGTCCTTAGGTAACAAGGAGGAAGGGTGGACTCAAGGTAGACTATGCCTCAAAGCTTAGAATAACTAAATTGGATTCCAAAGAAGTCCTTGTCTATACTATGAGAGAATTGCATTACAAGAACTATCTAGCAATGTTACCACTTTTGTTCATAACTTGATTCATTCATTGAATATCATAAATTATGATTTAGGGTACAATAGATGTTGCAATCTAAAACACATGTCACTATGAATGTAATAACTTAAAATATAAGTCATGAAATCTACCTAGGACTCATGATGGAAGTTGTAACATCCAAAAACATCTAGGAAGATAGTGAAACATGAGGCACCTACCACAAACTACAACTTCTAGGATGGCTAGGATACGTAGTAAGTAGAATGGCTCATACATCAATATAATAGAGACGCAATATGCATCTACACTTTGCCAAAGTGATGAAATTTTTTCATAATCATACAAAATGAAAATATGAAACTAAAAATGTTGGAAATAATATAGATATACTAATGTAAGAAATTATAACACTTATACCAATTATAGAACTACTCCTAACTTTGTAAGCAAGTCATAATCAAAGAAAAATAACCCATTAAAAATCCATATATTTAATGATAGCATCTAACCAAATTACTATAACATAAGTTCTATAATAATAATATGAAATCAATGGTTTCATCAAACCTAAGATTCATGCAATATTAGAAACCTATCTGAAACTATAGAAAAATAATTACATAGAAAAACTACATTTAACGTATTAAGAGAAGTAACCTAATATCTACAAAAATAATATTATTATGGTGATGAGAAGAATCAAGATCTAATGAAAAGAATATAAAAAACCTAGGACTAATATGTACAAAGTCCAAACTCAAGATTTCCAATGCTTACATATGATTTATGTTCTACATGTTGGCCTTTTGGTATGTCAAAACCTTAAGGAAAATGGAGAACATAGAATGTTTATGAAATGGGATGATTTTTAAGGGCATGAATGAGATCTACAAAGAGATGTCAAAGTAGAAACTACTTGGGCAAGCTGAGAGCATGGACAAATATGGATAAAAACAAAGGCTACAAGTCAAGTGAAGATGCGTCGAGGAGTGGGAAGAAGAAAAGTTGATCAGATGAAGCCTAGAAAGAAATAGTGAAAAAATTGAGAAGACATCTATTATCTTCAATTGACATCTTCATTATAGAAGAGACATCTCCCTAGAGATGTCCTAGTTTTAGAGGAGACATCTTCCTAGAATTAAAGGTGATTTCAGAGAGACGTCCCAATCTCAAAGTAGACATATACGTTAGTCATTAGATAGTTGTTGCATGAATTCTAAGGTGTTTTTGGAAACTTCAAGACTATAAGAAGAATTAAATCTCTTATTTTTTATGCAAGCATTAGTAACATCAAATCCATCATTGTCTATTATATTTTATTGTACTTATATACTTCATTTATCATATCATTTTGTTGATTGTAGAACTGTGCTCAAAGTACAAGAACATGTAATTTAAGTTACACTCTTTTCTTGTGTTTTTGTTTCTCTCTTATTGCCCTACTGGGGTTGATGTGCTTCTTACAAGAAGGTATCGTAGTTGAACTCATTGAGATCCTACAAGATTGAGTGTTTGTATGACATCAAAATACTCCAAAGCAGAGCTTAATTCTGTAATGGTTATGGGATCCTTAAAACCCAATTTTGAGTCTATTTGGACCTTGTAAGGTTGAGTGGTTTCATAGCAATGAAACACTTTGGAGTGGAGCTTAGAGCTTGTACAAGGTGCAGTTCCCTTCAAAGAACTTTTGAGCTTGTTGAGACCTTGCAGGGTTGAGAGTTTTCATAGTGATGAAACTCTCCTTAGTAGAGCACAAAAATTATAAAGGTTGTGGTGTTCTCTAAACCACATTTTGGAAAAAAATAAATTCTGGAGGTGTGCAAGGAATCTACCCTCCAAATGTGGAGTACCCAAGTTGGAGAACCACGTAATGATTATGTTTGTGTATTAGGTGTTGCTTGCAATTTGAGGAACTTATTCATCCCCCTTTTATAAGTTCTTGGTCCTCATATAAAGCTAGTAATTTTGGTGTTTCCTTAAGAATGATTTCTATGTTATTATTTCTAAAACCATATAGCCACTAAAATTATCACGTCATAACATTTTTGATGAATTTTTGTTAAATACATGGATGATGCATATTTTCATGAAATGGATTTTAGATTAACAGGAAATGAGGATTAATGTTTGAAGCATGAGGATAGTACTAATGATAACTTCTAGTAAGTTAATGAGGGTAAACAAGCTTGGAAAATCTACTAGCAAAGAAATATTCTATAGGATAGAGCTTTTGTAAAATGCACAAAAAAAAATATATTGTTCTTATAGGTCCAACAAATGGTCCAATCATGAAAGCCTCAAGTAAAAATTTTTTAACTCACAAAATATGTAGCTTTTTGATTATTTTTCTACTTTAGCATGTTCCCCTAGTTTAGAGAATATTTCCTATTTTTATATTGATTGATGGTTTTTTCATGCTTTATGTCCTAGATGATTTTATTAGAATAAATAAGATCATATCCTAATTTGCTTAAATTTTTCATTACTTTAATTCAGGAAATTTTGAATGGAACCATGGAAGTACATTGGAGTCATTACCTTCAAGTCATTTGATGTCTATTCCCCTCAAGAGGCCTCACCTCACATGACAACCTCTACTATACATGTACAAGAAGTTACTTAGTATAAGCTAGAGTTCTCTAAGTGGTGAACTACCAATTTTGGACAAAATCCTTGTTGATTGAAATCTAATAAAGATTTTCAAGTCACACTAAGTTCTATAGTAACAATAAAAAAATGACATGGAGGATTCTTATGAAGTAGGTTCACTTCTTTCGATTTAACTTTCCAATCCCACTAAATCTAGATATTATAAAAGATAATTCAATATGTTAGAAAAGAAGAAAACCAACTATCTTTGATTGATGTAAAGAACATTACAATAGGGTTCCATAATATACAAACATCCAAATCACTTAAAAACAATCAATGACATTGTAGAACATGAGGCTCTACAATCACACAATGATTTTTCTTAGTGCAAGGCACAACCGAATGAGATTAAACTCAAACAAGCACACAATAGACACACACATAGGTCAAACTCATATATAATTTGATCATGCATATTCATGCACTCATAAAATTGTGTTCTCATGCCAATCTCCTAAACTCTTATCCTCTCAAAATAGAAAAACCATCCAATAATTACTAGAAATAGGAGATAAAAGACTTTGGAACTTTTCATCAATCTCAACCTAAAAATTCTAAATGTTTCAATTGAACGCTTCCCTAATCATACCGGTCTTCTTGAGGATTAGAGATATGTCTTTCTATAAACTATAGCTTTTAGGAAAGAAATCTCTTAAGATTGGAAGATGTCTCCAAAGAGTGGAAAATGTCTCTCTCTTGATAGAGATATCTCTAGGGTTTCAAAGACATATCTATAGATACCTAGAAGCCTTTGGCATCTACCAAATATCTCTTGTGAATATCCACTATTTGGCCAAGATGTCTCCTAGATCATCAATACATATCCAGAACATCTAAAACCTATAAAAACCAATTGTAGTGAACAAAAATGAAATTGGAAGAGGTGTTCCTATACCATCTCTCCCACCCTTCGAAAGGTGAACTCATGTAAATAAGGAAATAGGGGAAGAAGTGATTTCCTACTTAGTAAGTTTGATCTCATGGACTCATATAGCATCATTAATACATTGATCCTTCCAATGGATCAAGTACTCATGCCTCTTCAATCCTTGAGAGATTGAAGCTTTTCTACTCTGGAGTACAATTCTCTTCCTCTTAATTAAAGGATTGGACTTGTTTATAGTTCCCTTTCAAATTATTGATGCTGCCCTGTATGATTTCATCATTAATTGATCCATGGTAATGCATAAGATCTGAAATATTAAATATAAAATACATACCCACATCATTTGGTAATTCAATTTTAAAATCATTATCATTAATTTTGGCCTTTATTCTAAAAGGACACATCTTCTTGGCTTTCAACTTGGAGAGTTTGATACCTCTCAATCTATTCATCTTTAAGTACATTCACAAATAGTAAAGATAGGCTTAGTCTTACCCTCATTCGTCTTGAGGACTCTCTCTTTAGCCTTATTCTTCAAATTTTCCTTTACATGTACATGAAGATATCTCATCTCTTGTACAAAATTAACACTGAGTTGAGCATATCTCTCAAAGCCCTAACATAGTCCACCATCTTTGTAAAAAAATCATAATTCACCTCAAAAGGACTTTTTCCGATGGAAACATTAAAAGCATTATTATAAGAAAATTTAGAATGACATGCCAACGTTTCCCACTGATTGGACTATTCATCACATAAATACCTTAAAATATTCAATAAATATTTATTCACCACGTATATTTTCCCATCAAATTATGGATGATATGCACTAGAAAAATTCAATTTTGTCACTAAAAGTTTCCAAACGAATCTACAAAAATTACTAGTAAACTTGGAGTCTTTGTCAATAATAATTTCTAAAGGAATACTAGGTCATTTCATAACATGCTGTAAAATACATTTGTTATATGAGAAGCATCACTCACCTTTTTTCATGGAATGAAGTGTACCATCTTGGAGAACCTATCCACTACAAAAAAAAAGTATCATTGTTACCATCCTTGATTTGTGGAATACCACTCATAAAGTCCATTAACACTTTCCCATGGATCTTTGAAAATTCACAAAGACATAATATCCATCCACTCCATTATCTCCTTTGAATTTTTGACATGTCAAATACTCCTTCATATATTTTGAAGCTTTAGTTATTATACCTAGTGAAAAATATTACCTACAAGCTCTACTTTTTTATCCCTATCCATATAACCTACCATTCCACTAAAATACTTTTGAACCAAAATCATTTTCCTAAAATCATAATTAGAAACACATATCTTCCCATTTTTGAATAACAGTTCATCTTGAATATGATAGTTCATCCATTGATTTATAATACTTAGAAATAGTATCTTGAGGATCCTCTAAACCTCCCCAAAATGATAATCATTCTTATACAAATCAACAAAATCATCCATATCTTCCATAAGAGCATGCTAAAATTCACCACATGCACCCTAGATAATGCATCAACCACCACACTGGCTTTTCCAATTTTGTGCTTGAGCTCAAAATTAAACTCATGTAACTATGTAATTCAATTTAGTTGTTTAGGATTGAACTTCTTTTGGTAATTTATAAAATAAAGTGCTTTGTTATCCATCATGAAAGTGAACTTCTTGAGTGACAAGTAATGCCTCCAATGCTTGATCACTTGAAGAGTAGCATATAACTCCTTCTCATATATGCTATATATTTTCCTTGACTTATTCAAATGTTTAGAAAAGAAAGTAATAGGCCTGCCTTCTTGTGAAAGTATCACACCAATGATAAGTCCACTTGCATCCACCTCCATCTAAAAAAGCTTCAAAAAATCTAGAATTACAAGCATGAATTCACTAGTAATTTTTTCCTTCAACAACTAAAAAATACTTTGGAATTCAACAAAGCAAACATAGGATAAGAAATACCACTAAAATTGTTTATTAACCTCTAATAAAAACTACTAAACTAAAGAATGATCTTGCCATTTCAACATTCTTAGGAGTTGGCTAACCTCTAATAGACCTCATTTGGTTTTTAGAAACCACATGATCCAAGTATGTGATTTCTCTCTTGAAGAAATGGCTTTTCTTCATATTGATAATCAAATATGCCTCTTCCAATCTAAGATACATCCTCCTCAAGTAATCTAGGTACTCATCTTCATTATGGGTATACACCAAAATATCATTAAAGAAGACAATATAATAGTTACCAATTGAGTCTTTGAGTACATCATATATCAATCCCATGAATGTATAAGGTATATTCATGAGCCCAAATAACATCACCAACTAATCAAATAACCCATCAAATGTTGTAAAATATTTCTTCCATTCATCACCAATCCTAATTTGACTTTGATGGTAACCACTCTTTAAATATACTTTTCTAAATATCTCTACATTGATAAGGAAATCAAGGATATCATTCATTCTTGGAATATAAAACATGTACCTCACTATTATCCTATTCACTATCCTAAAATCAATGCATATTTTGCATTTATCATTGTCCTTCTTGGGCACAAGTACTATTGGAATTGTATAAGGTAAAATGGATTTCCTTACATAGCCATTTCCAAGAAGCTCTTTTACTTACCTTTGTAGTTCTTCTTGCTGATTTGGTGCCATCAAATATTCTCTTTTATTTATAATGGTTGCATCAAGGATAAAATCAGTTTTGTATTTTACATTCCTCATTGATGGCAATCCATCTAATTCTCCCATGAACACCTTGGAAAATTACTCCTTGAAGCCTAGCATATTTGTTGGAAGTTCTACCTACACATCATCATGGTTAGAAGTAATTATTGATTTAGCAAAAAAACCAAAACCAATTTCATCATGTTTCTTAATGGATTTCCTCTCTCCTAGAATGATTAAAGAAGCATTAAGTAAGCTTTGTTGTTTCACTTATTCAGCTAACATAGGAATCAACTCATGGATTCCATCAAGTCTAGCTACACTCCATAAATTTCTTACTCTATCAAAATTACCACCTTTTTTAAAATTTCAAGGTCTATCAAACATTACATCAACATAACCAACTGGAAGCACATCATTTTTTACAACATCATAAAAAATTCCAATTTTATAGTTTAAAACACATTTCTCTCTCACCTCTTAAGATAAATCTCTTAAAAACCAATATACCTTATAGGGTCTTGAATGATGATTAGTTACCAAACCCAATGTAGCAACTATCCTAGATAAAATAACATTTTCTTGGACTCCTCCATAAATCAAAATATGAATTCATTCCCTACTAAGAAAACATCTCTCCCTAATTTGGAACAACAATTTTCTCGCAAGATGGTCTTCTACATTCACATTCCCCATAAATGCATAATAATTTAATTCATAAATTTCCCTAATTTTGGAAGCATTAGAATTATCTCTTTGAAGAGCTTGGTCAAATGTCTCCTCTATTTCCATGGTTCCCACATCATTTTCCTTTGTTGTCTTGATAAATGAACATTTCCATTCTTCACACTTGAAGCACTGAATCTTAGATTAGTTGTTATCTTGATCCTTTCCTTGTCTCAATCCTTCTTGGTTTTATCCTTCTCATGATCATTTTTTGTCTTCTTATTATGGATTCCATATTTATCTTCAAGTTTATACTTGGATACCTTCTTAGATTTGGATCCCTTATTCTTTACCTTGGAATCTTGCATGCTTCTATTCCCAAAACCACTTAGTTTCTTTTCTACCTTGAACACCAAATCATAAGCTTCATCAAGAGTTTGTAAGTCAAAAAATGACAAATCCTGTTAATACCTCATTTTGAGATCTCTAGAAAGTTTAAAGCCTATTCATACTCATCCTACTTTACCTTAGCTTGATAGAATATTTCAACAAATTTAATGTAAAACTCCTTGATATCTTTATAACCTTTCCTTAGAAATTTCAACTTCATGAACATCTCTTGCCTCTCTTGAGATTGTTCAAATTTTCCTCTCAACTATATTTCATCAACTTTCAATACCTGATAGGTGGTCCATTTTATCTTTCATAAGCCTAAAACTCCTTTTTCCATCAAGTAGAATTCATACCTTCTAATTTGGATTTAGAAATAGGTATACTAAATTGATTTGGTACCTCTTCCTACTTGAAATGCTTATCAAGTACCTTCAGCAAACTTGCAAAAGCATTGGCACCATCTAAAGCTTTGAAAGTCTTCAATTATACATACAAAACTCTAGTAGCATTTCTAAATACTGTAGTAAGCCATGCTTCATCCTCATCATTAAGATTTTAAAGGGAATAAGTCAATGCTAGTCATGGAGCTATGTGAACCCTAATATGAGAAAGTGAGTTCCCTCCCATTGGAATTCTTGGTTGATGAATTCTAACACTCCCATAGCTAGATTATCCTTTTTAATCATCTACTTCTCCTTCCTTACACTAGGAAACTTCTTCATGATTATTTGAATGTGAATATTCATCCTCTTTATGAGTTTGAATATAACTGGGACCTAGATTCGTGTATACCTTATTACTAATTTCATTGAATTGAGCAATCATCAGTTGAAAGGCATATTTCATGGTCTCCATGTCTCTATTTAGGGATTGAACCTATTTCTTCTTAGGCATCATGTGAATTTGAAAAAAAAATCTACAACTAACTTTTTGAAGTAAAAATTAACCTAAATGCTCTAATATTAATAATTTTGGGGGTAGTTCACTCCTTTGTATTTAACTTTCTAATCCCACTAAATTAAAATATTATGAAAGATAATTTAGTATGCTAGAAAACAAGAAAAGTAGAAATTTTTAATTAATGTAAAGAAGAGTAACCACAACCCATAACCATTCATATTACTCACAAACACTTAAACAAAGTTATATAGCATAAGGCTCTATAACAACATCATAGCTATTCTTAATGCAAGGCACAAGTGAATGAGAGTAAACTCATACATGCATAGAAGAGACACCCACATAGGTCATTCTCATATAAAATTTTATCATAGAGTTGCATGCAAAATCATGCACTCATTAATTTATGCTCTCATACTACTCTCCTCAACTATAATCTTTTCAAAACATGAAACAACTTCTAATATTTATTAGAAATATGAAATAAGAAATCTAGAAACCTTTCCTCAATATCAACTTAAAGATTCTAGCTATTTTTATTCTTTTTCTCCTCTTTTTCGGTTCATTTCCCATTTGTAACTAATACCAAAAACGTTTCTCTAGCTGTATAGGTCATCTTTGGGCTTAGAGAGATGTCTTTATAAAAACTATAAATTTTAGGAGAGATGTCTCTTGAGATTGGGAGACATCTTTAAAGGGTGAGATATGTCTCTCTCCTAGAAGAGACATGTTATCAAAGACATCTTCCAGATTGTAAAGATGCCTCTACATATACCTATATGTCTCCTAGATCTACCAAATGTCTCATGTGAAGATCCATCATTTGGCAAAGACATCTCTTGGATTACCAAGATGTCTCCATAGTGTTTGAAACCTACACAAATTAACTATAGAGAAGGAAAAAGGAATTGAAAGAGGTGTCCCTATATCATCTCATCCTCCAATTGTACATGAAGATTATCACATATAATATGAGAGATGTTCTCATCCATACTCACCAAGAAACCATTAAATTTCAGTTAATTTTTTAAAAATATATATTTTTTCTATCTTCAAGAGATAAAGCTAAATGATGTTGAAAGTGTGAGTTTTATTCAAAAGCTTTTTTCTTGTTAGGGATTTTCTTTTTCACTTACTATTGATAGATTTAGAGAGTTATGGATTGTTTGGAGGTAGATATTTCCAATATCTCTTTTATTGTTTGACTTTCATCCTATAGTTATTCACATTTCAAGGATTCCCTCATGGATTTTGGTGTGTGTGTATGGGCCACTAAAAGCTTATGATCATGTTCCTTTGTGATAAAAATTTTCTTTATTAGTTTAAAATATTTCAGTTTTCTTTTTGATTACTATGGATTTTAATTTGGTGCTTCATCACAAAAAATAATGACATTGGTATCCTTTTCCTCATGCTCTGCTTGGAGAACTTGTTAAGAATATAGGTCTTTATGATTTTTCTATCTCATGTTGTTATTTTACATGGACTAATCAAAGAGCTTGTCTAGATAGAGTTTCTTGTAAGTTGAATAGTTTTTAATGTTTCATGTCATGGGCTTTACTTTTTCCTCTAGTCACTACTACAAGGTTGCCTCATATTATTTCTAATCATTAGCTTTTATTACTTTGTACTAATGCTATTATTCTAAACCTTCTTTTCATTGAGTAAATTATTGGAACAACCTGAATCAGTCTTAAGACATTGTTATTTCATGTTGGCACAATTTTTTTAGTTATAATTCAATATAAAATCTTACAAATTGTGAAACAAGTTCGTTTGGTATTTATTGGGTGGTGTAAGAAAAATCCTTTAGTCAACCAAAAGGAAAAAGATTTACCGATCTCAAATACAATATAGTTAGAGATTAATCTTTTTCGTTGGTCTTAGATTAAATAGATGTTGAAATGGTATTTTCTTTACATGTTAGATGAGATTTGAAAAGATGAATGTCAATATTTATAGTAAAGGTCAAAGTTTAAGTGGTTGAAAGAAGATGATTCTAATGCTCATTGTTTTCATCAATATGCTTATTTTCAATTTACCATGTCTTAAATTATATATGTGGAAAAGGAATATGGTCATCTTATCAATCATTCAATAAATATTATTAACATTTTAGTTACGTTCTATCATAATCCTTTGAGAGTTAGTATTGAGGTATATCATTTTTTACTAGATAGAGTGATTAGCTTTTTGAATGTTTTTCTTTCTTCTACTACCATTCATTTTCTTAATTCTCCACCTTATGAAAAGGAGATATTTAATATAATTAATAGTATGGCCAATAATAAGGCTTCTAGTATTGATGGATTTCCAACTAAATTTTTAAAAGCATATTAAAATATTATTGGAAAAGATATTTATGATATTATTTTTGAATTTTAATAAATAGATTTTATTCTTCATGAGTTAGATATACTTGGATTTCTCTAATTTGTAATAAAAGTGATGCTTTTCATATTAGGAATTTTAGACCTATAAGCCTCTACACTACTTTATCTAAGATAATCTTCAATTTTTTGGCTAACTGAATTAGCGATGTTTTACATTTCATTATTGCTCCTAAGTAAGATGGTTTTATTTTAAGTAGTCACATTCTGAACCAAGTGCTTCTCACTGAATAAATACTCCATTATACGCACTCTCAAAAGTATCCTAGTGTTTCTTTAAAACTAAACATTAGTAAGGATTATGATAGAATGTCCTAGACCTACATGTTTGCAGTGCTTAAAAATTTTGATTTTCCAAACCACATGCCTAGAAAATTAGCACACTGTAACAAAGGTTCTCTTTTTCCTTCTCAAAAAATCAATAATAAGTAGGTGACATATAGGTAAAGAATGAAATTCATCAAGGGTATTCTATTTTCCCTTATTTATGTATCCTTGTTATTGATGGTTTGGGGATGTTTCTGTAACAACATCAGAAATTTGGTCTTATTAAAGATATCACTTGAAATTTTTTGTTATCCTAATTTTACATATTCATAATTTGTGAATGATACTTTTCTTATCATAGAATACTCTTATAAATGTCTATTTATTTGAGTTAGTTTGCACAAGCCTTGGGATTGTAGATTAATTTTAATAAGAGTACGATCTATAATTTTGAGACTTTTAAACTTATTGTTTTAATTTCTTGCAACAAGATATAGTGTGAAGAAGATAATATTCATACCAAATATTTTAGAATTCCTTTATTTTTCAATTCAATAAAGGTTTCTATTTGGGATGAGGTGATGCATAAGGATTCTAACAGACATTTTAGATAGAAGAAAACATTATTATCTTAGGTAAGAAGGCTCCAACTCTTCCATTAAGTTTTTCAAGCATTACTATCAAGAACAAAAACCTAGACAAATACAAGATAATACAAAATGTTTAAATAGCATACAGTTGTGAATCCTATGAGGTTGTTTTCTTTGTACTTTCTTTAAACCTAGACATAAAAATAAATATAAATATATAAAGAACTAAATATTAACAAGAACTAGATCATCTTATTCTTAGCTAGTTTTCACTAGAAATGAAATATATATTTAGAAAAATAAAAATAAAAGAACAAGAAGTATCCATCTATAACATAATATTATAGAATAAAATCATTTAAAACATAAATGAGTGGACGTAAAATTTAACATGGGAATATTCAAAACCTCTCTTACTATTCATAATAAATATTGAAAAAAGAAATTTAAATTTATAAAATAGTAAATATTCATGAGAAAAACTAGATCACCTTACTCTTAACTCTATTTTTCATCAAGAACAAAATACAGATTTAGAAAAAATAAAAGTATAAGAAGCATCCATCTACAGAAAAAAATCATAAAATAAAATCATCTAAAACATAAATAAGTGCATTTAAAATCGAAAAAAAGCAAAGGATATTGACAAGAATGCATCAACCGCAAAATTCTTTCTTACTATTTACAATAAGAATTGAAAAAAGAGATATATATTTATAAAACAATTGATATTGATGAGAAGAACTGATCATCCTACCCTAAGATCTATTTTTCACCAATAATAAAATATACATTTTAAAAAAATAAAGACAAAAAAATTCAACTATAACATAGGATCATACAATAAAACCACAATAAAATAAAATGTAAATAATAATCTTAAGCAAAAAATGGTTGAAAAAATAACTGAGTGGTAGCAATAATACCAATAAAAATATCATCATAATCAATTATTATTGTTATCACTATGCTTTGCTCTTTTGTGGAGGTAGCTAAATAGAACCTTGAAGTAATGGAATTAGATAAGTAGAGTGGAATTAGCTTAGCAAAAGACATGGTAAGAATGGAGGCATATAAAGGTTTTATGCACATATAATATATAAATTTCTTAGTATTTTATTCTAGCACTAAAAATATAACCACTAAAATATTCAATTCTTAGAGTAGAAGACAATATTTTTTTATTTTAATAGAATAGTATTCTAATAAAATATATAAAATTTCTAGATTGATGGATAGTTGTAATGTTATTTGGGCCTCAATCCATATATATATTTAGTTAAATTTTTTTTTTCATTGGGGCTATATTGTATTATCTTTAGTAAACTTTACCCTACTTATCACATATATATATCCAAGGAATCTCTTGGAAATTTCAATCATGAAATTATCTACATAATTTCAGTAAGCATTTAACTATTTCATTATCATTTCATCGTTATTTACTCAACTTTGAAAGTTGAACAGTTATAATTAGGGGCATTCACTATTTTGATCATATCTTAGTCATTTTGGAATATTTTTCAATGATTCTAGATTTATTAAAAAGATAGAATATTTTTCTACATGTAGGTAAAATTTTAGTTCAATATTTGTTTTGATTTTAAAGAAAATGGCTTTATAATTTAGTAAATTTTCTAAATCCTAAAATTTTGCCTAAATAAATGATGGTTAGTAATTAGATCATTTGTCTCTCACCACACAAATATTTGATGTGATATTAGATTTATTTGAAAGATAATATTTGTAGAAAGTTTTACGTGAATTTTTAGCATTAGAAACTTAATAACTTTTGATTTATCATCTCTAAAGTTTGTACTACTAGAATTATCATGATTTTTGATAGATTGGAAAGAACATAATATAACCTTAGCTTTTGTATATCTCTTGTAATAATTCCTTTTTTTAAATTAAAGAGAAATTCCTAAGCTTTCAAAAAATACAAATTTTATTAGTTGATTATTTATGAAGTTAAGATAACCAAGCAATTATTTTTCTACCTAAAATTCCTTCATTTAGTATCAAAGAGTCAAGTTCACCTAAAAAATGAGCATAAAATACATAGCTAGATTCTCCATCATCTTCGATGGCACTCAATATTTTAGCCTATGGATAAGGATGATGAAAGGTCTCCTTGAAAAAAGTAACTATTGAAAAATAGTAGAAAAAGTTTTTGAATTCATCCATGATTTTGAAGATTTCACTACATTACAAATCAAAGAATATGAAACAAAGAAGAGGAATAACAATTTAACTCTTATGATGTTATTGACTAGTATATCAAAAATTATTTTTAGCAAATAAATTCTTTAGAATTTTTCCAAAGAAGTATGGGATATTCTCCAATTAGAATACAAGGGAAGCTTGAAAAATCAACAATGTTAGCAACTAGTCTACAAATAAAATTTTAATACCTTGGAAATTGGAAGAAATAAAAGTGTTGATGACTTCTTCTTTAGAATGTATGACAACTTACATAAAATAAATGAATATCACTATGGATATACAAACAAGAAAAAGGTTGAAGAAGTTGTTCAAGCTATGTACATAGATCTAAGATTTAAAAATGTGATGGAAAACATTACTCTTTCAAAGGACTTCAACATGCTTAGTATCAATGAATTAGTTGCTAAAGTCAAAACTCTATAAATTTTGAAGAATAATAAATAATCTAGTGAAGATAATAAAGCCTACATAACTAAATAAAGAGGAAGAGGTAGGCAAGGAAGATTTAGAGCAAGAGAAAGATTTAATTATTAGAATAGAGATCAATAAACAAACTTAGAAGAAAATGGTGGCCAAAATACAAGAGAAGGATAAAAAGATAATCTAGAGAAAGAGGCATATGGAATAATCTAAAAGATAAAGAAAGGATAAAAATTTATTATCATAATGCAAATTCCACAAAAGAAAAGGTCATAGCATTAGCCAATGTTAGAATAGAATCAATTTTGAAATAATACATGGATAAAAATCACAAATAGAATAAGATACTTTGTCATCATCTTAAGAGGATACTCAAGAAGAAGAGCCAAGTAATTATACAATATTTAATTAAATTAAAGAATTAAAATACGATTCTTAAATCTTAGGTAGTTGGTGCTCTAATCACATAACATCCTACAAAAATTATCTTCTAAATTACAAAATAAACAATAATTTTAGCAACATCAAAATTGGATATGGAAAATACTTAGTCATATAAGGAATAGAAGATTGTATATTTAAATTAAGCAATGAATAAAAATTCACCATTTCGAATGTATATTATGTTCCTATTCTTTTCAACCCTTTCATATTTTTTGGAAAAGTCTCTAATGAAGGAAATAGTATCAGTTTCAAAAGTAATTTCTACATTATCAACAAACCCAATGATCTAGAAATTGTGAAAATCAAAGCCTTAAAAAATAGAATATATTTCCTTGAATGCAACTATCTCAATGAAACATGAGACATCATAAGCAACCATACTACTGAATAAAATAATTTCCTCACAACAAACGATAATTAAATCCCAAACAAAGATGAAGTTAAGAAAAATGTTAATGAGAATTTCATCAAGTCGAGACTTTGGCAAGGAAGGCTTGGTCATATCTCCTATTGCAAAATTAAAAGAATTATCAAATAGTAAAAAGATATAGGAATAATAACTTTATATGTTACTCAAGATAAATATGAACCTTGCATAAAAGGAAAGCAAATGAATTCTCCTTACAACTCTTTCATGATAAAGAAGAAAAAACCATTTGATCTTCTACACTTGAATCTATGTGGACTAATGCTCACTATTTTAATAGGAGGAGAAAACTATTTCATCATCATAGTAGATGACTACTCAAGATATACTTGGACTTAAAATCTAAAGCAAAAATATGAAGCCATTACATACTTTGAAACATTTTACAAACTAATTGAAAACTCCATGAATGTTAAGATTAAGGTCATAAAATCAAACAAAGGAGCTGAATTCATAAATAAAGAATTTGATAAGTTATCTAAAGAAAATGGTATCTATCATCAAACCATATATAGATATATCCCATAATTAAACAAAGTAGCTAAAATAAAGAATAGAATAATACAAGACATGATAAGTTGCGTATTAAAGCATGCCTCAATTTCTAACCTATTATGGAGGAAAACTATCATAGTTTCTTGTTACATTTCTAATTGAATCATTACTAAAAGAAATGAGGAGAGATATCCATATGAAGTTTCATACAATAGAATTCCGAACCTAAGACATATCAAAATATTTAGGTATCATTGCTATGTAAAGACCCCAATAAAATTTATTAACAAACTTGAAGATAAAGAAAAGAATTGCATCTTTCTTGGTTATAATTCTCACACCAATGGATATAGGTGCTATAACCCAATGAATCAAAAATATCATGTTTCAAGAGGTGTTACATTTGATGAGGAAAAGTTCACTACAAATGATTTTTTCATATAGTAAGAAAAATTTAATACATATTGATGAATTTTGTTTTTCATAAGCTCCGATATTGGAGTGGCCGTGATATTGAGTACATGATATTGGGCATGCAATATCGTAGGATACTCCCAGGCCTATAAATACAACCCTTGGGCACATGATTCAGGAGTAGTTTTTGAAGTCAAGTAGTGAAATTCTTGCAGTTTGTTCATTTGAGAGTTAGAATATTTTCCAAGTGCATATAGTAGAATTTCTAAGTGTTATTGGATCTTTATTCAAGCATTGATGTACCTAAACACACCATTATGTTGGCAATAAAGATGAGCTCTTTGATTCATCCTTGTAGCACTTCAGACTTTCTATCTTTATGCATTTACATATTGTGATTTCATGTAGTTTACATTAATGTTATTCATTCAGAAATTAATTTTGATTAATTAAGAAACTAATTAGAATACACAAGCATGACCCCTTCAAACATACATGTGACACTTGGTAGCTTAGAAATGGTTAGTGTTTGACAACCTAGCAGTGTTTACATGAAGTTTAGGATGTGTATGAGAAGTGGGGATGATTACTTGTGTTAGGCTAGATTAGAAAATAGCTTACTTAGCACTTAATTACTCTCACTTTTATTCTTGTTTTACGTGAGAAAATTGATAAAACATAAAATAATAAAAATCTTATGTCTCATTCACACTTAATCATACATTTTCATTTCACAAGTAAGACTGGGAAGACAATGAATGAACAAGATGAACTCACTATTTAGCTATGGCATACTTGGTAACTAAAGTCTACGAAATTCAGCTAGATCGCACATGAACACCTATGATTCATATGGTTGGTTGTAGGGGTACCTTGCCACTCATCACATATCAAAGTTAAAATCTTTTATTTAAATAAACCATTCTTGCACTTAAATACTGGACATAAATTTTGAAAGAAGAACTAAAACATCTCACAATATTGCAAATATGGAATATTCAACAGTGTCAAGTGAACTAACCAATGTTAATGAAGCCATGAAATTAAAGGTTTGGAAAGAAGCATGGGCAAAGAGTATAATGTCATCCTAAGAAATAACACATGAGAATTACTAGACAAACCAAATGCTAAAAAGGATATTGATTGCAAGTGGTTGTATAAAATGAAGGATAATGAGAAAGGAAAAGTTGTAATACACCAAGAAAGGCTTTTAGAAAGATGTTTCAAATAAAAGAAACACATTTACTATGAAGAAATCATTGCACTAGTCGATAGAATTAAAAACATCAAGTTCATTCTTTCCATAGAAATACATAAATATCTTAAGGATCATCAAATGGATGTCAACATAGCATTTCTAAATGGATACATCAAAGAAGAAGCATACATCTATCATCTTGAAGGTTATGTTATCAAAGAGAAAGAGAACAAAGTGTGCAAACTCAGCAAAGCTCTACATGACCGAAAGCAAGCACTTAGGATAAGGTTCTATAAAATTAATATCTTATGGGAAAGAATTATTAAAATTTCATGTTTGAACTAACAATATATTTTAGGAATAATGAACATGAATTTATCCTCATATCACTATATGTACATGATATTATTTTTATTGTGACTAATGAAAGGCTAGTATAAGATTTCAAGAATAACATGAAAACTAAATTCGAAATGAAGGACCTTGGAGAACTCAAATACTTCTTAGAAATAGAAGTAAACTAGGATAAGGAGGAAATTAGGAGATCTAATTATTCATGAAAAAAATTAATATAGTATAAATTAAATAAATAATAATCCATTAGCTTATTCACTTATGTAGCAGAATTTATTGCCATTGATGAATGCCTCCAATGCATACTCTAGCTAAATAAAATTCTCCCATACTTAGGATTCAAACTTGATCTTCCTACAAATTTGTATTGTGAAAAAATACCATTAATTCAACTATCTAAACACTATGTGCCTCACAAAAAATCCAAATACATTAACATTAAGTACTATTTCATTAAGCAAGAAGAGAAAGAAGGAACCATTAAACCCATTCATATTAGTTCAAATTTGCTAACTTAGTAACAAAAGATATTTTGTCTCATAAGATTAGGTACCTCAATGAATCTATAGGAATTCAAAGCATGATAAAGAAAGAAGAAAGTAAAGTTGAAGAACAAAGATTTTCTTCCATTCTAAGAAGAGATTTTTTGCTTTTTAAAGTAGAAGATATAAATTTTATATAGAGTTTTATTTTAATAAAATATAGGAAATTTCTAGATTGATGAGTAGTTGTTATGTTATTTTTATCCTAATCCTTATATATAGTTAATTTTAAAATGTTTTTTTTAGCATTTGGGCTATATTATATTATTTGTAGTCATACTTCTTACATATATATATCTAAGGAATGTCTTGAAAATTTGAATTATGGAATTAGCAACATAATTTTAGCAATAATTTAACTATTTCATTATCAATTTATTAATCTTTCATTAATTCATTAACATCATTTATTATTATTTACTTAATCTTAGAAGTTGAATAGCTAGAATTGGGGATATTCAATATTTTGATCATACCATAGTAATTTCATAAAATATTTTAGTGAGTCTAGATTTATTAGAAATATAGAACAAATAGATACATCAAGCTAAAATTTTAGTTCAATATCTATTACACTTTGGGAAAATTATCTTTATAATTTGGTAAATTCTGAATGTTTACTAGAATGACTAATGATCAAAAGTTAGATTATTTCTACCTCATTGCATAACAATTCAATTTGATATTAGATTTATTTAAAATCTAATATCTCTAGTAAATTTTAGTTAAAACTTTAGTATCAGAAACTTAATAACTTTTAAGTTTATCATTTCCCAAAGTTGCACTACTATAATTACCATGATTTTTAGTAGATTAAAAAGAATGTAACCTAACCTTAGCTTCTGGATATCTTTTGCAGTAATTCCTTTTCCAAATTGAAGAGAACTTCCTAAGCTTTACAAAAATAAAAATTTTATTAGTTGATTCTTTTTAAATTCAAGATAATAAGCAATTATTTCACTATAAAATTTAATGTAAAATGATACATCACCAATAAAATGTTTTGTATTAGTATCATGAGTCTATAACCAAATTTTACAACACACATATTAATGTATCCTATCATCATGTTAAATTTTTTTTATCAAACATACCCAAAAATGTTTTCACATACACATATATAAGTAATAGACTAGTAGTTGAGATGCATATCAAAATATGTCATAGCATGGCACACATATTAATATCCTTCTAATGACATAGAAAAATAATCATGCCCTTTACTAGTGATGGGTAATTTGTAATATTACCCTTCTTATGCCAATAAACATTTTGGGTTTACCTTTCCATATAGGGTTAAATGACCAAGAAGGGGCAGAAGGACTAAATTTTTTACTCTAATTTCCATTATACTTATTCTCATGCTTTAAGGTCCCTAAATTAGTCATAAACCGTCATGAATAATTGAAGAAAATTTGACTAACACTAAGCAAAAGGTGTTTTATTCCATCTCAATGGAGATTTTTATGTTTTCTAGTAAAGAATGTTAGGATTTTTAACCTTTATGGCATTTGAATTATGCTATTCTTAAAACGCTTACCTAGAAACTTTATATTGAAGATAAACCTTAGGTCAAAGTGATGCATGAAATGTATTTGGATCATGAATCCTTTTATAGTAGAGAACGTATTACTAAGAAAATTCCTATTCGAAAGGATTTTGAAGAATCAAAAAGATAGTTTTTAATTAATACGAATGTTAAAAATAATCATGTCTTTTTGGTGGATTCTCGTGCATACAAGATTATACATTCTTATTTGTCTTTAGCTCCATCTCATAAGGATAAGCTTCATGAATCTTAGTGAAGAGATGTTAGTATTCCAAAACATAATATTGTCATTTCAAAATGTCTCTATGGTAAACTTCTAGTAAATATTTTATTGCATCACAAGGATTTAATTTAAATGATCTTTATATGTGTTGCAACATGTCATCAAAATTATTAGACCATTGTTTTTATAAATGTTCATTAGTAAGAAGCATTTGAAACGAAATTTAAAAAATTATGAATAGATGATTACAAGGATCTTTTCTCAATGATATTATTCAATCTTTGTTGAGTCCAAAACAAAAATAAAAAATAAAATAAATTAAATCTCTTCTCCCATCAATTCTTGTACATAATTTGAGTTAGACATGATAGGATTTACTATTCTAGTAAATAATGAAATATTCATCTTATTTTACAGTGAGCTTTGATGGAGTGGGTATTCTTTTAGAGTTTCTTATAAAAGTAATGATTAGCTATTGTGAAGGATTTTATGAAGTTATTATTTATACTAGATCATGGAATGTAAATTTGATTTGGTTATTATAACACTATTTTTGTTGATTCAAAAAAAAAAAGATTTATAATTAGTGATATTTTCTTGGTTTTATTTTAATCTTTTGATCTTTGGGATCTTTTTTTTAGATGCTTACAAAAGTTCCATTTTTAACCCTTTGTTAATAGAGATCTCTTATGTTCAAATTTATAATGATTGCTTTTGTTTACTTGTATCAAATATATCCTAAATACTATATATATGGGTTTATCTTACTTCAAAAAAATATGTACAAAATTTTACCATAACCAAAAAAATACAAAACCCAAACTATTAGAATAAAAAAACATAAAAATAAAAAATCTTGTGTGCTATAAAACCTAGAAGAACTAGCACATAATAGGAAAAGTACCAAAAGAACCCACATGGTTAATGCTAAAATGAATTTGATGGAGATGATAGTATTACACACACTCTACTATTTACATTAAAAAATTGTGATGTACACATAGCTATTGCAATGGAAACATGCATAGCCTTACCAAAAAAATTACCAAATCTTTTACTTTCTTGTGTAAGATGTCCAAAATAGAAACCTAGATTCTAGACTTATAATATAATAGCTAAGGCTTGTTGTAACATTCTTCTTTCCAATCCTTAGGTTGAAGAGAATTACATTAAGTAAAACTAATAATGAATAATTGGTCATGGCAAGGAAGTAGAATAATACATTAACTACACAACGAAAGGAAGTAAAATGAATTTAGTATAAAGCCATGACCCAAGAACTAAGATGAGACTAAATAGTAGAAGAAAAAAATACATAGATGTATAGATATGCTAATCATATTTTCTGAAAATATAACTTAATCTAACTAGATAGAGAATAATGTAAAGTGTCTATTGAAAATTATGTTAAGAATAAGAGAATTAAATAAACTACAAATCTAAATCATAATAACTAAATGGTCAGCATAATGTCAAAGGTCTATTCCATATATAATATGTAAATCCAAAAGTTAGAAAAAAAATAATGTCTAACATAATGTTGAAATGTCTAATACATAAATAGCCAAAGATTAAATCTAAAAATATAACATCATAGACCATACTAGAAACAAATCAGAAAACTATCCAAGGTCTCCAATCTCCATCCAATCCAATTAACTTAAAATTAAAAGGGAATATTTGAATAAACTAAATGAGAAACCTTTGCACAATATCCAACTAAAGAATGGGTAGATCTCATGGGAGTTAGGTGGAGCATAGCTATCCTAACAAATATATTAGTTCAAGAGCATCTAAACAACTAAATAAATGTATAGCCAAACATTCAACCACCAAAAATTATCATTACCATGATTTTCCAATTCTAATTGTTAACACAAACAAGAAGCATCAGACTCAACTTCAAATGTGTAACAAAGTTATCATGTGTAATTTATCAAATTCCAAAACCAAAATATATTTAAACCAAATATCAAACTATCATGTGAATGGATTTTTTATTAGTATCAAAATAAATGAGAAACATCATGAAAAATCAATTGATATGTGCTCAATGTACTGCTACTAGAGGCATCTAAAATGACTCACCTCTAGCATTCTAAAGGCATCTAACAAAAAGGACCAATAATTCATGGAATCACCATCTTTTGTATGATAGGACCTACAACGAAAGCCATATTGATGCATGTCAATGAGGATCAATCACCAAACATATCCATGAAGCTCATCTCCAATAGGCAACACAAACTCAATGCTAGCGTTAACATCTAATCACCCAAAAAACATACAAACATGGTAACCCAAATTGATAGTAGAGGTAGTAACAAAATCAAATGAATCTAGATCATTAAGGTAATCCAAAAATCTAATGAATCCTTGTAAAAGAAACTAGTCCAAAGTATGATATAACATCATCAATGTCCAAAAAAATCACATGAAACTTCATCATCAATAGAGAATCAAAAGCATCATCCAAAGATAGCTCACATATCTAAAACAATGTCCCGATGATACCAACTAATCCTAGAAAGAGAAATAATTAATCATTTCTCCTAGGAAAATTGATTAATCTGCAAGCATAGGAAGATCAAAATCACCAACAACTAATAACTACATATCAATCAACACTCAAACAATGCAATATCCACTTATCTAGGCAAGATGTTTCAAAACTTAAAAATCTAGCAAGAAGGTTAAAAAAATAAAAATATGAAAAAAATGAATTTGGTAAGAACCTCAAAGATCAAAAGACCAATATAAAGGTCCAAAATAACTAGTGAAGAAAGCCACAAATAGACCAATGTCTAGTCCAAGCAATACTCACTCATGCAAGGGAAGTATCCAATATTTGATAACCTAAAAGAGAATACATTAGATTAAACAAAGGTAGAAGATTTGATAAGGTTATAAGAGGCTTTGGAGTTGAGAAAACCAATTACCAAACTCATTAGGAAGACCAAACTTCAAGAGAAATAAATTAGTTGCAATGTTGAACTTGCAAGGTAGATGTCTCAGAAAATAAGAGGCATCTTGGAAAACATGTCTATAGCAAGAGGGAGACATATATAGGATGAAAGAGGGATCTTGAATAGGGTGGAGAAATCTATAGGAAGACATATATATGCTAGAAGAGATGTCTACTCTAGAAAGGAGATGCCTTATGCAAGATGGAGATGTATACTCTAGAAAGGAGATGCCTTATGCAAGATGGAGATGTATACTCTAGAAAGGAGATGCCTTATGCAAGATGGAGATGTATTCCTAGGAGACTTAGCCTACGAGGGAGACATCTCTTTAAGACCAAAGAAATCTAGATCAAGTTGGGAAATGCTAAGAATCATATAGAAAGAAGTCAAATCTAATGGAAAAATCAAGGAAATATAGGTAAGAAATCCAAGAACTTGAGAATAAGAATTGATGAGGAACAAGAATAATATATTGATAATATTAATGTGCGAAAATCAAATTGGCATAAATATAGGAAAGGAATCTCACAATGAAGGGAATCATACCCACATGACTTAGGGAAGAAAAATAATGAAAAATGAATTTAATTAAAACTATTACAGAAGTAGATAGACAACAATACCACATTAATAAGATCTTATGGTTGATAAAGGAGGAATAAGTCAAAGTAGGATATCGATAATGAATGAAAATACAAAGATTCCAAACTATCCATTAAATGAACCCAACCCACATGTTCTCTCTAGATTAGAGATAATATAAAACAAGAATTATAGTAGCTCTACTCATTTAATTATAAATGATAATGACTCAACAAATAACAAAATCCAATCCCAAAAAATCTTTGATATTAATTCTTACTAAATCCACACCTAAAATCAATAGAATAGAATTTCTAACAATCAAGAACTACATACATAACAATTTTTTCAACTAGCATTTCAAGGCATCCAAAGAAATACCCATCAGCCCTCAAATAATATAAAATTTAATATCACAAAACCCATCTCATGAATGTGCATAATCTTGTAAATCTAAATGGAAAAAGATCCAAGATTACTAACCTTCAAATCTACATGAAGAAATCTATATGAGAAGAGAGCAACACAATAAAGATCCAATAAAAAACACAATGGATCCAACTCCACTAGTACCTCCACTAGCTTCAATCTTCCATAGCACATCTTTGTCATGTTCCTGAGATTATCAATGTATGTGCAATGAAATACTTGTGGAATTTTTAATGAAAGATTAATAAAAATCATGAAAAGGGAAAAATAAGCTAATTACTAAAACTGTAACGTTCAAAAATGTCGATTGCTTGAACACAGAGAGGTCACTTGGCGTACAACCTAACCCCGAATCCGTGAGAGGGCCATGATGGAGAAAATGGAAATGGGGTGCCTTGAATGGTCTTGTTGATTAGACAAGGACTTACATGGTGTTAAAATGAGTGTGGGTGAAAAGGGTTTATACTACGTTATGCGCGGGCATTGGGTCCGAGAAAGCTAGAGCGTAGCAAGGTGTACCAGCCTGGGAACTATGACGTGAACATGCAAATATGTATGAAAAAGTAAGAAAAATACAAGTGTTATGCTAAATGTCAAAAAGAAATACTTGAGAAATGTAATAGAATTTGAGAATAGTAGTGCACCACCCCAAAAGAGGGAGCGTAGCTAATTCACAAAGGTATACACAATGTACAATAGGTGCAGTGGGAGTGCAGTCATAACCTCGGTGGTGTTAGGCTATGAAGTCTAGTGCTCACTTTGTTGAACTATGCTTGCCAGATTGGTAGCCACACTATACCATGTGCTGTCTTGCTGGGCTACAATGGGGCTACAGTGTACCATGCAGTGTAGGTGTGCTCTGGGTCTCATTTTCCCACGAAGTTAAGTGCCAAGATGCAAAAGTGCTAAATGCCAAATGGAAGTGCCAACTACCTTACTGGTGAGAAAATGAATGCCAACCCTCCCCTCCCCCCTTTTCAAAAGGGGACATGGGTGTATTTATAGGGTTAGGGTTAGCCCAAAATGTGGATTAGGTGCCATGTGGTGGTGCAGTGGGTGGGACCATGCTCATCCCATGTTAAGTGTGGGACACAGAACACTAGCTGCAACATTGGACAAGGTGCTATGCTATAGTAGATAGGGTGCTACGTTGTAGTAGACATGGGTGCTACACTGTAGTAGACTTGGTGCTACGCTGCAGTAGACATGGGTGATACGCTACAGTAGACCTTGTGCTATGTTGCAGTAGATAGGGTGTTACATTGATGTAGACCTGGTGCTACGCCACAGTAGATAGGGTGCTATGCTATAGTAGACATGGGTGCTAGGCTACATAGCGTAATAGTGTGCTACGCTATGCAGCGTAATAGAGTACTACACTATGCAATGCAATGCAATGTAACAGGATGCTATGCTTTAGTACGCTACACAACATGACATGTGAATTGTTTTGACACTTAGCCAAATTTGCAGTCAAGATGCCAAGACCCGAAATTTTGTGGTGTTTCAGTGGACCCTCTTTGTTGATTTCTGGAGGAGTGGCCAAAGAGACATCGACAAAGAATTACAAAACACCATAGCAGACATGCTACCAACATCACTATCAGTACAAGATCAGATGTTGTTTCACCATGCTTAAGAGTGCTATGAGAATAAGGGTATGCTGAGGGACAACGGGTACAGGTAATGCTAGGGAGATGAAATTTGAACTATGGAAATGAAATGAAAATAGTGGATCATGGTGTAAGATGCAAATTCAGCATGGTTGATAGTGACCATGGCATGAAGTGGTTCGCCCCTAAAATGTTGACCTCTCGTTAGAGTGCTTATGAGAGCATCAAAGTCAATCCAAGGCTAGGCTAATTGCAAAGCTACAGTGTTGTCAATTTTCTTGGGAAATTTCTTCCCCCCCCCCCCCCAATTTTTTTTGTGAGGTGAACCTTCATTAGGTTTGGCTTACTACTGAATGTTAGTTGCAAGTTGGCCATTGAGAAGCTAGGCTTTATTTTGATGCATCTACATTTCATCTATGGGATAGATGTTTCCTCCTAGGGATGATTCGTGTTGCATTCACTTGGGCTTTTACCCCGCAACGAAGGCTCCCCATGGGATGAGTTGCATTACATCCACCATGGTTTCTATAGTTGACATTAAGGAAGGTGCTATGTAGGTCACAATGCATATGCATCAAAGGGATGTGCAATCATGAGTAGGTGGGAGATGAGGGGATATTGGAATGAAGGAGTGGATGTGCATAGGTTGTAATAAGGATGAGGGGAATGTGCACTCTTGAGTGGCTCAACTAGTCCAATCATGCACATCAGTGCAATATGGTGACTTGCTGTTGCAATGAGATGCATCTTTGCATGACAACCTCCAAGGTTTTGTCCTGTAAACACAACTTAGAGAAGATAAGAAAATCATAAAACATGAATTGCTAGAGCAAATGTCAGATGTGGAGATGATGTAAGTGTTGGATGTGAAGATGACATGAATGTGTGAAATGTTGTGCCAGTTGCAAGTGCTCAGGAAGCCATTGAAAATGCCAAGGTGATGATGTCGTGAGTCCTTTGAAGGCTGCACTAATGGTAGGTGCTCCAAAAAATTAGTAGAATGATGAGATGCGATGATGCTGCAAGTTCCCCAAGGGTTTCACCAATGGTAGGTACTCGAATTAGATTAGCAACATGCCAATTTAAAGTCTTGGTAGATCGTGAACCTAGTTTAAGGTCTTGGCAGACCATGATGTCCTAGTTTATAGTCCTAGAAGACTGTTGGATGCTAGTTTAATGTTGTAGCTAATAGTGGATGTTGTGCTAGTTTAACGTCATGACCTAAGGACGAGCTATTGTGCCAGTTAAATGTCATGACCTAATGATGATCTGTGCTAGTTTATAGTCATAGTGGACTATCTATGCTAGTTTATAGTCACAGCAGACTAGTGCTTACCTTGCTTGTGTAAGGTGTGATACTGCATGCATGGTCATGCTGTGTGCCTACAATATCCTGCAAAAATCAACTAGAAAGAAAAACAACATCATTCAACACCTAATGTAAACAAAGTTAAAATGTATGAATGAAAGAACAGTAATGCAAAATGTGATAGTTTTAGACCATTTCAGGTCATAGGCTAGTTTAAGGCCTTTTCAAGCCATGTGTTTTTGTTGTTCTCTTTTTTTTTGATGTTTTTCAAATGCAATGCATAAGCTAAGTAGATGAATGTGTAAACAAAGTAGAAATGTGTAAACAAAGGAAAGTACTATATAAACTAGGCAAGTAGGTGCAATGTACATGTATGAACAAACACAACCCAAGAAAAAACCAAAAATGCATGGCCAATGGAGGCAAGGGGTGAGCCGGTGCTTAACGTATTTTTTGGCCAAGGAAAATTCTTGATCACATAGTTGCTTCCTAATCAAGTGTGGATTAGGGGGTGTTCAAGGCTTAGGATCCTTTGGGAGGCTGTTGGCTTCAAACACTTATTCGGGTGTGTTACCCTTAGGTGCTGCATTTTTTATCATAGGTGTACCACCAAGAAACTCCTCTTGTGCCATGTCTATGTTGTGGATAGTTGAAGAGGAAGCGTTATCGCCATGGATGAAAACTTGACCACCTTCGTATGGAAGGTGGATTTCTTGGTGGATGGGAGAGGAGATGGCCCTTAGTTGGGCTAGACAAGGCCTACCTAGAACTATGTTGAAACTTGGCATCTCCTCTATGATAGTGAAATCTGCATTGGTGGGGAACTGCTCTCCTACCATGAAGACGAGGTTGATTGTACCCTTGACAGTGATGTGTGATCTGTTGAAGGATTTTAGTCATGCAATTTTGGTTGGCTTGATTTTGTCTACCAGGCCTAGCTTATTGATGATGGAGTATAGGAGTATGTTTGTTGCTACACCATCATCGACATAGACTCTGTGGATGGTACATTTCCCAACACGTATACTAATGGATAGTGGAGCTATCATGACCTCCCCTTGTTTGGGGTTGAATTTGACTACATCATCATGAAATTCTAGAGATGTTGAACCCAATTCTTGTGGTGTAGGGGGCAACATCCTTGCAGGGATGGATGGCTCATATGTAGGGATGTCCTTTGTAACAGGAATGGATGCCAAGATTCGAGCCAATGCTTGGTAGTGAGTAGATATGGTCATGATCAAGTCGTACAAGCTCAATGTTGTGTTCTTTTGCTTGAGCATTTATTTTACCTAGGTTAGTGTAGCTACGAAGTCTTTGTCATTAGTAGTTGTGTTGGCCTTGATTTCCTCCATGTGGCTTGAGAGACAGATCTCTCGCGTAGGGGTCTTAGGCTTGGTTTTCTTTGCCTGCTTGGGGGTAGGGGCCCCAATGTTTGGTTGTTGATTGCTAGTTGTGTTCTTTGCTTTGTCCATGGGGGTTGCAAGGTGGTCATTTGTCCTCTTGCGTTTCCATTTGGTGGGCCTACCCAGATTGCTAGTGGGGTCAACCCTTGAGGGAGGAGAGATTGAGACATTGCCCACTGTTGGGCTTTAGGTAGGTGATGGGCCATTACATTGTGGCCTCCTTATGATAAAAGGTGTCTTAGGAGTTGTTTCATGACCAACTCGTTGTGGCACCTTGATAATGAAAGGTTGCTTAGTGGTTGTTATTGCTACGTCATGCCAGTTTAACATCTTAGCAGATGATTGTTCTAGAACCTTGACCACAAAAGGTGTTGTGGGTGTCCAAGGTGGAAATTTCATAATAAAGGGAGGCCTCTTGCTTGTGGAGGCTATGGGGACCTTTTCCTTGTTAGGAGGCACATGGATCACAAAAGGTTGTTGCATAGGTTTGGAATTTCCACCTATACTAATGGAATTTATGACATAGGAGGCATCATCTGTGTTGGATTGATTCACTGTGTTGAGCACTAGTTGGCCCTATTCTATCATTCTCTACAGGTCATCCTGCAAAGCATGATAGTTGTCAGTACTATGACCAGCCAATTGGTGGTAATGATAGTATTGGTCCAATTTAAAATGTTGTGGAACTGGGGGCTCATTCAGTATTGCTAATGTGGGGTTCCTTAGTAGTTCACAGTACCTATCATGTTTTTGGTGGGTAATCACCGATACATGTTTGTGTTTGATTTTCTCGAATTTCAAGAGTTTCTCTAATAGTTCAGAGGGCTGCATTAGTAGTGATGTATACTTTGAGCTGTCCTTGCACTAAAATTTGGACCTTGGTGTGGCCCCTGCTGATGTAGATAAGTTGGTGCTAGAGTTGGTGGTTTTGTCAGTTGGGGCATTGGGTTGCTTAGCTATTGGACCTCGGTTGGTTTCTTTTTTGCTTATGGCCATTGTTGCCACTGTTGTGTTTTTCTTGCAAGCATGTTGGTTTCTATAGGCCATGTAGGTTGGGTCATTGCTAGCTTGCATTGCTTCCTCTATGCCTTTTGTTTGGGCAAAGGCTTGGCTAAGAGACTTCAAGGCTAGATAATATAGTTTATACTTGATGAAGTCATTCACTGAACCTTTGAACATGGATAGTAGATGTATCTCTACTAGGGTTTCATGTATTTCACTCAATGCAGCATTCCAATGTTTGAGGAATTTTGGCACAAGTTCTAGAGCTCCCTGCTTAACCTGCATGAGATGGTCGAGGGTTGCTTTAGGCTTTAGGTTGTACCTGAAGCTTGTCAAAAACTAGCTTATGAGATCCTCCAAAGAGGAGATTGAGGCCTTGGGTAGCATATGATACCAATCTAAGGCCATACCAATGAGTGACATGGGGAATATGTGAATGATGGTATGTTGCCAAGCTTGAACGAGTAGGCACTCAGATCGAAATGTAACCAAGTGTGCATTGGGGTTTCCTTCACCATTGTACTTGGTGAATTGAGGTAGTTGGACCCCCGTTGGGAGAGTTAAAGGTGATACCATAGGACTTATGGGATCATCTTAGTAGAAGTCCATCACCTTGATGGTGTTGGAGGAGGTAGCCTTGAGCCGGTTGATCTCTTCCATCAAGCTTTGGATTAGTTGGAATGCTTGATCCAAGCTTGAGGATGTGCTAATCAATTGCATTGGCTAGACTTGTTTTGGTTGCATAACATAGGGTAGAATTGTTGGTTGTGGAGTTTTCCAGTTTAACATCATAGAGGATGGTTGTTGCCAATTTAATGTCATAGCAAATGGTGGTTGCTAGTTTAACACCATGGCGGATAGTTGTTGATGTGTTGGTTGAGCAATGGATGCGATGATTGAAGTAGGCCACACACAAGTGAGTTGGATGAACACCCCAAATACTAATGAGATAGGTGAAATGTAGGATTCCTGAGTTGTCTGGGGTTAGGAGGTGACCCCTGCANAAATAAGTCCACCTGTTCCATGAAATGGTAGAAATGTGCCAACAGAAGGTTGAATTGACATGGTGACCATCTCAAAGAGGATGGGTGGACTGAATTGAGGAGGGGCTGCACTAGGGAGCAGTTGTTCAAAGATGGTGTAGGGGTGGCTCTTGTGTTTGGAGTAGGCCTCAAACTCATCTTCCTCATTTTATGAGGCTTCCTCGTAGGTTGTCCTTGCATCATGCTTATTTGACCAGATGAGTTGGGACAACAACTGGTGGTATGACTCTATGAGTGGGATTATGTCAAACAAGGAAAGGTTGTACTCCCATCCATTCCAGTGGACTTGTTCGTAGTTCTATTTTGCCTCCAAATCAAGGTAATCCACTAGTATTCCTACATGGATTTTTGCATAAAAAAATTTTATTGTTCATGGCTTAGTGGAGTACGCTTTGGCTGGATTATGGTATCAAATGTGTTAGACACCAACATGGAAGGTTGATCTAGATTCCTAGTCGCAGATTGGGTTGTGAAAGTTGTTGTTTGCAGAAAATGGCTAACTCTGACAAATAGTAGAAAAAAGACTAAGTTTGTCAATAGTAGGAAAATGGCTAAGTATAAAAATATAGAAAAAAATGGCTAAGTGTAATCATGTAGAAAAAAATGCTAAGTATGAAAATGCAAAAAAAAATGCCAAGTATGAAAACTGCTGAAAATGGCCAACTTTGGTGCTACACTCACTACACTAGAGCATGTCACACTCGCTATGCTGAGCATGACATAGCTTCTATGCTATGCAGGGTGTACTTGCTACGCTACTATGCTACACATGATGTAGCCACTATGCTACATAGGGTGTACCTGCTACGCTACGTATGATGTAGCTGCTACGATGTGCGGGATGTTGTTCAAGCCCTCCCTCTATCACCAAAAACTATAACATTCAAAAACGTCGATGGATAGAACATTGAGAGGTCACTGGGTATATAGCCTAACCCTAAATGTTTGAGAGGGTTGTGCTAGAGAAAAAAGAAACTGGGTGCCCTGAACGGTCTTGTTGATTAGATAGGGACTTCCATGGTGTTAAAATGAGTATGTGCGAAAAGGGTTTATACTATGTTACACATGAGCATCAGGTCCAAGAAAGCTAGAGTGTAGTAGGGTGTCCTAGCCTAAGAACTATGATGCGAACATGCAAATATGTATGAAAAAGTAAGAAAAATACAAGTTTTATGTTAAATGCCACAGAGAAATGCTTGAGAAATGTAATAGAATTTGAGAACAGCAGTGCACTGCCCTAAAAGAGGGAGCGTAGATAATTCAAAAAGGTATACACAATGTACAAAACGTGTAGTGGGAGCACAGTCATAGCCTCGATGATGTCAAGCTGTGAAGTCTGGTGCTCACTTTGTTGAACTATGCCTTCCAGGTTGGTAGCCACACTGTACCATGTGATGTCCTATTCGGCTGCGATGGGGTTGTAGTGTATCGTGTGGTGTAGGTATGCCTCTCTACCAATGTGCTATGCTCTGGGTCTCGTTTGTCCACGAAGCTAAGTGTAGGGATGTGAAAGTGCCAAATGCCAAATGGAAGTGCCAATTTCCTTACTGGTGAGAAAATGAATGTCAACCCTCCCCTCCCCCCTTTTCAAAAGAGGGCGCAGTGGTATTTATAGGGCTAGGGTTAGCCCAAAATGTGGATTAGGTGCCATGTGGTGGTGCGATGGGTGGGATCATGCTCGTCCCATGTTACATGTGGGATACGAGATGCTAGCTATAATGCTGGACAGGTTTCTATGTTGTAGTAGACATGGATGCTACACTGCAGTAGACCTGGTGCTACACTATAGTAGACTAGGTGTTATGCTGTAGTAGACCTGGTGCTATGTTGTAGTAGATAGGGTGCTACGCTGTAGTAGACCTAGTGCTATGTTGTAGTAGATAGGGTGCTACGCTGTAGTAGACATGGGTGCTACGCTACAATAGACATGGGTGCTACACTACACAGCGTAAGATGGTGCTATGCTATGCTATGCTACACAACATAATAGGATGCTACGCTATGCTACACAGCATAATAGGGTGCTATGCTATGCTATGGTATGCAACGTGACATGTGAATCGTTTTGACACTTAGCCAAATTTGCAGTTGAGGTGCTAGACCCAAAATTTTGTGGCGTTTCAAGAATAAGAGTTAAACCAAAGGAATAGTTTTAGTAATCTCTCTCACCACATACATAAGTTTCTTCACTCTCACATAACATCCACACATACCAAAATAATCAATAAAGCACATTCTAATAAATCACAATCCTAAAATATCCTAATAAATATCATAAAATAAAACTAAAAATTAATTTAATTAAATATAAATCAAGTATCTACCAACATAACATAATGAAAAAGTTCATTAAATATTCTCTATGAAATATTAAGCAAACCATAGATCATCAACCATGTGATACTCCTAGCCAACTTTTCATGAGATCTTGCCACACTCAAAAATAGGATTAGTGCACTAGGAATACACGCACACACACACACACATACACACATACATCAAAAGGATACATAGTAACTTTAATTTATACATGCATCTCAAAGCTCATCAACATGAAATATTATGTACATAATCATAAAATATATCGAACTGATAACATGCATGACATACACCTAGGCACAAGTAGCATAATCTCAATAAAGAATCATATATACTAAGGATCCCAAAAATATGGGATATTACACATGGCTTCCTAACTCTAAGAATTTTTCCTTAACTTCACTAACTAAACATAATTGAGAAAAGACTAGAAAGGTGAAAAGAAAGGTTACTATAACATAAACACCAAAGGGGAGATGTTGGAAAAATAATTATAATATAGGTATATCTCAAGATATAGCATTGACCAATAAAATCGAACTCATGACTTAAAACATTCAAATCGAAAGTCTTACCACTAGGATAACACATCATTGTTGAAGTAGATAAGGAACTTCAAAAAATTATAACTCAAATAAATTATCATATTCTTTTTCATTCTAATCTTATCCCAACAAAATGTAGTTAGCTACATGAGCTTTTTTTCACCACTTACCTATATGAAAAGCTAGATGTTTGTTTATTTGTAGATTTTTCAAATCATATTTGATCATTTTTTCCCATGTCTTCTTTGGTCTTCCTTTTCATGGCTTTCATGGAATAGTGATGTAGCAACATTTGTTTATAGGCTCATTGTTTGATCTTCTTTGCACATGTCTAAACTATTTAAGCTACCATTCTTGTAGCTTATCTAAAATAAGAGTCATGTTTTTCTTTTGATGTCTATATTATGTAGTTTACCTCTTCTATTAATATTTAATATCTATATAAGCATTTAAATTTCTACCACATTTATTTTCTATTCATTCCTAGCACCATATAAGATAGTATGCTTATTGCTATTATGTGAAATTTTTCCTTTAATTGTATGTCTTTTATCACATAGAACACTAATAGCATGTTTTCATTTTGACCATCCTACCTCAATTTTATTTCTTATATCTTTATAAATTTCACTATATGGTTGGACAATTGTTCCTATGTAGTGAAACTATTTTCAATGAGGGACTTTTCTGCTTTGAATTATTAGTTCTATTTTAAAGGAGTTTTAGGCAATGAAATAATTGCTTAGTTATCTTAACTTCATAAAGCATTAGCCAATAAAATTTTATTTTTGGAAAGCTTACAAATTTATCTACAATTTGGAAAAATGAATTATGGTAAAATATTTTTATAATCTAAGGTTACATTATGTATTTTCTAATCTATCAAAGATCATGGTAATTCTAGTAGTGTAATTTTAAGAGATGATAACTCAAAAGTTGTTACGTTTTTTATGCTAACATTTTAAATAATTGTTACCATAGATATTAGCATTTAAATAAATCTAATATCACATCAAATTGTTGTGAAATGAGGGAGAAATAATATAATCATAAACCATGATTCATTCTATCAAAAATTTAGGATTCAAAAAATCTTCCAAATTATAGAGCTAATTTCTCCCAAATCATAATAGATATTGAACTAAAAGTTTCACGAAACATAGCCACCTATCCTATATTTCTAATAAATTTAGAATCACTAAAAAATGTTGTGAAATGAATAAGATAAAATAAAAATAGTGAATATCCTAAATTCTAATTATTTAATTTTCAAAATTGAATAAATAATGATGAATGATGTTGATGAATTTATGAATTGATAATGAAATAGTCAAATTCTTGCTAAAATTATATTGATGATTCCATGATATAAATTTTCAAGAGATGACTTGAATAGATATATGTTCCATGTAAGGAAAAGTGTACCAAAAATAATATAATATAGTCCCAATGATAGAACAAACCTTTAAATTTCCTATATTTTATTAAAATAAACTCCTATTGTCTTCTATGCTAAAAAAGAAATAATGCCTCCTTAGAGTGGAAGGCAATCTTCATTCTTCATTTTTACTTTCTCTTTTCTATGTCATGCTTTAAATTCCTATAAATTCATTAAGGTATTTGATCCTTTAAGACACAATATTTTTTATTAGTAAGTTAGCAAGTTTCTCTTTTGAACAAATGCAAATGGTTTGATGGTTCATTCTTTCCCTTATTGCTTGATGAAATACTAATTGATGTTATTTTTTTTGGGTTTTTTTGTGATCCACATAGTCTTGGAATAGTTGATTTACTATTATATTATCATAAGACAAATTTGTAGGAAGATCAACTTTAAATTCGAAGTGTGAGTAAAGTTTATTTAGTTGTACTATGTATTTGACGCATTTGACCATGAGATTAAATTTTGATTCACAAGTGGATAACCTGATGGATGATTGTTTCTTTGATTTTCAATATATTGGTTTTTTTCATGCATAATGAGAGATCTTGATGTGGATTTTCTATCATCATTGTCTCCTACCCAATCAACATTTGAATATGAATGATGCTTATTTTCTCCTTGACTAAACTGAAATCCAAAGATGCAAATTCCTTCTATATACTTGAGGAGATGCACAAGTGCTTGAATGTGAGATTATATTGGCTCTTGCATGAATTTGGATAAGTATGATATTGCATATTCTAAATTTGATCTAGTGTGGTAGAAAAGTTAAAGTGATTTAATCATGGTTATATAAATGGTTGCATTTATGAAAGGAGTTTTATCTTTGCTAGTTCAATTTAAACTATATGGAAAAACATTGCTAATTGGCTTCTCATTCTTCAGATTGAATTTTTTAATGATGGAATTTGTGTATTTGATATGATGAATCTTCATTCTCTCATTATCTTGGTTTACTTAAATTACTATTAAGTATTTGAATTTTTCAAGGTCCTTCATTTTAAATTTAGTTTTCATGTCGTTCTTGAAATATTCTTTTAGTCTTTTGTTAATGACAATAAAGATAATCTTGTCTACATATAGTGATATGATGATGAAATCATATCGTTCTTAAAATATATTGTTGGTTCAAACATGAAATTCTGATAATTAGTTCTAGTGAAAAAGCCATTAATTCTTTGGAATTAGGCTCTAAGTACTTTCTTTAGTCCATATTGAGCTTTCTTTAGTTTGCATACTTTCTTCTTTTTTCTTTTGATAACATACTTTTCAAATTGGTAGATGTATACTTCTTCTTTGATGTATTCATTTATTTAGAAGTGCTAAGTTGATATTCATTCATTGAATCTTCAAATATTTATGTGTTGGTATAGAGAGAATGAATGTAATGGTTTCAAATTTAGCCATAAATGCAAAGATTTCTTCATATTCAATGTGTTTCTTTTCTTTGAATCCTCTTGTTAGAAGTATTTCTTTGTGTGTTGTGACTTCTCCTTCTCATTTTTCTTTTTTTTTTAAATCGTCACTTGCATTCAATAATCTTTTTATCTTTTGGTTTATCCACTAATTACCATGTGTTATTTCTTAGGATCCCATTATACTCTTTGTCCATGGTTTCTTTCCAAACTTTTAATTTCATGGCTTTGTTGATATTTTTTGGTTCACTTGAGACTAATGAATATACTATACTTGCAATATTGTGAAATCTTGTAGTTATTCTTTTAATATTCTTTTTTAATATTTAAGTGCAAGGATGGTCTCTTTGGACCCAAGGTTTTAAGCTTTGATATGTGTCTTATTTCTCTTCTTATTTATAAAAATCATTGGTACTAAACTTTGTTTCATTAAATATGATATCTCTTGAAACATGCCATTTTTTATTCATTGGGCCATAGCATCTATATTCACTAGTGTGAGAATCATAACCAATAAAAGTTACATTTCTTTCCTCTTTCTTGAAGTTTATCAATAAATTGTTTTGGCATCTTTACATGGCAATGATACCCAAATATTTTCACATGACTTACGTTAGAAATTCTATTGTATAGAAGTTCATATGGAGATTTTTCTACATTTCTTTAGGTGATGATTTGATTAGAAATGTAACAAGTAGCTATGACAACCATACTCCAATATTGGTTAGGTGGTGAGGCATGCTTTAGTAAGCACATTCCAATGTCTTGTATTCTTATATCTTTCTTTTACCTACTTCATTTGATTATAGGCTATATCTACATGTGTTCTAATGAAAGATACCATTTTCTTTATAGAACTTATCAAATTCTTTTTTTATGAATTCACCTTGTTTATCTAAATTGATGGTCTTAATGTTGACATTTATAAAGGTTTCACTTAGTTTATAGAATGTTTCAAAGTATTTGATGGCTTCATTCTTTTACTTTGTATTATAATTCCAAGTGTATCTTGAGTAGTCATGTACTATGACCATGAAATAATTTCTTCCTCTTATTAAAACAACGGGCATTAGCCCAATAAGATCCATGTGTAGAAGATCAAATGGTTTTTCCTTCTTTATCATGTAAGAGTTATTAGGAGATTTGGTTTTTTTTCCTTGTATGCAAGTCTCATATTTGTCTTGAGGAATATATGAAATTTTTATTCTTGTAGATTTTTCTTGTTTGATCATTTTTTCAATTTTGTGATAGGAGGTGTGACCAAGCATCCCATGCCAAATTTAAGATTTGTGAAAATCCTCATTATCATTTTTATTAACTTCATATTTGTTTGGAATTTGATTAGCTTTTTTTTTGAGGACATGATTTTCTTGAATGCTATGGTTCCTTATGATGTCTCCTTTTTCATTGAGAGTCACATTCAAGGAAATATGTTTTTCTATTCAAGGCTTTGATTTTTATAATTTCTTTACCATTGGCTTTTTTGATAATGTAGAAATTTATCTTGAAACTAATACTATTTTCTTCATTAGATACTTATTAAACAAAGATTAGAGATTTGGAAAGATATACACATTGGAAATGATGAATTTTTGTCCATTGGAAAGTATTTTTGATGTTTCCAAGACTACCATTGGTTTTGTAATTTAGAAAATAATTTTTGTAGGGTGTCATGTGAAATCAAAGAATTTAACTCTCATCTATTATTTGTATCCCATGAATAGATGAAATATTAATTGTAATTTTTGTAATGTATTCTTCTTCTTTGTTTCATATTCCTTGATTTGTAATCTTATGAAATCTTCAAAGACATGAATGAATTTAGAACCTATTTCAACTATTTTCCAAAAGTCATTATGTTTAAGAAAACATTTCATAATCCTTGTCCATAGGCTAAAATATTAAGAGACATTAAAGATGGATCATCTAAGTATGTTTTTAATACTCATTCTTGTAGATGAACCTAGCATTACGATGCCAAGTGAAGAAATTTTAAGTAGCAAAAGAATATCTTGGTTTTCTTAGCATTGTAAAGAATAAACTAATAACATTTATATTTTTAGAAATATTATGAATTTATCTACAATTTGAAAAATTTAAGTACGAAAAAAGATATAAAAAAGTTGAGCTTATGTTATGTTTTTTACAATCTATCAAATATCATGGTAATTCTAATAGTATAAATTTGAGATATGGTAAATAAAACGTTTTTAAATTTTTGATGCTAAAATTTTAATTGAACCTTTCCACAATTATTGATGTTCAAATAAATCTACTATCACATCATATTGTTATACGATCAAGGAGAAATAATCTAATCATTGACCATCATTCATTCTAGTAAAATATTGGAATTTAGAACATCTACCAAATAATAGAGTGATTTATCATAAACCACAATAGATATTTAATTAAAATTTTTGTTGCATGTATTCATCTATTTTTTATTTATAATAAATTTAGAATAACTAAAAAATGTAAAATGACCGAGATATGAATAAAATATTAAATATCCCTAATTTTGATTATTCAACTTTCAAAATTAAGTAAATATCGATGAATGTTGATGAATTAATGATGAAATAGTCAAAATATTACTAAAATTACATTTATGATTTTATGATACAAATTTCTAAGAGATGTCTTGGATATATGTATGTGACAAGTGGAGCAAAGTTTATTAAAGATAATAAAATATAGTCCAAAGACAAAAAGACCTATATATATATATGGATTGGGTGTAAAAAAAAAAACATTACAACAACCCATCAATCTAGAAATTTCCTATATTTTATTAAAATAAAATCCTATCATATAATAAAAATAAAAAATTATTATCTTCTATTCTAAAAAGCCAAAATATTTCACCATTATTTATGTTGTTAAAATTGCATTCCATATATTTTGTTTTCTTCTAATTTTTAAGCCTTTTGATTCTAGAACATGTATTCATTTCTCCAATTTAGAAGCAATATTTTCAACCAATCTATGCTATAGAGAAATACAAAAATGAATCTAACTTAATTTTAAAAATTACTAATTTTTATGCACTATTCATTCTATGATAAATATAACATAAAAAAATATGTAATGCAACTTATTAATCAAAAACTTACTAACTAAATGCTAATAATAAAACATAGTAATTACTGACTATCCATGTAACTTCTAATTCAAGGATAAATATAAAACATAATAACATAGCATAAAATATAATCTAGATAAACCATCACATGTTCCAATGCTAATGTAACATAATATATAAATAATGCAATAAGATATAGCTTCTAATCACTACTAATGTCACACACTTTGATAAGGTATATAATACTTAATTCATAATAAAATCACTAACCTAAACTAACTACACCATAAAAACTATCATCTAACATCATAACCAATCTAGGCCAAATAATAACATATGAAATGTATTCAAGCATCCCATCTACTATGATAGGTAATCAATAAGACAAGTTAATACTACCATACATGTATATAATACTAAAGCATATAACAAAGCATAAATGTATAACAAGCATACATACATACCAAGTACTTGTCAAAGTGATACCCCTAATTCATTGCCACTTACATGGTAACTATCACTCATTCAACCTAGTTAGTGCATATGCATAATAAATATATCATAAATCATAAATATGATGAAAGCATATATAACATAAATTGCTAGAATATGGGTCCAATCAACATTATGCAAATAATAGATCATAATTCCACAATCATAAGAAAGCAAAATCACATAGCTCATATCAAGCACATAGGCCAAAATAAAATATAACACACAAATAATCTATCAAGGACATTTGCATGATCATAATGAAAGGAAGATATAATGAGTCCTAATTAAGAAAATCAATTCTAACTCAAATGACATAAAAAAGATGATCTATTATACTTTTTCTTTAACAAATCAAATCTTTCTTACATATCATCATCCCACCCAAAGGTTTGATTCTTCTTTAGGAGAGAAAATATTAGATATAACATTCCATTGAACTTCCTTATAAACCTCATAGAAAAGCTTACCAAACCAAGGAAATAATGTACCTCACAATATTCTTTACAGTTGGAAACTTTGTAATGGTCTTTACCTTGGCTTCCTTCATCTTTGCTTTATTTTTTAAAAATCACATTTTCCAAATACGTTATCTCTCTTTTCATAAAATTAAATTTCTTAGTGTGGATTACAAGTTGAATCTAAATCAACATTTGGCACATAAGTCTTAAATAACAAACATGTTCCTTATCATTTGTGCTATACACAAGAATGTCATCAAAGAATACAATGCAACATTTACCAAGCAATTCCTTTAACATAGCATGCATCAGCCTCATGAAAGTGGTAGAGAATTTTTTAACCTAAAATGCATCACCACACACTCAATCAAATCATCTTATGTTTTGAAAGTGGTCTTTCATTCATCACTCAACCTAATTATAATTTGATGATATCCACTCTTCAAACTAATATTGCTAAACAACTTAGCATATGTAAGAGAATCAACAATATCATCTATCTTTGGAATAGGAAAATGATACCTTACCATAATCCTATGCATTAATCTTAAATCAATATACATTTTCCATTCTTTGTATTATTTCTTTGGAACTAGCACCATTATAATTGCATAAGTAAATATTTATTCTCTCACAATCTATTGGTAACTATCTTCTCTACTTACTTTTAAGCATCATTCCTTTGATTTGATACCATTCTATATGTTCTTTCATTTGAAATTGTAACACTTCGAATGAACAAAATTTATTTTTAAAAATTTCTCATTTGTAGAAATCCCTCACATTATCCCTTGAATATACTATAAAAATATCATGTCAATCCTTTTACCATCACTAGAAGATCACATTGCTTAGCCATGCATGAAGCAATTATAAATACAACAATACAATCAATGTCTACCTCTTAATTTTCTTTGATATATTCTCTCTCCTTAAAGATAATCAAAGATGCATTCATTGATAAATAATTCCTAGCTTGTTCAATTATCATTGGAATCAAATCATGGATTTCATCATCTTCAACTATTAAGTAGACATTCTTGATAACATAAAACTTAATAACTTCTTCAAAATTCCAAATCCTTCCAAGTATCACATCAAGATAATAAATTACATAATAAACAAAACTAAAAATTCTACATTTCAAAACATATTATTCTCTTATATCTTGAAAGAAATACCTTGATAACCAATGCATTTGGTAGGATCTAAGATGAGGACTAGTTACTAAACCCAATCTAGAAACACTTCTAGAAGAAATTAAATGACCTTCAATATCCTTATTAATCAAAAAATGAATCCATTCCTCACTCTTATGAAATCTAGATCCAATTATAAATAAAATATTTCCATGTAAGACTATCACTATAATTTACATATCCCATGAATAAATTTATTTTAGTGGCATCTTTAATTTTAGAAGTATTAGAATTGCCTTCTAAAGAACCTAATGTGATGACTTATTCTTCTTCATAGTATGAACCTCATTTTCCTTGATGATAATTTGAAGAGAACATTCCCATTAGTTATCTCTCATTCTCTCATACTTCAAGCACTAGATCTTGGAAGAATTTCTATAATTGAAATTCTCGTTTCTTACTCAAATCCTATTTGGTCTTGTCCTTGTCTTCTTTCTTCTCATTTACATGCTTCTTCTTTGTGTGGCCTTGTTTAGCATCTAAATTGGATTTTCATTTTGTATTAAATTTGAAACTCTTATTCTTATCCTTTATTGGTTTTTTACTCTTGCTTTCAAAATCATTAAGATTCTTCTATGCCTTTAATTCTTAATCATAAGCCTCATCTAAGACTTAAAGCTTATAGAAGAATAACTCTTGCTTGTATTACATCTTCAAATCTCTAAGGAACTAGACGTGTAATCATACTTAACCCATCAAATGTTTTCTTTATGAAATAAATCATAAAATTCAAGATATATTTCCTCCACATACTTCTTATCTTGCCTTAATAATTTCTTCATGATTTTCTATTACCTTTGTCTTGATTACTTGTATTTTTGCCTCAACATATATTGTATTAAGGATCATTCCCTTATTTTCACCTTGTTTTGAATGAAAAGAGTGGAACTTCTTTTCCCACCAAATGGAATCCATGCCCTCTAATTTCAATTTAATAAATGATACCATAAGATAATTTGTTATCTATTTTAACTCTAAATGTTTGTTTAAGCTCTTCAACCAAGACTCAAATACATGTGTACTATTCATTCTAATGAAGAATTTCAACTTCACATATAGAATCCTTGATGCATCAGTAAATGACTTACAATTCAATCCTTGTCTTTCTCATCTAGCTTTAAATTTTTATATCTACTTGATGAATAAGAAATTATTGGATCTCTTTAAGATCTAGCATGATGGCTAGGATTCCTTCCTCTTAAAAGCCTTACATGATGAGATTCTCCATTCCTATGTTCTAAATAAATAGCCTTTCATCATATTCTCTTTCACCTCCTTGAAACCCTTGATCATCATCTTCAACCAATAGACCTTCATGTTCATTTCTCACATGAGATGTACTTGTATTAGAACAAAATTTAGCATGCGATTTTTTATATCTATTTTCCACCATTTTGATAGAACCTTTTAACTATTCCATATTAGCATTAATAGCTTAAACTAATTTCTTCATAGAATTCATGTTCTCAAAAACATTCAACATAATTTACAACACCCAATTGTAGATCTAAAGTAATCCACATCAAATTAAGATACATGAGATAGAATCCCATAAATCTAGATAATAATCAAGTTTCAATTCATCAAGAAAATTCACAGAATTAGGCATGTATGAATCATATGAATGAATCCAAAAACTTAGACCAAGGTATTTTAATCTATGATATAATACCAAATACATATATATTATTTTTTTAATCATTACTAATTTTTTCCTTTTGATTTAAGAATAGGCCTATATTTTCATGCATTTGAAACACCCCAAAACTTAGTAGGACACCAATGGAAAAAATACCTAATAATTAATGATAATCTCAATAAAAAATGGAAAAATGTAATATAGATCAAAATAATATTACAATAAAAAAGAAAAAATGTTAAAAATATGATTAAGAAACATACACCACCATAATTCTTGGAATATTGATGTATTAAACAAATTCAAGTACATATTTTAACCCTTTGATCCTTTAAGTACAAAATACATGAAAAAAATAAATAGAAATTAAGATTATTCTATGCTAAAAGCATTGAAAATATCCTCTATGTCTAAACCTTTCTAGATATTCACTACACCACCAAGACCTCCAACACTAGCTAAGATACTTGAAAATGTTAAGAAGGAAGTCAACCTAACATTACAAAGTAGGAAAATATTATAAGAACTTCCTCTTTGAACCACAACAAGAGACCATGAATTAGAATAACATAACATGAAGGAATCATCTTACATAATGAATTAGCATTACACACTCTTCATACTTCTTACCTCTCCTCTATTTTTCCTCTTCTTACCACCACATCATATCAATAAAAACTAGAAATAACCATAGAATAACCTTTAGGACCTTTTAATATCTCTAGAGCTAGTCTTTAAGCCCTTTCTCCATCTTAGAAACTATACCTTCAAGATCATTCACTATCTTACAGCTCTCTACCATCAAGACCATTTTCTATATAGGTTTGATTTACCTACTGAAACTATCCCCATCAAGACATCCAACTAGTGGTAAGAAAGAGAGACCTCAACTAATAAAGAACCTATAGGGAATTTCTATCAACTCTAATCAATCCTTGTAATTCTACCACATTCCAACAATCACTTAACACTCACCAAAACCTCTCATAGGTTGAAATGAAGAATGTATAAAAGGATGGAAATTACCAAATAACTTAGAATTGAAAATATAGGTCCAATAAACACAATTGCCATATTTAAAAATGTATATTTAGACCTATCATATACAATCAACATGTTTAAATCACATCATACTAAGCATAAAGCCCCAATCTCTATGGAATGATTATAATATAACCCTACCTAGAAATCTTGTTGCCCTATATATCATCATCTTTAAATGCTCAATCCTTGTACTTTTTGAAAATAGGTTTATCCTAGCATTGATCTTCTAGCCTTCTCTTCTGCTATCAAATCTTTTCTTGAGCTCACCTTCCACATCCCTTGCTATAATTTCTATTGGATGTAAAATGCATCAATGAGCCTAATTATCTAGCATATATAGACCTAATGTCTTGCTCTTTCAAAAACTTGTTAATTTTCCAATAATAATAAAACTCTATTAAATGGAATAAGACTCTATAATTAACACAAGTCTTAACTAGGTGTGAGACTTTCTATTCACCTAAGGGTTAGGTAATCATTTTCTATTTGACTATGAAGTTCTTACTGGATCCATGATTTGAGTCATGAGATAAATAATGAAAATTAATTGTATTTCATGAGTCTCGAGCATAATCTCTTAGAATTGTTTAGCATAATATTCAATCTTCTTATGTAAGATAATTTTCTATTCAAGTTTTTTTGAGAACTATAGGATATGTGTATTAATTCTTAAAAATGTATTGAAAGTTTCCTACCAAAATATATCAATAGGTATCAAAACCTCATAGAATAGATCCATGGAATAAAGAAAAAACATTGATGGATCATGTGTCAAGAAAAATATTATGGGAAGCACAACTCCAAAATATTATAAAGTTACATCACCTAACAAGAGGGTGTAGTGCTACAAAACAAAGACTACACCAAGTAAGATAAAAATAAATTGAAATGATTGAAAGAAGAAACTCAAACTAAATAAGATAAATAATAAGAGAAATCAAATTAGATTAATCATAATCCTTGCAAATACAACTTAGAATAATTATATTAACATGATTCTTCATCCTTGCACTTTACCTTGGTTTCTATGTTATTTTAGATTTCAAATAGTTATCTTTTAGATTTCTTGAACTTTTTAGGCTTTTTGGTGAATGAAGTAGTTTTCTTGAGGTGAGAATGTTATATTCCTAGATGTTTCCATAACCCTTTGGATATTAGAGTGTTGATATTCTTGATCAACTTGAAAGGGTGTAGAGGACATCTTAGGTATAGGAGTAGAAACAATATCTATTTGATCACACAATTCCATACTATAATTTGGATTTTTCTATGACTTAAAGAATGATTAAGAAAGCATGAATTGTAATCTATTTCGATCATGAAATTTGAAAAATCACATAACATGTGATTTTATTAATTTGATAGGTGTAGTCATCATAAAAAAAATTCCAATACACACAAAATTTTCTTATGTAAGAATCTATGTATAGGTGTCTTATGGATACTTTGTTAGGATGGAGGTAGATTCTAGTTATTAAGTTTTGTGATGTTTAGATTACAATATTCAAGACATTAGAAATAATTTTATGGCTATTAAAATCAAGATAAATACACATTGTGAATATAATATCCTTCACAATGTTATATGCATTATACTTAAAATATAAATAAAGAATGTAACAAAGAAGAATAGTATTAAACCAAATGTCTCCATTGTTATGATATGTTATGTTGTATTATTCCCGTCCTAGGAAAATGAAAATCAACACTTATATATAGATGTAATGAAATAATTATATCTAAAGAGTGAACAAACATAATAAACAGTTAACATTAGTTAAGAAATATAATTATCTAATAGTTAGTATTAGTTAAGAAATATAATTATCTATAACTAACTCTAAACTTTAAATTCATATAAGACAAAACACTATAAATAATTTTATACATATTAAGATTTCATACAAGTATTCATGGTTCTCCTGAATATAGACATCAATTAGCATGTTAATATTGCTAGTATACATCAAATCTTTAACACATGTTGGATAGGAATCTTCCAAATAGGCAGAGGTTGAAGCTATTATTCTAGATAAAAACAAGGATTGTTCTTTTACAATTGAGAAGCATATAGAGTCAATAAGTTCTTTAAGATTAGTTTTGAATCCTAATTAGTCACTTCTACCATAGGTATCCCTCATCTACAAACATCCTATGTACTACCCAATTTTCTACAAAAAGAACATGGGGTGCAATTGGATTTTATTGTATATAATCAATATCTGCAACTTTTTATCATTCTTGGAAATTTGAAATATTATGGTTTTATTTTCCATAGTGAAAATATGATTTTGGATGAATGAAACTAGGATCCTCCTGATGACCATACTCATCAAATTTTAGAGAAAGGTTTCTATATTTAATCTAAGCATAAGTTACCCACATTTACTTTTGAATGTTTGTTACTATAATTTGTATGCTTTTTGGAGTCACATGCATATATAGAATATACCTAGAAAAATTCTAAATAGTGAGGTAGTATGCTTATTAAGCTTGATTATTTTACCAAATATTAATGTAATTTGTTCCATGAATGAGATTTTCTAGAATTTCATGAAAAAGTTAATGATTCATACTCAAATGGAAATCCTATAAAAAAGATTAGGATTGAATTGTATTCTTGACTAGCACTTCACCAACACAAGCCCCTAGCTCTAAAGAATCATGAACTATTGGTGAGGACCTAATTCCTATGTTGGATAGTTTAAAATTAGATTGCAACATTTCCTCATGGAGGGTAATAACTTTAGTAGAGATATTCTTCTATTTCACAATACCCAATCCTAGATCTAGTCCAAATGAGAACATCATCTAGTTAATAGGCAAAGATCCTACATAATATTTTAAAATCCTTTCTCTACATGAGTAAATACATATTCTTTAATTATTATTTCTAGGATGTTACCCCTAATTTTTACTATACAGTTCATGCAAGAGCCCATTGATGATGATGCCATGAGAAAAGAAAAACATCCCTTCCTAAAAAAGAAAGAAAGATTAAATAATAAATATCATAAATATTTCAAGAAATATATTATCCATAATTTTGATGTAGATAATTTGTTATCACCCCTTACAAATTAATATTTGTATCTTATTTTTGATTCTTGCAATACATTTTGCACCACTACATCCTACTCATGACCACCATTGCCAAGAATCCTTTATAGATGCTTATTTTATGACCACTTTTACTAAGAAACCTTCTCTGTTGTATAGCATCCCTAGACAATAGCTCCTACAAATGTGTAACACCCTAGTTCTAGATAGCCCTCCCTAGTTAGTATGCCTTTTGTTGATTCTAGCATGCATTTGAGCTCATTTTCCTTTAATCAAATTTTATTCTCATGTTATGAATCCAACTTAGGAGTGGAAATGACAATTAGAAGTAAATATTTAAGGTAATTGAAGGTCATATTTATATATTGAAATGTAGAAAATTCAAGTAAAAGGATGAAAATAAAATCAAAGAAAAAGACCAAATAAAGATAAAATTAGAACTTCATGTAACATAGGGACTATTAAAGCCTAAAATTGTTTTAGTTTTAAAATCATAAACTAGCATTTTTTTTACTAATTTTGTATATTGAAGATAATTGATTCTAGTGGCTTAAATCAATAAGTACTAATTTCCATTTTTAAGCTTATTTATTGTAGGTAATTGTAGGAATGAAGATGATCGATATCGATGTTATTAATTCACATAGAGTTAGTGATAAAAATCAATAGTGTGAGTTGTAGTTGGACAAGGCTTAAAAGGTAAACTAAGATATTGATTTATGTAGAAATAGGTGAATTACAATGATGATCATGGATGATAAAACCAGCAATATATTTCGATGCAGATCTAAATTGATGGATATCAATATTTTTGATATCAATTGATTATCCAAATGATTATTTTGTACATTATTCATAGTATAAATTTTAGTCTAAAAATGTAGACAAGAAAAGGAGAAACAAACTCAAGTAAGAACCCACACTAGATTGAATTCCATGTACTAAATTATTAAAGAAATGTGTTAATGGTTTGTGTCAATTAACAACCATTAATGTGTTAAGGCTATGAAGTTGTTGCATTGTGGAAACTATAGAGTAGGGTCACGAATTAGGTGACATTTCCTTTGTAAAATTTTGTATTTTTGATGAATTAATGCAATCTCAATTTGGTTTAATCAGATTATTCTATCTTTAAGGCAAATTATTATTGATTTTACTTATGGATGAAAACCATAAGTATGATGTTTTTACTTGAATCTAGATCTAATTGTCTTTATCTTGATGATCTTTGACTTTGAACCATTCCTCCATGGATACAACTCATGGGTTATTCATAGATGAGTTGAATTCTCTAAAACAAAAGATAACTATTAAGGTAATATAGCACCAAACTTTGTCTAGCTCATCAATTTGGCACCACCATCGGGAAGGTTGATAGAGTTAATAGACATCATGGGTTATTTATATTTCAAATTCATTATGTAAATTTAATATTTTTTTAGGTATGCTTTGATTTCTTTTTGTTTCATTTCATTTCATTTATTTTGTTAAGTAGTTTTAGAAATGGTTTTGTTTAATTATTTTACTTATATTAAGAAATTAAAGAATGAGGAAAAATCCCAAGAATCAGCCTCTCTTGTTCTCCAACCTATAGAAACCATTAAGAAATTTGCAATCAAGGCAACAATAGTTGGAATAATTAAATTAATCTGTAGAATTTTAGGACTAGTAGCCCATGAATGTACCAAATAATAATGTGATTGTTAAGCAACCAAGAAAACAAACATGAATTTAACCCTCTAGGAATACCACTAGCCTTTATAAATGGACATAATTTAACTTAAAAAAAATTAGGAGGAGAAAGTATAACCAGATCTTAATTCTTCTTTTAAGGAGAAAAATCCCCCAATAGATATTTCTACAAATGTTTTTGACATTACAATCTCGACAATAAAAACTATGAGTTCAACTATGGGGTTAGGATCATAGAATTTAAATAATATTGAAATTTTAACTAATGTGACTACCCAACCTATTAATACTTCAATTTTAGAAACTCTAATTTCACTAATAGCCTCTGTTTCTATACCAAGTCCTATTGTAACCCCAATAGCAATTTCTACTTTCACAATGGGATCATCTTCACATCATACACCTCCTCCATTTTCTCTTGGTTCAATTTCTCTTTTATTTGGAAGTTTAAGTTCCAATATTCCATCTAGGAAATCCCACCAAGGACAAACTCTTGGTGATTTATTGAATCAAAGAAAACTGATTATACCTCAAGGACCATTAATTTTTCCACAAGGAAGAGATGTAGAAATTAAGAACATTCATCTATTACCTATCTTTAAGGGAACAAATGATGAAGACCTAGTCGCTCACATTAGAGATTTCAAAACCACATTAGCAATGTTAGAACCACAAAGTGCTGATAGGACTAAGATGATTGCTTTTAAATCAATTTTGAAGGATAAAGCTGATTTTTGGCTACAAACCTTTAGAACACAAATTAGTTCATGAGATGAATTTAAGGATGCTTTTCTCCAAATATTTCTCTCTAATGATAGTTTGTATTCATTAAGGAAACAAATAATGATTTTTATGCAACATGAAGATGAAGATTATGAGAGTACTTTTGATAGGTTCAAGGGATCATGTTTGAAAAATCCAAATCACAAATTGCCCATCCATCAGCTTATCCAAATCTTTGTAGAAGGCCTGTTATCCTACTATATGAAAAATGTTGACTTTGCATGTGATGGAAATATTTTGAATGTAATACTAGAAGATAGTTGGAGAATTATAGATTCATTAGTAGACCAAAGTAAGAGATGACCAAAACCCAACATTATGCAAGATATGACCCAACAAACTAAGAAATTGAATAAGAAAGTTAATTAGTTAACACGATTAATTAGAAAACAAGCTTATGGAGTTTAAAGTGAAGCATGTAATACTTGTAGTAGTTCATAACATGACTACACCACTTTATATTGTCATGAGAAAGAAAAAGAATCAATAAAGGCTTTTAAACAATATAAAAGTCAACCAATAATGAGCTTTCCACAAAGAATACCTTACTGACAAAAATATCTTGAAAATAATTTTAGACAATTCAAAAGTCCAACTAATCAAAATTTGGATAAACTTATTCAAATCCTTACTTCCTTCACTAAGGAAAGTAGATAGTTTAGGAGTGAAACACAGATAATATTTTAGGATCCAACCAAGAATGAATTACCATTCCAACTTGAACCAAATCTGACATCTCAAAGAAAAAGAAATGAACAAATGCGTTCCATCATTACTAGAAGTAGAAAAATGGTTGAGCCTAAATCCAAAAAGAAGGTTTGATTTCAAGAAATAGGGACACAAGAAAAAGTCCAATCACAAGTAGTGATTGAGGGGGAGGAAGATCAACCAACTAGGGAAAAGGAACAACCAATGCCTCCTAGACAAGTAAATTTACCTCCTTTTCCTAAATGATTACAGGAGGACTTTACAACTAAAGCCCCCCTTGAAAAAATGTTCAGTGAATTATACTTACATATTCCTTTGAAGCAAGTAGTAAAAGAAACACCTCTCTATGCTAAGTACTTAAAGGAGTTATGAAATAGGAGAAGAAAAGGAAAGATTTGTATACAAGTTTATTTAGTTGATAATCTTTCTAAACTTATAAAAAGTCATGAAGTCCCAAAACATCAAGATCCATGTGTCCCAACCATTCCAATTAAAATAAATGAATAAATTATTAAGAATGCCCTATTGGATTTAGGAGCTAGTATTAATATAATGTCATTCAAAATGGCTAGTGAAACACTGTGAAAATTGTGAGTCTTCCTCGGGTAAAGATTCGCAATTCAGGCGAGGGCGCATTTCAACTTTTCTTCAAGGAAAAGTTTACGCTCTGTTACGAATGACAACATAATGAGCTTCACAAAAGGGCAAAGGCAAAGTCTAGAGTAGTGCAACAGATCAACCTTTTTTGGCGCATAGATAAATCATTTTACGCTCGCTACGCAACGCAGTGTATCACATGCCACATTTTACGCTCATTACACAACATAGTGTATCACAGCGTATTGCGTTGCCAGTCTAAACATTATTTATGCTCCATTATGCACTGCTGCATAAACAAGCGTAAAACAGTTTGAATCCTTTGCTTTCGTGTTACGTTATGCTCATACACGCAACACAGCGTGAATGAGCGTAATATAACCCAAAGATAGTTGAAATGTGCCCGACGTGCACCTCTTCTTCACACGCACAATACGCAAATGAGCGTATTGTGCATAGGCATGAAGTTTGACGCAAAAATGGTCAAACCAACAGTACCCGAAACATTCAGGGTACACATCACCAAGGTTGCGCCGTTTCCACTGGACGTCGCAACATATAAATACCCCAGTTGACAAAGATACAGGGGTTGGCAAATCAAAGGAGCAAAGGCATTTTTTCTGAGCACTTGAGCACTTATCATTTTTGAGCAGAGATACAGAGAGCAGCGCTTTGGCAATTGTTGACAGCATCACCTTCTGGCAGAAACAGAGCACAGTTCGCTTTGAGCACTGGCCACAGGAGTAATCAGTCTGCTGGGGAAGACTCTATTGATTGGAAACAGTCGATCGGTAGACATCAGAGCTTGACCTTCCTTGCATCCCGGCTTTAGCCCACGAGGTAGATCGGACTTCTGTTTGGACAATTTTCTTGTTGTTTTTTGCTTGCTTCACATCGAGCAATCGGGGTTTCCCCACTGTAACGTGGCATATGAAATATACATTTTTCAAGTCAAAGCGTAGATTTTGAAACTACGTGTTTCTCTCGTTTCAGCCTCTTCTTATCGTGTTTAGCGTTATCATCGTTACAATTTGTCTACGTTGTTTTCCCCTCATTTTACAATTTCTCAAATCAGATCATCCCACGGGATATTCATCGGTTTACTAATTAGTAAGTCCCTGTCTGATCAACAAGACTGTTCAGGGCACCGCGGATTCATTTTTCCAGCATAGCCCTCGCACAGATCCGTGGATTAAGACTGTGTACACAGAATTCATTCGGTATTTTCCAGCTGCCGACATTTTCCGTCGTTACAGTTTTTCTGGCGCTAGAAGGAGGGCCTTTTGGCTCCGATCTGAATATTTTGGGTAGCCCTGTTAGCGATCCATACCCTAAACCGTAGATGTAATACCACTAAGGAAGTTTACGGCAAATCGTGTGGTGTAGATCAGTCACAAGGACGATTTCTTTGAAATCCTACAGGGTAGAAAGCCTATTTGTGCTTTTGTTGCCAGCCATTTTTTAGATCCGATTGCCAGTCACTCTCAATCTCATTAATCAATGGATTCCTTTTACACAACCACAACGTCCATGGTCCCTGCCAATTTGGGTGCCACATCTGTGAACCCTCTCGAGGTCACTAGGCCAGCTCCTGGTGCAACGGGATCTCAGGGGCCACTGCGCTGGTCATTAAGGCTTCAGGGAAAAGAGCCTGTTTTCACGGTCATAACCCCTAAAGAATATAACTTTATATGTGTTAAGATCTAGGCAAAGCTAGCTCTTAGCTGAGCCGAAGTCGAAGGAAAGCGAAACTTTGAGGTGCTCCACCGAGGGAGCTATGATTTCAAGCCAACAGCTTATGACATAATTCCCTTGACCGAACACCAACACGAACTTATAACACAGTTGGTCATGGCCAAAAGCCAGGCTTCACAGGCTACTTTGGAGCCCCAGCATGGGGAAGAGGAAGAGGATGAATTGGTGGCCCAGTCAGAACATTCGTTCCATACTCTGAGCCCTCACACGTACATAAATCCCTTGTTTCCTTTCAACGGAGAGGCTGCCCCTCTTGACCCAGCCATGACCACGTAGATGCACATTCCTGTCCTTCCGCAGGCCACCGCGCAACCGTCTGGGCTGCAAGCACAAATGCCTCATAATAATGTGGGGGTGGTTTCATCACCGCGGATACTTGGCATTCCAGTGATGGTCCCGGCGACCACCGCGCCCCATTTCATCCCTCAGATACAATCTTACACCGTATCAACAACTCGCCCAGTGCAGATTTTTCCACCCCCTCCAACTCAACAGATCACCACGACTGTTCAGCCACAAGGATACATACAACAGCCTGCAGCTGTTCCGTGGGCCAACCCTGTAGTGCAACACAACCGGTCTGCGCTGTATTGTGCACAATACTCCGTTGCACCTGCAACGCAGGTCCCACAGGGAGTCCCACAATATATCTACCCTTATCCTACGCAGTAGGCAGCAGCTAACCCCTCTTCACAAACCAGTAGGTGGTGGTCTTCACAGACCCCTCCGCCTGTAGGGATCCCCGCCCCACAAGCAGCCAGCCAAGCCCGCCCGGTCCAACCTCCTATTCCTTCTGCACAGGCACCGCCGTCCACAGGTTTGGACCAGGCCTTCCAGCTTATCCAGACTCTTACCGAGGAGGTTCGACGCCTCAAAGCCACTAGTTCTAATATCATCCAGGTCATGGACTTTTATCAGGATGATCCGATTAGTCCAGCGGTGTCAATGCTGTCACTGTAGCCAGGGATGTCCCTCCCTCATTTCACCAAGTACAATGGGGAGGGAGATCCCAACGCTCACTTAGTCACCTTTCGATTTGAATCCTTGTTGCTACAACAGTGGCCACATATGATTATCAGAGTCTTTGCAATGTCATTAACAGGGAAAGCATTGGACTGGTACCGAGCCCTCCCATTCTCTTCCATTTTAACCTTGGAAGAGCTGCTGACCCAATTTGTGACCCGCTTCAAATACAACATGAAGCTGGAAGTCACGCTGGATCAGCTCATGGGGGTGAAACAAGACCTGCTCGAGCCCATCCAAAAGTTTATACAGCGATGGAACGCTACTTTGAATGAGATCCACGAGCCAATCACAGACTCACATATGCTGGCGATATTCAAAGGAGCGGTCAACGACTTTATTAAGTCAAAGTTGTATTACCTTTCTCCTAACTCTTTATATCAGGCCTTCGCTCAAGTTAGAAGCATCCAAGATGCTGCGGAGGCCAACAAAGACCTGACGTATGTTGCTTACCAGAACGCACACAACAAGGCCAAGGACAAGGGTAAGGCGGCAATAACGACAGTAGCCGCGTTGGCTGAAGGCGCAAAGAACAAGAACAAGAAGGCACCTACAATAGTGCCTGAGGCCACGACTGGTTTCGGCACCAGCTAAGACGCAACTACCCCTGAAGGGCCCCCCCAGCCAAAGCCAACTTTTGAGCATAAAGATCGTTCAAAATATGTGACCTTGCCTGTGAAACATTCCGAACTGTTGAAACAACTGTTAGCAGCAGGGCACATTCAGCCTAAGAAGGTGTCCGAGGAAGCTCTGAATCGTCACAGACATCACTGTGAATTGCTGAAGAACCCTTCCTTAGCCTTACCCAACGAACCAGCAGTTCCAAGATCTTTCAGGCTGGACCATTTCTGTGACTACCACCAGATGTGTGATCACGACACGGATTACTGCTGGGCATTAAAGGACGACATTCAACGCATGATCGACGAAGGTCATCTAAAATTAGACAGCAGTAACCTGACGCGTCCAGAAAACCAAACACTGCATGTATATAAGGACCCGTTGAATGCAAACAATGATCCTTATACAATCACTGTGGTGAGTACGGACGGTGAGCGTAAGGGACCGCCAAAATAGCTTTTTTTTTTGCACGTACCTGCCAGCTCACTCAGGGGACCAACCATTTCATCGGCAGCTAGTGGCGTCTCGAGGCCACCCTTCATTATACGGGCACCTTTCACATAAACCCTCAGTCACGCAACAACACTCAAGCCGCGGCTTTATCCGCGTCCATGCCAAGAGTGCCCTTTATTATCAGGGTGTCAAAACCACAGGCTGCTCCTCTCACGCAGGGGCAGACCTCTAGCTAGAATAACCAACCATCGCCTCCCAAGCGAAAGGGAGAGGACACCTCAGTTAACGCAACAAAGGACCACTTTACGCTCGGCTTCCCTAAGCCTAGGCCCCTGGCCTCTACACCCTTGTCTATGCCTCAGAAGCAAGATAACGATACAGAAACGCAGTCGCCTCCTCTTGGCAAGGAAAAGAGTAGCCCTTCAGCCAACACTGTTCCACCTCGAGAGATCCATCTCTTGGGGTGAATGGAAGAGGACAAGGGATGCAAGCAACATGGCCGAGAGAAGAACCTCCTTGATGCATTTACGCAAGTCAAACAGGCTCTTAAACAGAAAAACACAATGCCGAGCCTGTACGACTTGCTTATGACATCTTGCGAATACCGTGAGGCCATGGTACACATGCTGACATCCATATCAGTGGATGCCAGTTTACCAGAGGAAGAGGAAGTGATCCACGCTGTTATGTTTCCTTTTGAGGCTGAGCAGACTAGGCCTACCCCACTGACCTTCCACAATGAGTCTGTGAAAGACGATCCAGACAAAGGTCCGGTGACAACCGAACCTATGTTTATCACTATCTGAGTCGGTCAATACCGGATCCGGAGAGTACACGTGGACGATGGCGTAGCTACCAACGTCATTCCCTATTCCATCGTGGATAGGTTGGGACTGGTCGACCAGATCACTCCCACAACAACGGCCTACGTAAATCGTTCAACGGGGCATAGGTTCAAGTCAAGGGGACGGTGCGCATCGAGTTTGTGGCGGGTGACCAGTTCCCAACAGAGGCCACCTT
>MNCI01005010.1:82930-131746 GCA_015680685.1 Gnetum montanum | reverse complement strand
AAAACATCCACCAGGTTTTATAACACATCTTTTCAGTCATTCCTAAAACAATGCTTCACTTCACCATCAAATAAAACTATGCATAAATCATAATTATGCATTTCCTCTACTACCACTGTCGCCGATATCTCGCAAATCCAGATCCAATCCTAATGGGTCGTCCTCCAATGGGTTGTCATTTCTGGGAATGATTCTTTCACCAAGAATGTCCTCTTCGTGAGGTCCTCGTTCCGGTGCCGGTTCCACGGGAGGACGCTCTTCCTCTGCTTCTTCCGTTGCTTATTCCATTGCTTCCTCCTCTGCTTCTTCCTCTACTTCTGCCGCTCCCTCTGCTGACTCCTCACCTGGCTTGTCTTCCCTATCCTCAGTTGGTACCTACGAACAGTAAGTACATTAGCTACACAACACTTAACATCATAATTAGAAAATGCAAACTAAGTCATGCATAAACTTACTTGCGACGACCCTGCTTCCACAGCAAAGGGAAGCTTATCCAGGCCAGCCCACAGGTGCTTCATGATCTCTTCCTCCATTAGATCTGGCCATACATCCATCCCCAAGGCAGCTCCGGTCTTCACTTTCCCTTTCTCCACGCTGCTCCAGCGAGGTGGGTCCGGGAAGAAAGTAGGGATTGTAGCTTGACACCCAGGAAGAGTCATCGCCCTTTCCGGGGATGCACTTACAGTCACCTGCTCTTCAAATTTCTTGAAGGCTTCAGAAGCTCCGATGACATCCATGAAGACTTCCAAGGATGGGTCCTGACGGCAGAGTCGCGGTAGAGTTTCTAATAAGCAATGCTCTCCCGCTTGTACAAATGCTTATGATCCTTCTCCTTCTGCCCCCATTCTTGCATGCTTGCACAATAGTCCCTCCAATCCTGGCTCTTCTAAGCTAGGAGCTCTATCTACATTTGCTGCTCCACTAACACCTGACAAGTTTGTATGCTATTTTTGATGGCAGTCCAATAACGTGAGTAATCGACAACAACAGTACGCCAGTATTCATCCCCTGTTGTTTGCGCCTATAGGAAGTCGCACCATGATCTGAGGTCTCTGACCTCTTTGGTCAAAGACTCCTCCCTCTACTCAGTCCTCTGCAGCCTTTTCCAGAGGGTCTCATTGACACCCTTACTCTCCCATAAGGAGCGTGTCAAGCGTAACGCACATTTATGCATTTCCTCATAAATGTGACATGGCACGGCTGCTTCATTGGATGGTGGCTCTACTGTGTCCAAATCAATGGGCTCCGTGGGATCCCATCGGAGACGAGCTCCTAACAGAAACAATCATCAGTGTTGGTGACACATTACCATAGTATAATATCACAAGCTGACTATAACCATAGCGTACCAACTCCAGGTTCGACGCGCTCTAGGCGCTCGATCATGTCATTGACAACGCCTTCCATGAAGGCAAATTTGTTAGGAAAATCTCTCCACACTCTGCTCACAGCGACAGACGTGGACACATCCTCTTCTCCTGTGGCGTGATCCAGTTAGAAACCTCATCTACTTACAGAGTCCTACAAACATGTTAACACACCCATTACCTCTACCGGTGACAGTGGCAACTTCGCCAACATCTTCCACCTCCCTTTCCTCTTCACGCACTAAAGTCTGTGCATCGCTGGTCCCAGTATCTAGGGCCTCCTCATGCACCAGAGCCTATGTATGGCTCACGCTAACAGCTGGGGCCTCTTTTTCCAAAATTGAGGTCCCCTCCCCACGACTGAGCATTACTGCCCCTGTCTCAGGGGTCAGTTCTTCTGTAATTTTGACTGGTCATGTCACAACATCTTAGTATATCATCCCAAAACATCTAAACAAACATTGCGTAATACAATTCATGAACACTTACCAGGTAGAGGCTTACTCCGCTGCACTTTAACTGCCACGGTTTGGCCTGCGTCACTCCTAAGGGCCTCGGCTATACAGAGCCTTTTACGCTAAGCTGCAGGTTCCACGATTTCCTCCACCAGGTGTTTCCCTCGCGAGGCATCGCCGGTGTAAGTAGGCATTATCCCACCTATGCTGTCGAGGCCTCGCACTTGGGGCACCGCCAAACCCTTAGTCGTTATAGACAGTGACTCCTCGATCCCTTCCGGTGGATTCTGCCCACGGGTAATGCTGAGGATGTGGGTAATCCAAGGTTTGGACAGCTAGTCTCAGTCTTACTGCACCCAAACCCCATTCCTTTGGATGAACAGAAACTCAGCAAAACACCAGAGGCAAGCTATGAAGAAGGTGTAATGCACGTTGAAGCGGGAATCAAGCTTCTCGCGAAGCTTGATCATCTCGTTGCACAGTCCCTTGGCAAAATAGCTTGCCCAATTGAACTGGGTTCCCTCCTCCAGAACCTCTCGCATAATACGGGTCTGTTCTATAGAAAAAAACTTCCCTTGCGAGAGCATTTTGGGGAAAGCCTGGGCTCGGAAGAGGAGATAAAGTGTCTTGGCAACGCCCATCTCGAATTTTTCGCATGGAAACCCTTTAGTCTCCTTCGAGATCCTTACCCACTTGTTCAGCCAATCCTCGAAGGCAACGCTCCTCTTTGCCTTCTCACTTACGGGAAGGCCATCCGAGGGGACGCCAAACAGGTCTACGAAGAGCTGAGCGTCAATGTTAAAGCTTACGCGTACATTATGTATGCGCGTGTAAAAATGCTCTGCCTTTTCATTCAAGGAGTTGACCAAGGTTAGCATTTCACTGGCAGGGACATCAGGAGTTGTAGCTAAACATAGATGCATTAGCCCTGCTATTCAAATCTTGGTGGTCATAGCGACTGGGGCTACTGGGTGGCTGAGCCAGCGCTGTGCATCCTTGATGTCGCCGTAGCGGAAGAGGACGGCGTTCGCCTCGTGGCCGGAAATCGTAAGGGTAATCTCCCAGGATTCTCTAACTGAACAGCGTGAAACACAAGTCAAACCAAAACACTATTACGCAATATCCACAATTTACAACGATATTACGCAATATAACAGCCTCACCAAGTCCAAATGGCAAAGGAAATGGTGGCAAGTTCCTCTGCACGTCCTCAATGGTAAGGGGCGGGTCTAAGGTCCAGTCATCGTGCAGCCACCCGAGTCTCTGGCAATTCTCAAAAGCCTTAGCGTAGCGGGTGGGGTACTCACGCATGTCAAACCCAACTTGCTCGATAATGCCAGCGCGCACGTTGCTAATTGAGGTAAACGCCTTTATCACTGTTTCGGCCCATGACAACGTATCTCCATTTCCGACTAACCTGTTGTCATGGATAAAAAACCTGTACCATACAACATAGGCTTATCTTACATTTTTCACTTAGGCTTCTCTTATATTTCACATTGACAACAGACATATAATAACAAAAAAAAAATAGACAGTTAATAAAATTTGCTTACCCGCCTGCATAGTACACCGTGCCTTGTGGGTTTTGGAAACAGGTCGAGACCTGGCGAGCCATGAACAGCGTGTTATAGGCATGATAACAACTGAACTGAGCCATTTCCCAGATCCAGTTTAAGCTCCTTAAACCCCAAGCGCTAAGTTCTCGGTCCTCGGGACAGCCCGTATCGATGGCCCCGTCTGTCAAGAAGGCCAGAATCCCTTGCACAGAACCTGCCAGCAGGTGCTCTAACAGGGCACCGACGATATCACCAGAAAAATTGGACCACACGATGATGCTAAAGTTGCGTAGCAAGAACTACAAAAACTCCAGCACACCCCTTCGGAACCAAAGGGCCTTTCCCTGCAACCGCATTTGCGGAGGGGGGACATTGGGGACGATGGGGTTTATACAGCACAAGACCCCCACAATGTCCAAAACAATCAGCGTAGGCTTTAGCGTAATGTTGTACAGAAAATCCAAAACACAGATTAACGTCTAGATTTACATTTACCGATAATGCAGAAAAATTTTACAAACTACGCCTACTTATCAGCGCCGAAATCGCCCAAACCCTTGCAACAACGCAAGGTTTGTCTCTGACAATGGTGATAGACGCACCCCCCATCAAACCCTCACATTAACCCGAGGCCCATAATTTACAACTCACATTCACGCAGAAGACGCTATGAAACATAAACATTAAAACAAAATAAGCATGCGAGAAATCACTTACCGGTTCAAAGGCGTAGGGTCACGTACATCCACCACCACCTGCGAAACGCGCTCTAGGTTTTCTTGCACCTCGTCGATCTTGGCTAGTTTTGCATTCTTCCTTTTGATTTTCGGTGCCATGATAACAGCTTCAGGATTTTCACACTCTAGTACTTGCAACCCTTAACAAACCGCACACTCTAATCCTCTGTTCTTCTTCCTCTCGCTCAACAACAATCACAAATTCGAATTCACAACAGCCAACAGCCTACCTTCATCAAAAACTACTTACTTATATGCGAGGATCACCGACTTGACATCTGATTTCAGCGGGACTTTCCTGAAATGGAACCCGAAAATCAAGATATTAATGCGGCTGATATCGCACACTCCGTTGTCCGAAATGACGTTAAACTACCACATCTTATCGCCTCGTAATCGGGTTGCATTGATTACAGCCTATTTTACAATATTCAAAATCTTGCTAGCTTTCCACATTTAGCAAACATCACGTCATCCTTCTCCTAATTCTTTACGCTCTTGGCGGTTTTCCAGGGCAATCAGCAAATGGACGCAACACTCTTAGCACCCTTAACTCTAACAGGCCCATACGGGAGGGTAGTTAGGTAGCTTGACACTACACTTTTAGACATTAGTTCCCCTTCGGATGGCGTAACCATAGCAGCGTCGGAAACGTCCCTAGAATGGCCAGAACAGTCGATGCACACGCTAGACCTGGAGGCTGGAGATATAACCGAGGACCCCATTAATGAGGTCTCTATTGTTACACATAAAGGTGAACCCAAAACACTTAAGGTCAGTTCCTTATTAGACGAGAACATGCACGATGCTATAAAGTAGGTCCTGTAAGACAACATTATAGTCTTTGCATGGTCATACGAAGATATGCCTGGACTCGATCCAAGATTAATCCAGCATAACATCATCTTAGACCCACAGATTAAAGCAGTTAGGCAAAAGGTACGGAAAATTAAGCCAGAGATCGCGTTAGCTGTGTGTGATAAAATCACCAAACTATATCGGGCTAGTTTCATCCGTGCAGTTGATTACTCGGGCTGGGTGTCTAACATTGTAGTCGTGCCAAAGAAGACCGGGAGCATACGCATCTGCATAGACTTCCACGATTTGAATAAGGCCACAATCAAGGATAACTTCCCACTACCGAGTATCGACTAGCTAGTCGACACGATAGCTGGGCATGCGCTCCTATCCTTCATGGATGGTTTCTCAGGCTATAACCAAATCCGCATCAACCCAGAGCATCAACTAACCATGACATTCATGATGCCCTGGGGCACCTTTTGCTACACTATGATGCCTTTTGGTCTAAAGAACGCTGGAGCGATGTATCAATGAGCCATGACATACATCTTTAGTGACTACCTCTTGGGGAAACTGAATGATTATGTAGACGATATAGCTATCAAGTCTGGGGATCATTCAGAAGACCTGGACTTAGTTCTCAAAAGATGCTCTAAGTACGAGCTCCGGCTTAATCCAAAGAAGTGCGTATTCGGTGTCAAAATTAGACGCATGCTGGGGTTTTTGGTGTCAGAAACTGGCATACAAGTTGACCCTGATAAGGTCAAAGCCATTGTCGAGTTAGCACCTCTTACAGACCTCAAGTAATTACGCGGGTTACAGGGACGATTACAGTTCATACGCTGATTCATCTCGAGATTAACCGATAAGCTGCACCCTATGCAGCACCTGCTCAAAAAGGGGGTTAGTTTCGAATGGACGGAAGATTGCCAGCGTGCATTTGACAGTTTAAAACCGGAATTGCAACATCTGCCAATGGTTTTCCCACCACAAAGGGACTTACCATTTTACATTTACCTCGCTACTTCGGACGTAGCGTTAGCAGCATTGCTTTGTCAAAGAAGGGATGATGGGTCGGAAGTGCCCATCTACTACTTGAGCCATGCTCTATATGCGTATGAAACAAGGTATAATGAAGTTGAGCGTAATTGTCTAGCATTAGTTTTTACGCTCAAAAAGTGTAGACATTACCTTTTCCATAGCCAGGTTAACATCATTTGTAAAAATAACATCCTTAGGACCATTACGCATAACTTATATGAGAGCAGTAGGATCGCTCGTTGAAAGGCTATCACCGCAGAATTTGATCTACATTATATTGGCCAATCATCTACGAAAGGCCAAGAGATAGCTGACTAGTTAGTCACGTCACCAATTAACAATCACGCAACCATAGAACTAGAATTTCCCGATGAACATGTACATAGCATAAGCCCTGTTTTGATAAGCCCCGAAGCAACGTTGTATTTCAACGGAGATTCAACCGCTAGAGGTGGCAGTGCTGCCACTGTTATTACGTTATCACCTGAGGAGGTGCGTCTCCATGCCTATCGCTTAACCTTCCCCTGTACGAACAATGTGGCATAGTACGAGGGGCTCCTCAGGGGATTACTAACTGCCAGTGAACTCGACGTTCGACACCTGGTGGTTAGGGGCGATTCGATGCTTGACATAAATCAAATCACAGGAGTCTACACCTGCAAAGCTGTACATTTGTAGCCCTACTGTGATAAGGCCAAAGATCTTCTGAGACGATTTATGACCATCGTCGCCCAGCACGTGCTACGCACTGACAACACATTGGCCGACGCACTAGCCACACTGGCTTTGAACGTGCCTTCACACCTGTTTGACACCTGCCCTGCATTGATAATAGACTGCACAGATCCTATCATCCAGGCGCGGCACAAATATCTTCTATTCTCGAGGAAAGCACACCTGAATGGTACAATGATATTAAAACTTACCTTCTACAGGGTGAGCTAGCGTCTCAATTGACACGCTCACAGAAAGACGCGATTCGCAAGTGGGCTAGGCAATACATCATCATAGGAGACAGTACTCTTTGTAGACGCTCTTTTGATGGTGTGTTGCTTACCTACGTTGACAGAAGCCAAACGCAGCATATAGTCGACGAGGTTCACGAGGGATTGTGCGGCGGCCACATAGCATCCCAAGCTATGGCCCTAAAAATCCGTCATTTAGGGTACTACTGGCCACGCATGGAAAAAGATTGTCTGACGAAGGTTAAAACCTGTGACACATGTTAGCGTCACAAAAATCTCATACATGTATCACCTACAGAATTACATACAACGCAGATAACATGGCCATTCCAACGATGGGGACTTGACATTATAGGCCCCATCACGCCGAAATCTTCTGCAGGGCACAACTTCATTATTACCGCTATTGAGTATTTTACAAAGTGTGTAGAAGCTGTCCCCCTACGGAAAATCACATCCCAACAAGTTTGCCATTTTATCTTGGACAATATCGAAACCATATTTGGTCTCCCAATGACTATAATGACCGACAATGGACCACAGTTTAGTAGTACGGAAACCAAATCCTTCTGTGACAACCTGGGCATTAGACAGTCTTTTTCCTCCCCCTATTACTCGCAAGTGAATGGTCAAGCTGAAGCAATGAACAAAGTGATCATCAATTTGCTCAAGAAAATGCTCGACAGCAACAAAAGACAGTGGCACGAACAAATCCTCTATGTGCTCTAGGCGTATCGTACCACATGTAGGACGGCTACAGGCAGTACGCCCTACAGCCTAGTTTACGGATCTGAAGTAGTGCTGCCTCTCGAGTTGCAAATTCCTTCTCTGAGAATAGTCCTCTCTACCATTATAAATGAGGCTCAACATACCGAGTCTTGGATAATGGATTTGGATTCATTGGAAGAGAAGCGAATACAGGCTCTTGACACGATTGAGACATATCAGCATAAACAGAGACAGAAGCATCATCACAACCTTCAGCAGTGCTCGATCAAGAAGGGAGATCTCGTTCTCAAGGCCGTTCACGAACCAGTAGGCAAATTCTCTGCAAACTGGGAGGGCCCTTTCTTGGTGACAGACGCATACACCAACGGAGCATTTAGGCTAGCCGACATCGACGACAACGCACTACCAAACCCTGTAAATCACGTATATCTGAAGAGGTATTACATCTAGCAGTGTCTCCGGTGTGTACAAGCAGGTATGGCACTGAACGTCCACTACGATGCTAAACTGGCACCCATCGTCCGCTACGACGCTAAAATGGCACGTTGTGACCATCCGCTACGACGAGAAACTAGCAATTTTGTATAGGTCCGCCAAAATGAAAAACTGGCATCTTTTGCACGCATCCGCCATGACGCTAAACTGGCACAGGTAAGTAATCGTCTGCTGAGACTTAAAATCAGCATAGCTCTGTCCTTGGGTCATGACACGAAACTGACATCCACAGCACGGTCTGCTGAGACCATAAACCAGACACACCATCATCCGCTACGATGTAAAACTAGCATTTCTTGGTCTGCTCGAACTTTAAACTGGGACCATGTTCTACGAGGACTTAAAACTGGGATTTACAGGCCACCACCAAGCAAATCAGGCGAGCGTGCTTATCTCTGTACAACTGCACAACAAGCAAGATGGGATACTGGGACAGTCCCAGCATCACCACCCCACTGGCATCCTACTGATTCCTCGGATGAGCTAAGGGGCATCTTACTGATCCCTCGGAGATGCCGTCGCTGCGTCCACTGCAGCGGTGGTACCTTTGAGAGTTTAGTCCTGCCAGCCGGAGCCCTGACGAAATCCTTGTCAACAACAACCTCGGGAACCTCCGCTGGCATCGCTATCAGATGTTGGTTTCGCAAATTCATCTAGCTGGTTCTTTGCCCAACCAGTTAGGTGCACTATGTCCGATGTCTTTTGGTGAAGATATGCTGGGCCAATCGTCAGGATTGGCGGCTCCGCCCTCATGCTCCAGCTCCTTCTTCACGGTCCAATCGCTCTATCTTGCATCAAATGGCGCTCATTTCGACAACCTTGCCTCTTGTTCACATGAGAAATGGTGTCCTCTATTTTCTTTTGTGATTACAGGTTACTTGCTTTGGAAAACATGGTTCAAGGGTGCGTTCATCTGAGTGGCGAAGAACAACAGCGTCTTGAGGTGGCTGCTCAGGTTTGCCCATCCACTTGGAACTGCATGCCTATACCTCATAGAACCTTACACTTAGCTCTTATTTCCTTTCATCCCCACCACCCGCTTCCCATACGCAAAAGCTACATATGCAAGTATCCATTTTCCGCACGCACACTAGCAGAGATATCGCAGAAAGTGATGCGCCATGCTCCTTTTGCAAGCATTCCTGCTGTGATCTGTAATAGAGAAAATCTTAGGCTGATGCGCTATGCTCGCCTGAAAGCATTCTTGTTGATACAAATGGCGTACGTTTCTGTGCATTTAGTAAGCGTATTCCATACTCCTACCATCCTGATCTATTGCACCTCTTCCCCGAACCTGTTTTCTATCATGTCATTCTATGTCCCATTCCTCCCCGCTTTTCTCTTCCATGTTGACTGGGCAATGCTTGAGTAGCCATGGATGGACGTTGTTCTCGCTTCACCAATCCGGTGTTTCGTATTCTTTGTCGACGTCTTTCGGGCAAGCCCTCTAACCGTCAACAAAGAGGGGTCATTGAAACACCGTGGAAATTGTGAGTCGTCCTTGGGCAAAGATTCACAATTTAGGCGAGGGCGCATTTCAACTTTTCTTCAAGGACAAGTTTATGCTTTGTTACGCATGGCAGCGTAATGAGCTTCACAAAAGGGCAAAGGCAAAGTCTAGAGCAGTGCAACAGATCAACCTTTTTTGGCGCACAGATAAATCATTTTACGCTCGCTACGCAACGCAGCGTATCACATGACACATTTTACGCTCATTATGAAATGTAGCATATCACAGCGTATTGCGTCACCAGTCAAAACATTATTTACGCTCCATTACGCACTGCTGTGTAAACAAGCGTAAAACAGTTTGAATCCATTGCTTTCGTGTTACGTTATGCTCATACACGCAACACAGCGTGAATGAGCATAATATAACCCAAAGACAGTTGAAACGTGCCTGACGTGCACCTCTTCTTCACACGCACAATACGCAAATGAGCGTATTGTGCGTAGGCATGAAGTTTGATGCAAAAATGGTCAAACCAACAGTACTCGAAACATTCGGGATACACATCACCAAGGTTGCGTCGTTTCCACGAGATGTTGCAACCTATAAATAACCCAGTTGAAAAAGATACAGGGGTTGGCAAATCACCTATAAAGGCATTTTTTCTGAGCACTTGAGCACTTATCATTTTTGAGCAGAGATACAGAGAGCAGTGCTTTGGCAATTTTTGATAGCATCACCTTCCAGTAGAAATAGAGCACAGTTCACTTTGAGCACCGGCCACAGGAGTAATCGTTCTGCTGGGGAAGACTCTATTGATTGTAAACAGTCGATCTGTAGACGTCAGAGCTTGACCTTTCTTGCATCCCAACTTTAGCCCACGAGGTAGATCGGACTTCTGTTTGGACAATTTTCTTGTTGTTTTGTGCTTGCTTCACATCGAGCAATCGGGGTTTCCCCACTGTAACGTGGCATATGAAATATACATTTTTCAAGTCAAAGCGTAGATTTTGAAACTACGTGTTTCTCTCGTTTCAGCCTCTTCTTATCGTGTTTAGCGTTATCATCGTTACGATTTGTCTACATTGTTTTCCACTCATTTTACGATTCCTCGAATCAGATCATCCCATGGGATATTCATCGGTTTACTGATTAGTAAGTCCCTGTCTAATCGACAAGACCGTTCAGGGCACCGCGGATTCGTTTTTCCAGCATAGCCCTCGCACGTATCCGTGGATTAAGACTGTGTACACGGAATTCGTTCGGTATTTTCCAGCTGCCGATGTTTTCCGTCGTTACAGCTAGATCACTTGATTTAGAGGATATAAGAGGAGTAAACATGATGATATATTTGTCTAATTATTCCAATGTAAAACCCATAGCAATAGTAGAAGATTTGATAATATAGAAGGAAAAAAGAAAATACCTAATTGATTTTGTAATTTTAGAAGTAAAGTATCAAGATTGTTTTCCCATCATATTAGGTAGACCTTGGTTAGTAACAACTGATGTGGTAATAAATTGTAGATCAGGATAACTTTAGCTATCTTTTTCTCATCTTACTTTCATGCTAAATATATATGATTAGGGAAAAGAGGATTGATTAAACAAAGATCTAAAAGATTCAAGAATGCTTTATACAATATCCACTTTAGCAATGGCATAAGATAGGAAAACATTATTACTAAATAATTTTGAGGAAGGACCTTTAGATCTCTCCATCAAAGAACAATAAAACTTCCTTGACCAAATTTTGAATTTGGGATTAGGGAATATTGGAGAAACAATCCAACCTCCAAATAATGATTCTCTAGATCTTAGGAAATTACCTTGTGCACTTAAGTATATTTTTCTAGATCATAATACACCATTAATAATAAATTTCCAATTGACTGATGAGTAAGTAGAAAACTATTATAAGTCTTACATAGAAAGTATAGGACATTTGCATGGAGTTATGAGGACTTTCATCAGGGAATCTCACCCAACATCTGCCAACATCATATCTATTTAGAGGAAAACATAAAACCAGTAAGAATTTCCCCTAGATGAATTGATCTAGCTTTAAAAAAAAATTTTAAAAGTGAAATTTCAAAACTTTGGAAAGAATGGATCATTTATCTAATAGCTAATAGTGAGTGGGTGTAACATCCCCATTCCGAAATGGTGTTGTTGCATTATGAAGATGATGCCTCTTTATAACAAGTGTTATCCTTATTGTAAGAAGACTCGAAAGGGTAGTTGTAATTTAGACTCCAAAGGGTGCATTGTAATAATGGATATGAATCTTTAGATAACCTTTGGAGTTTTTACCTAAGGCATTTATACCCTAGCTTAGAGGTTGTACTAGCATGGAGGTGGCATAGCTAATATAGGCAAGTCACAAGAGTTGGATGAAGTGGAACAGGAAGTGGACTAGCCATCTCTTCTGGCTAGGTTATAGGCTTAGCTATGGTGGTAGTGTTGGTTTACCTCTAAGGGGATAGATGCTAAAGGGAGAAAACCCCAAGGAACACTCTCAGAGCATGATCTAGATACACTATTCCATATCAATACAACATTCTTTTCTCTATCTTTATGCACTTTCTTTGTTATTTTCTTTACACAGTGTCAAATGTTATATATATTTGACAATTGGTATATTGTATTCTTTTGCATAATGTATAATATAATGTATATTTGGTGTTTTCCATAACATCCAGGGATGGGATGTCATAGTGGGTAATCCTAATTACTATAGTTCCAAAAAAGAGTGGAAAGTGAAGAGTTTGTATAGATTATACGAAGCTAAACAAAAAAGCAAAGAAAGAACATTTTCCTTGACTATATTTAGACCAAATTTTAGAAAAACTTGAAGGGCATGAGTATTATAGTTTTATGGATGGATTTAGTGATTATAATCAAGTATCCATTTCCCTTGAAGACTAGCATAAAACAACTTTTACCTACATATATGAAACTTTTGCTTACTGATAGATGCCTTTTTGCCTCTATAATGCACCCACTACGTTCCAAAGAGCTATGATATCAATATTCTTTGATATGTTAGAGGACTATTTTGAAGTGTTTATGGATGAAGTTTTGATCTATGGAGATATATATGAAGAAGCATTAAAACATTTAAAATGTGTCTTAGATATATGTATTGATAGAAATTTAAAATTAAGTTTTGGAACAAAGTCATTTGATGGTTACAAATGGCATAGTATTAGGTCATGTTGTTTCTAAGGATGGGATAATGATGGATGAAGAAAAAGTAAGAGTAATATCTACATATCTAGATCCAAGTAATTTGAAAAATATCCAACCTTGTCTAGGACATGTTGGATATTATAGGTGGTTCATTAAGAACTTTTCAAAAGTTGCTAAACCATTGTATATGCTGCTAGAAAAGGATTTTCCTTTTATATGGACCAATTATTATCAATAAGCATTCTTAGAATTAAAGAAAAGAGTAACTACTGCCCCTATATTGAATGTATGCAATTGGGATTTCCCTTTTGATTTAATGTGTGATGCTAGCAATACCACAGTAGGGGTAGTTTTAGGACAATATATTGATAATAAGCCATGAGTTAATTATTATGTATCTAAAAGTTTAGACTAGGCCCAAATAAATTATACAACTATTGAAAAAGAATTATTATCTATTGTATATGCTTCGGATAAATTTAGAAATTATTTAATATGATATAAAACTAGAGTGTATATTGATCATTTTGCCATAAAGTTTTTGGCTACAAAAAAATAGAAAATACAAGGATAATGAGATGGTGTCTATTACTTCAAGAATTTAATCTTGACATATTAGATAAAAAGGGTCAGGAGAATGTGGTGACTGATAATCCTTCTAGATTAGAAACTAAGGAGGAAAATAGAACACAAGGAGTATTTCATGATGAATTTCCTAATGAACAACTCTTTTTCATAAAGAAGGATCCATGATTTGCTGATATAGCAAATTGTCTTGCCACTATGAAAGCCCCAACTCACTGCAATAAAAAGGAAAAAACTCTTTTTTAAAAACCACTTCTAAATATATTTGGAGTAGTCCATACCTTTATAAAATATGTAAAGATAATATAGCTAGAAAGTGTGTGGCCAAGGATGAACAATAATAAATCTTACGTATGTGTCATGATAATCTATGAGGTGGCCATTTTGATAGCAGATGTACTACTATAAACAATTGTAAAGTGCATTTTATTGGCCCTTTATTTTTAAAGATTCTGATAAGCATGTCCAAGAATGTGATAAATGCCAAAAAAATGGAAGCAATAAAAAAGAAGCAAGAATGTCTTTATACCCAATTCTAATAATCAAACAATTCAATGTGTGGGGTATAAATGTTTTAGGACCATTTCCATCATCTAATGGATGTTAATATATTTTGGTTTTTATAGATTATGTCATTAAATGGGTTGATGAAAAAGTCACTCCAACAAATGACATTAAGGTAGTAGTAGCTTTCCTTTGGGAAAATATTTTAACTAGTTTGGGACTCCATGGATAATTATTAGTGATCGAGGTACTTATTTGATAAATAAAATAATGGAGAAATTTCTTAAGTCATGTGGAATCAAACATAAGATAACTACTGCCTATCATCCTCAAACCAATGGCCAAGTAGAAAATGCAAATAGAATTATCTTGAATATATTAACAAAAACAACATCTACTAAAAATAAGGATTGGTAAAAAAATTTACAAGATGCACTTTGGGCTTATCGAATTACATATAAACCAAGTTTAGGATATTCCCCTTATCAATTGGTTTATGGTAAGAAATTCCTATTGCCTGTTGAAATTAAATATGAATCTTTATGTTTAGCTTAACAATTGAATTTTGATGAAAACATAAACCATGCTTCTCAAATAAATCACATACATGAACTTGATGAAATGAGACTACATGCTCTTAACAAACAAAAAATTATCAAAACACAAATGAAGAATTTACATAATAAACATATTTTTAAGAAACATTTTTCCATAGGTGATAAAGTTCTTTTATATAATATGCATTTACATAAATTTCTAGGTAAGTTAACAACTAGGTAGGAAGGCCCATATTTAGTTGTGCAACCTAATGCTAATGGTAGTATTTTAATTTCACCTATTGATGAATCCTCAAAAATATTCTTATTCAATGGACAAAGCCTTAACGTATATTATCAATGCCATATAGAAGAATCTAGAGAAGATGAACTAATAGAATTACTAGACCAATCCTATCCCAACGATGATGCAACCAATGATACAAATCCATTAGAAGTGTTGGCTTAGGATAGTAACCTTAAATAAGACCCTTATGTCATAGTATAATAACATTTCTTAGTCTAAAAATTTTACCTTGAAAAATGTAGAGGACAATAGTATTTTCTATTGTTAGTTGGAATTTTAATGAATTCAGTAGCATCATCTCTAGAATGCAAGGAAGACAAACAACTCCACCAACCTTGAGATAGATTAGTTTAAACCCAAAATCCAACTCAGGGTGAGCCTTATATTAATAAATAAATTATACATAATAAACTCTATTATTTTCCAAATAATATTCATTAAGTACAAGGTTCCAGAAATTAAGGGGTGAAATAGCTAAGTTAGGTTAATGCTTATAAGTATATGGTTTCTATTAATTAGCTACTTAGATAAGTTAATAAGGTGAAAAGGGTGTGTTATATTGGAACTAGCCTCTCTAGTGGTAAAGGAATCTAACAATATAATGCAAGATCAGTGTTATAGGTGTTAGTGGATGAGATCCCTACTATGGTGGCTATCTAACTCACTTCTTACCTTGCTATTGAAGGATCTAAGATGCATTTCTTGCATCTAACTCATTCCTTAACTTGATCTTAGGTCAACTTTTATGTTGGTTATATCCTACTACCTTATCCTTTATTAATTGGTTAGCCCCCTTAATTAAGCTATGGCATGTAGCATACCTAGGTTAATTGGAAAAACAAATTTATGGAAAGAGAACCATGGTTAAGAGATATACTGAAAGCAATAATTATCAAGGGTTTTATATATCAATATTATGAAGAGTTGATAGAAATCCATGGATCGAACAAATGTTAGTATCCATCAATAGCCACCATAGTAGGGATCTCGACCACTAACACCATAGTGTGATTAGCATAAGTACAATAATCAATAAACATCAAAGTATTAATGTCTATAGAAAATAAAAAATGGCCTAGTAGATGTTGTATCAAGTGAAATCAAGGATTCTATGTCTTGCAATAAAAAAATTATGGTATATAGATTTCAATGACTTAATTTGATATGATTGATATGTAATTGGGGTTTTCAATATAAACTTCGATCTAATCAATCCAAATTGATGTCAACATATTGATCTCTTTTGAGTAATTGTTGAACCCCAAAAATTGGTTCAGTTTTTAATAAGTATTTTTCTCAAACCATGGATTTGGATTGATTTTATATTGTTAATTAGTGTTGAATTAATATTTATTATATTTTAGCTTAGTGGTGAGTATTAGTTTATTATTGTTAGTTTGTTATTTTATTTTAGTTAATATGATATATTATTATATGTTAATTTATATTATATATAATCATAGATGTAAATTATATAAAGACATTATATATTAATGCTATATATATAATCATATATACATTTACATAAACTATATAAACATTATAAAAATATTATAGTTTACATTATATATAAAATATATAAATATTATATATTTGTAGCAATGTTGGATTATCATAACCCAACTAGCAATGATTTGGCATTGCCATGCATGTAACATGTAGGGTAGCCCACCATCCACATGCATGAGCCACCAAGGGAGAAAAATAGATTAGGCACAAGGGTCTTGCCAAGCACAAACAAAACAATCCTACATTTGGCACCCAAGGTAACAAAACATAGCAACAAGTGCGTAGCTCTCACAGGACTTGGTTAGTTTGCAGATGCCATCACAGAATGTAAGTAGACCATCAAACTTGATCCTGCCTATTTCCATGCTCACCAAATGTTGATATCCTTCTTTCTCATATTTGGAGAGATTGAAAATGCCAAGAAGTACTGTAAGTTGTGAGGCAAAACTTGTGATTGGAATGACATCTAGAAAATGCATGTTGTAGAACAACATGTTAACAGGTGCACAGAGGCTCATAGGATACATGGCTGGAAAAATTTTTTCAAGGAGAGCACTACAACTATCACCATAGGAGTTGATGCTACCACTTAGTTCTTTGCTTGCAATGCAAAGGCATTATTGAATCTCCACAAATTAAAAGATGTTGATACTACAATAATTAGCCCACCCATGAAAATACAAGTTACCACACTAACAAAATATTTTGGAATCGCGGGTAGCTCTTATGTATATTTTGTACAAGCCTAAGTGGATTTGTCTCTAGGAAGATTTAAGAGTGCAAATGATAATACAGAGAGAGCTGGATGAATTGATTTTTATAGTCATGAGGTATCTACGTTGCTGAGAAATACTAGAGGAGTGGCATATGCCCATGCATTAGGAAATGACTTATTCAAGGCTAAGAAGGAAAGGTTGGATAACCTCACAGCTAGTGAAGCATCTATGAAGTCAAGCTCATGTTGGAATATCTGTATCCTATATATGAAAAATTTATAGTCCACCCAGAAATGTGTGTGGTAGAGGTAGAAGTAGATGACAATGATGGCAAGAAATGATGGGGTCAGAGGAGGTCAACAACGCTGGCAATGAGCAGCATAAAAAGGGAAATTTTGTAGAGTATCTACTACTATATAAGAGGGTTATTACTTTATCTCCCAAGCATGCCCTGTATCACACCATGCAGCAGCTTCACCAAGAATAAGAACATCTTCAACTTGTAGATGGAATAGGCCCTACTGGCCATTGAGTTCCTTAAGCACCTCTACATTCGTAGTTACAAATTCATGTCCATCTTAAAGGCTGTAGAATGGATAGGCAAATCCAAAAGGCTTTAGTCAAGATAATTAAGAAAAGGAAGTAGAGATTACTCTAGGAGGGCAGAATCTCAAAAGATTGTGATGATTTACTCAGCATCATGATGAACACCTACACTAGAAATGAAGATATAAATGAAGGAACCACACGGTGCAAAATACAAATGGAAAATGACACTGCTGGAGATTGTTTTGGGGTGGTAAAACCTAAGAGTAGTAGAGTTCTATGAGATCAGTGAGGACCATAGTAGAGATAAACCATAGAAATGGCTTAGCAGCATTAGATTGGTAGCTATATGGGTGCACATATTGAAACCAGAACATTAACCCTAACTTGGAAAATATTAACATAAATGATGTAGATTTCTCCCTGTGGATAATGATGAGGCCAATTTGTATTACCAACATGATGCTTGTAGGGCCATCCACTAGTATGGCCACATGGTTTTCATAATTCAACAATTTGCGAAGGGCCTATCTTAAATAGAAAAACGATAGCATAATAGAGGTTGTGAATAGAAAAGCACACTTATGGATTTCTACAGCTACAAATTTGTAGTAGCACTAGTTATCAACAACACCAATATAGAGGATGAACATGTGGAGTGTCATCAATGCCTCTTTTGTCGCTCCAACCCAATCCTATGCCAAATCCTAGATATCAAAGATGCTAAACTTGGCAATTATGCCAATCTGTATGGATTAATTTATATCCAACCTATTATTAAAATAGTTATTTTTAACATTTGTGAAGTATAAATAAGACTTCAAATTGTAACATGGAGGACACCAATTATGCATACACATTGAGAAAATTCATTTTTTTAGCAAATGAGAGAGGAGGATTTGATACCAATGAATTCCACATAAAATTGGAATTAATTGATCTTGTGGTTATTGTTGAAGATCTGTTGAGCCCTGTGGCAATTCTTGTAATCCATCATTGAATGATCAAAATTGTTGCACTATGGAGACAGTAAGGTAGAATTGCAATTTAGGCAAAGTCTACCTTGTGATCTTCAATTATTATTTGTAATTTTAGTTTGATTTAACTATTAATTTTTATTTTTGAACTTAATATTATAAGTTAGGGTGAAAATTTATGATTATAATTATGAGTGTCAAGCATAAGTGTGGAATTTAATTAGATTCAATTCTAATTATTTATTATCTTGATGATTTCTTTGACTTTTGAATCATTCTTCCATGGATACGACTTGTGGGTTAGTCATAGATGAGGTGATTTCTTTACAATGAAAGAAAAATAAATTTTAAAGGTATCTAGCATCAAATTTTTCCTAGCTCATCACTAATTCAATCTAGCTCTAGCATGAGTAAAGTTTAGTAGATATTTTGCATCTGAATAGTGTTTCCTTGATGCCAATCGATATGTTTATTGGACTTATCAATTCTTAGAGTTCAGATCGATCAAAGGCGATATGTTTGAAATTTTCCCAAATGTCTTGAATTTTATTAGTGTAAATGAAATAGTAATTAATATGTTCATAGCCTAAATTTAGAATATATTGATCAATGTAAAGATTGCTATAGAAATCAATCAAAAAAATTTAATTAATATTGAATTCACAGTATGTATCGATAGCATTAAAATTCTAAAAATTAAAAGGATAGCACATAAGATAGTGGCTTTTTGTTATAAAAGCCACTACCCTAAATCAATATATACCATACACATCATTTGACCATAGATAACATGACTTATTACTTCTACAATATTTATCATAGTGCCATACTGGGATGAATGAAAATGATTAGTGGGGTTTGTCTATCATGTGAATCCATATGCTTCACTCTACATTAACTGGTATGAAGAATTAAGATCATTTTTTGGGTTTCATTCAAATTGCATAAATAATGTTAATCTTGTTTATTTTTTTTATTTTTGTCATTATTGTAGGTTTCCACTATAAAATGGCCAAATCCACTAGAGTTGAACAACAAGTACATGTATGGGTTTAGGCAAGGAGACTAGTGATAATTTTAATTTGTTAAATGTTTTAGTTTTCTTTGAGGCACCAAGGAGTGAGTATTTGAAAATTTCTTTATGGAATCATGAAGCTAATTATACTGAGTGGTTTAATCACACAAATGTGATAGTGCTTCAACAACTAGAAATAATAGGATGTAGGGCTTTCATCAGGACCTCCCTTGATTGGAATATTTAGGAGGATTTTTAGAATTTTAATGAAACCTCAAACCCCATCTTACCAATGCTAACCCTCTAGAACAATATTTGGTGTCTTCTATTTAGAAGATAGGGGTGAAGGTCATAGAAGCTAAGCTATAGGAGTGGTTTCAACTACTAGTTTGAGGGAGGACATCATCAAACATAAGGTGAGCATGGAAGAGAAGTATGAATTGTTCCACTAGTTCATCGACAAGATTAACAATGACCAACTTCAGACCTAGGGTTTGCATTTTGTAAAACTCTAACCTAAACATCAGGTGATGACAAGGATGATCACCACCAATGTTCTTTCATTCACACATACTACCTATGTGCTTAGCCCTACACTCCATGTGATGAAAGTGTTGAAGTATGGAGAGGAAGAAAATTTTTCTTACTTCTTGATTAGGTATCTCATGCATCACTATAATGATGATTCCTTAAAATTATGTTTTCCATTTCTTATTTCATTAATCGTTCAAAAGTGTGGTGTTCTTGAGCTGCATATGGGCATGAAGTTCCACTTTCTATTCTAAATAATGATAGCTTTGCCTATTTCTTGAAGATCTATACAAAAATTGGACCACTTATATGGGAATCTTAAGAGCATAGTTCTTCATTAGTGCTAGAGGCTAGTGATTTTTATGGATTCTAGGATGAAGTTTGGTCTTAGTTGCATGAGCTCCAATACACCTAGCAAGAGATCCTCTCATTGCTTTTGAAAGTTAGCTCCACCATCACCACCATGGATAAGATAGTGTTGGACATTGAAAAATCTATCCACCCTCAAATCCACGATGACGATGAGGGGTGGAACCCTCTCATTTTAAGAAGGATATGGAGGTTGAAGCAAGCTTTGAGGCTTAATAAAATACTCAAAACCAAACTTTATTTTTACTTTTATAATTGTAAAAATATTGTGAATGATAGATAGTGGACAAGTTTAATTTTGTGTTTATTTAATGGACATATTAGCATTTATATTCCTTGTTTATCATGATACATGTATTAACATATTTCATTTTGGTGTTGAAATGATATATTGAAATTTTAGGTGTATAATTTCATATATATATATATATCAATGTTGTTTTTCTTGAGTAGTTATATGTATAAATGTTTTCCTTTAATTCATTTTTCCTTTGTGGCTAGGCATTAGCCATATGCTAGTTAGGGGCTATGGTAAACCCCAAAATTATTCCAATTTTAGCATCATAAAATTGTATTTTTATTTTTTTACTAATTTTGTATATTGAAGATAATAGATTCTAGTGGGTTAAATCAATAAGTAGTAATTTTTCTTTTAAAGTTTGTTTATCATAGGTAATCATTGGAATGATGAAGATTGATATCGATGTTATCATTTCACATAGAGTTAACAATAAAGATTGATAGTGTGAATTGTAGTGGGACAAGGCCCAAAAGGTAAAGTGAGATATCCATTTATGCAAAAATAGGCAAATTTTAGCGATGATCATGAATTATAAAACCAGTGATCTATTTTAGTGTAGATCCAAATTGATGGATATTGAATTCTTCAATATCAATTGATTATCCAAATGATTATTTTTTACATTATTCATAGTATAAATTAGATTCTAAAAATGTAGATAAGAGGAGGATTCAGAGACTCAAGAGAGAACCCACACCAGATTGAATTCTCTACACTAAATTATTAAATAAGTGTGTTGATGCTTTATGTCATTTAACAACCATCAATTTGTTAAGGTTGTGAAGTTGTTGCATTGTGGAGAAAGTAGAGTAGGACCAAAAATTAGGTGACATATTCTTTGTAAACTTATGAATTTATGATGAATTAATGTAATCTCAATTTGGTTTAATTAGCTTATTCTATCTTTGAACTTAATGTTAGAAGTTAAGGTAAGGTATTATTGATTTTACTTATGGGTGACAATGGTAAGTGTGGTAATTTCAATTGAATCCAAAACTAATTATCTTTGTCTTGATGATATTTTTGACTTTGAACCATTCCTTCAAGGATACAACTCATGGATTATTCATAGATGAGGTGACTTCTCTACAACAAAAGATAATTATTACGGTAATCCAGCATCAAACTTTGTTTGGCTTATCAGGGAAAAAAGCCATGTAATTTCTATTTTATTGTATAAGTCATATAAGAAATAAGATATATTGATGGATATAATAATAAAATGGTTCTAATCTCTCATGTCTATTCCATGAAAATAGACTTGTCCCTTCATTAGTTATGTTGGCTCCATCAAATTCCTATGAGTACATTAGCATATCATGTTGTATTTGATTATCAAATAATAATATTCATTTTATTATTAAATTTTCTTCATTATTTTCATTAATTCATAAACATTCATAAATTTCATCACTCATTCATCAAAAAAAAATCACTTCACTAATTTAATAATTCATCATACTCACCAATACAACATTTCTTCAACTTCATCACATATTATTGATGTCTCTTCATATTCTAAAAAGAGTGGTCTTTACTATTTATTTTATACATTTCTCCAATGGTGAAAATTTTAGTAATTTTAATTTTATTTAAAAGCTAAGATACATGAATGCATCTAGTTCAAAGTTTACATAAAGATCTTATACATTTGAAAGATATCATCTCTATCACCTTGGTGATTGTTTGCTACCTGAAACATTACTTGAATATGTGAAAGAACATGTATTAATTGTATTTCTTTATTTCATAATGATTTGACATAATTCTTAATTTTACAGAAAGATAAAATCTATACAAATGTCTATTTAAAATTTTAGTGCCATAACCTGATTATTTTAGGATGTCCAACCTTGCAAAATCATGCTATTAAAATCACTAATATTTTAATAGTATGAAAACATTTTGCTATAACATTAGCTTCTAGGAATTATTTACATTATTTCTTCTTTTAAAATTTTGGAGAATTTTCCAAAGTTTCTAAAAATGTAAATCATGTTTTTGAACCCTTGATGTGTTAGAGAATCAAGCATTTGTTCTATTACTTATAATTCTAATAGCTTGTGGCTTGAACCTTTAATGTGTTACTTATCTAACCTATGATTTATGTTTGTATCCTCTATTCAGATATACGTTAATGATAATTTGTTCTTTCACTAGTATTTACATAGTTGAGTTATTTTCCTTATTATTACCTTTATAAGGTATATTTTTTATTTTAATTTAATTTTACTTTATTTTAAACATGTGTACACTAATCCTTTTTATTCATAGGAGTTTTGAATAAGTAAGTATCAAGTGCTAGATTGGTACATAAGTTTCTATATTATGTATATGGTATGCTTTGGTTATTATATACATGACATTATTTTCTAATTATTTGATAATTTGTTAGTAAATTTATTCTTTAATTCCTATAATGGTAATATGGGATATTACTATTGGCACATTTTGGCCATTTCATGGAACAGAGTTATGAGATGATTGAAACCTTCAAAATATTTCAATAGAACTATTGAAATGGTAAGATGAAGGTATTGATTCCTGTCACTCGCTAAAAAAGATTGGATGATATGGGCTGCATTTATTCTCCCTAATTTTAATTCTCTGGATTATCAATTAGACTAATACTTAGCATGGGAAACAAGCATATGATTTTGCTTCTCAAAATTCACTAGGTTGGAACTTTTACGTGCCCATCTCTTTTGTGGATATTCCAAAGGTCTATCTAACTCTCATTTGGAACATGCTGTGAGGTGGATTAGGTATACTAGAGTATTGTCCTCAAAGCAACATCATTGGTTGTCTACATCATCAACTAAAGCATTTCTTTCATGGAGCCCTTAAGGAGGAAAGGCATGCATATCTAGGAGACCACAACATTATTGGTGGAAATAATGATGCACATATGAGAGACAATGAATAGAAGATTGCAAGAGATAATGTGCAAATGGTGAATGAATTGAAAAGCAAGGAATTCTTTATTGTTAGAAATAATTTCAAGAATTGATCATTTGGATACTAATAAAGAATGAGCAAGAGCTATCCTTAAGGAAAGGTGGTAGAAAACAGTGTTTTAGGCTGCCCATATTTGTTGAAGGTATCTACACTCTGCCTAAAATAATTTGGAAACAATTTCAAAAGAAATATGAACTTGTCAAAGAATGGAAAAGCTTAGGAAATATGTTGATCAGTAAGCCATTAAAGGGAAACAGACGGCAAATAAACTAGATGATGTCAATAGGGCCCATCCCCAGGAGGAAATTATGGCAAATAATGCCTAGGATTCGAACCTTGGAGGCCTATTTTTACCATTTCCAAGTACAACACATGAATTACTGTGACCACCAGTATCAATTCTTATGGATCAGATTCTAAAATTGAGGATGCCTTTGAAGTAGAATCACAGTTTTGGAAAACTAAGAATAAAGAAGTTGCTGTGGATGAATTTCATGACGGCTAAGGGTTTTGTTGTGTTGCCACTGGCAATTTGATGGAGGTGAACAAGCCAAAAGAATGCTGCTCTACCAGGAGGTCCTGCAATACTAATTTTCGACATTACTGTCTCAGTCGTGGTTCATTCTTCGGTTCTTTGTCAATTTGTAGAAATGGTGAGACAACAACTAATCTGCAGGCATCAGTGGATTTTGCATAAGTGCTAGGGTTTGTCAATCTTTGACGGTTTCTATTTTCATACATGATCTAATCGAGACAAAATGGTGAGCCCAACTATTTTCTTTGACCTCGAGATCGGTGGTGCCCCTGCTGGGCGTGTTGTGATGGAGCTTTACAAGGATGTGGTTCCAAGGATGGTGGAGAACTTTCGTGCACTGTGTATAGGCGAGAAGGACACTGGTCAAAGTGGGAAGCCTCTACATTACAAGGGTTCCACCTTCCACCGTGTGATCCCTAGCTTCATGTGCCAGGGCGGTGACTTCACTCATGGAAAAGGCACTGGTGACACTACAACTATGCAATGTACCTGACAGAAACAATAGTATCAAACAGTGGACGTAAGCATGCACCTCTTTGGTGTTTCATGGTAGGAGTAGCTATGGTAGTGACGACTCTTGTGATTTCATGTTATTGCAACAACAATTGGACCACATGTTGGGTAAGCTAAGAGTCACTGATGTATGCGACCAGCGGTGCTTCACATGACATCTACCTTATGCTGAAAACATGGCATTGCAACTCCACTTATGCATTTGGATATACCTACATACATATATATTTTATCTATCCATGTATGCAAAAACTCCATGGTTACTATCTCTATTACAATGATTTAAAAAAAATATTTTATGATTTAAAAATGTAAAGAAAGTTATGGGATATTTTTGTAACATCCTATATAAAGGGGACATTTGGGTATTATCCCTTTTATTCCTATGGAAGTTGTAACTTCCTATGATAGTTACAACTATGATATTTGTAACTAATTTTAATTTTAATTACCATGAAGACACTTGGCAATTAAAAAGGCCACTTGTCAACTATAGCTTTTTTGTCTCCATGGTGACCACTTGGCGACTGAAGGGCCACTTTTCAATTAAATGGAACACTTGTCAGCTGCAGCTTTTTTATCTCTATGGTGGTTACAACCACCCAAAATTTTTGTAACTTACCTAACTTTTTGGACAAGTAAGGTCTCCTAACTTGTTGGGCAAGTAATTAACTTCCTTACTTGGGAGAAAAGTTAGCTAATATATTTTAGAATGTAACTACCTTTTAAACCCTATAAAAAGGCTTCAGGGGTAAGAGAAAAGATATCAGTTTGGGGTATCACTTATCACACACTTGGAGTCACACATTGTGAAAGATTGCTTGTAAGATGGATTGCTAAAGAAAATATTTCAGCCTCTTTTTCATAGTCCTCTGAGTTATGTTTTTTATTTTTATTTTGTTTAAATTTTTTAGCTAGTGGTTTAGATAGTATCATCCTTGGCAAGTAATTTTGAGATTTTTAGATTGCTCTTATTGTTCTTGTTACATAATAGAAATTTCTATTAAAATTTTTCCATATAAGTGATTGTGTTTGAAAGCATTAAGAGCATTTTAGTAGTGAATTTGATTATTGTGCAACATATAAGAACCACTATTGGGATTGTTGTAAGAGAGCCTTTGCTTGTAGTCATGCCGTTGAACGATTCACTAGTCAAGAGGGTTCAGAAAATATTTGGTATTTTGATGGGACCAGAATAGCTTCTTTTTATCTTTAAAGTGAATCTCCATGGTATTTCAATTAGAAATTGTCAAGTCTTTTGAAGGTTCTGTTGAATGCAATTTTTGACATCCATTATCTAGCCAAAATAGAGTCTCGTACGTGATAGTTTACGTAGCAATTTTTTGGTAGCATAGTAGGATTGTCTTGAAGAAATTGCTTATTTGGGCCTTGGAAGTTTGAACAATTCATAGTTATTGAATTTGGGGATAGATTTATTGCGAAGTGTTTACTCGTATCATTTTACCTTGTTTAAATNCTCAACAACTCACAGTACTTGGCAAAGTTGGTTGAATCTCTTTAAGATAAGTCATTTGTAGTTTACACACAACGAAATCGTTTCATTTTTCACAAACGCACAATGCAATAGCACACACACATACTCACATTAACTACTGAGTCTATTTGGAGGTATCTGGGCCTTGGTGTTGTCAGAGACTAGCAAGCACCCAAATCCTATTCGAGGACACTCATTGGCGGTCGTGTCCCAAATGGTCGCCAACAATTAATCTTAGTTAGATATATTTGGATTTGAACCTTGGACCTTAGTTACTATTTGTAATTGATATAGCTTGACAATTAGTGCTTAGTAGTACCTTAGAAGACCAACATTTGGTATAGATCCTATTTAGAATTATTATTTGTATTTTAATTTAGAATTACATTATATATATATATATATTTGATTGGGTTTTAGTCATCCATTCATAATCACTTGTTTCTTAGATCCTAGCATGCCCTTGTGAGTATAAATACTTGGCAACTCTTACAATAGAAATGATTCATATATTTCATTGATATTGAGAAGATAGAGCTAGAGAGAAAAACCTTGTCAAATAGGAGCAAATCCTACATAGCCTTATAGATATATGTAAATGATTTTAATTTTAGATCTTTTTTTTGATAAAATCATTGATTTTTTCTCTGTACTTAGGGTTTGAAGTATATTTAGAAGATATCAATCATCTGGGGAGTTATATCAACAATGCTTCTAATTAGGTAGAGAAATTATTACAATATTTTTCATTTTGGATTTTGGATTTATTAGTCAATGCACATTGTGGTTCATGATATATGATAAGTGAAATGAATTTGAAATACATATTTCTATAGTTTGAACTTGGACCTATGTTTTTTTCATCATGCTAATGTTTCCTTATAGATTTTATGCAATTTTAACCTACTTGTAATGTTACTTAGCTCTACCAAATTTCTAAGTCAATTCATTAGGATTATTAACTTATTTTAGAATTTTTGGCCCTAATTCCTCCTTCAACATCTAACATCTAGAAGATAGAGACCTATATGATGGTGACATGAACATTGAGGTGCTTTTCAATGGCTATGCAATTATATTCACTTTCATTGAAACCTATAATAGTGTTCATGATGTGATTTGAGATGTTTTATATATTTTGTATGGAAATGCTAGCACAAAAATGATGAAAAATATATGCATTTTGATCTTTAGGTTTAACCACACAAATTTTTAATGTCAAAATCATAGTTTTGACCTATTAATTAAAAGATGAATGATGCAGAAGTCACAAGTAAAATTTTTTCAAGTTTGAAAATCAATATATAATAATTAGGGCTCATTAATATTTAATTACATATAGGAGACTTAGGATTCATCAACATTTGGTCTTAACTCTCATTATAAGATTGATTATGTTTCCCCACCACTGAAGTTTGCATAATTTATATGAATTTGTTTGCCAATATTTTCTATTTAATTTGGGAATATTAGCATTTAAAATGTCATTTCAACTTCTTTGTCTAATTTGGTAGAGCTAGCATAGAGAAATTGGTCAATTGATTTTTAAGTAACCTTAAGGCATTTTACAACCTTTTACTATTTGCGATAGTAAATATCATGTCATGGTGGTGATCTTCAACTAACACTAAAAGGGAGATATTATTAGTGATATGAATAATAGAAATTGAGATAGTATTTTTAGCTAATCTTAGTAGATAATTTAAGAAATAATAAATAACATCTATAAGAATATTTTCTTTGATTTTTATTTGGTTTGGTAAATATTTTTATCCATAAAAGTAAACATTGCAACTTTAATATTTAAACACTAAGAGTTTGGTACTAGCTTCCATAAATTTAAGGTTAAGTGATGGTAGAATTTGATTGGTATATTTTGGTCATTCAATATTATTTATTTTATTATTTGAATATTTTTATTTATATTTTCATTCTAATATTTTGGACACAACAACCCCTATGCATGGTTGTCCTTCTACCTAATTTTTAATCCCAAAACCCTTAAGGAATTACTTATAATTTATTTTCCCTTTCAATCATTTTATGAAGCAACAATAAGCTATTTAGTTTACTTAACCTCTCTTTCAACATTTTTGTTTGGTTAATTAACCTCTCTTTCAACATTTTTGTTTGGTTAATGAGGCTCACCTCCTCTTTTGGCTTCACCTATATGTGAAAAATAACCAAATATGAAATTGTTAGTAACACAATAATGTTTCCTATTTTTTCTTTGAGAAGAGAGTATCACTCATTATAAAAATGAGGTTATTGTAATCCTTTTTTTAATTTTAAACTTATATATGATATGATTATTCCTAAAATGAGAGACTTAAGTATTGTGGATTCCTTTTTTCTAGTGATTAGGATGTCATCTTTTTGCTTCATACTTCAAAGTGTAATACCTTGTGAGAAACTTGGTCCTAGATCCTCCTTGAACAATTTAGGTGAAAACATTATTTGGAAGGAACTTAGGAAAATAAATCTTAACAAGGGTGCCTATAGCTTAGAGGATGAGAGCACATGCCTACAAATCATGATGTTGAGGGTCCAAATACCTCCTTACCTAGGACCCAAGAAAAAGGAAAGGTCCTTAACCATGATCCAATATCAAATTTATGAAATAGCATAGGTTCTAGAATTACTATGTCAATATTTACAAGGAAGAATTTAGTCAAAATCAAGCATATACAAAGTTCCAAGAGTCAGAAACCAAGGATTGCCCATGGTTCATGTAGGGACAATCACTCACACTTCTTGGGTTCCCACCTAATTATTTATAATGTGGTGTGTCCAACCTTGGATATTTACATATTCTCACTTTATTCCTTTCTATTCTAAGCTATCTAAAAAAATAAAAGAATAATTTAATTCATTTTCTCTTGGATATTTAAGAATCTTGGAGCAACATTTCCTCTTGTTAGGATTGTTATTCTAATATAGCCTATCAAAAATGTTAGGTTGAAACACCACCAAAAAAATTCATGTTGCAATCTTTTGGCGTTGTAGCCTTCACCATTGAAACTAAGGCCAGAAGTTTATTATAAAATATGAGGTTTGTAGTCCATGAGCTACAATCTCACATACTTGAACTTTTTAGCCTCATAAGTTGTTATAGCCTCACTTTCCAGGAGGAAAAAGTTATGTCATGTCAATATTTGGGCTTGGGAAGGCTAAAAATGCCTTGGGAATGGCCAAATTTAGTTTTTATGGGTTTTATGTTGGCCATAGCCAAAACAACATTAGAACCACCTACACCCAACATTGGAATTTTTGGGCCTTTATTTTCCTAGAAAAATCAGTGTGATTCCACAAAGCTTAGCATAGTTCTAGTAAGGCTATCATGGTTCCACAAGGTGAGCATAGTTCTAGCAAGGATAGCATAGTTTGGTAAAGCCAACATAGTTTTCAAAGTCCATTTACTATTTATAGCAGTTAGCATAGCTTTGATGGCCTAGGTGCATCAAACTTGCCAAAAATAAAAAACTACATTGAAATTGGTGGCTTGCCACACCTGGAAATTACACCAATCTATTAGAAATTATGATATAAATTTGCAGCCGCAAATTAGCAACCATCTAACCTATAAAAAAAAATTTGATCACATCAAACAAGTTCTATTTAGTTCCTAAAGATACACAACTTTTACAACTTTTGGCATTTGAACCCTTTGGCATTTTGGAGATTTTTGGAGAAAAATAGAAACTACCTAGGCATTGGAGATTCTCAGAATAGTTCAATAGCACCAAAATTTCAAGCACATCACTTACCTATCTTGTCACAAATGCAGCAAATCTAAGCTGAGAAGTAGTAACAAGTGTTAATAATAGAAGCTAGGGAGAACATGGATCGTGAGGTTAATTATAGAATGCAACCTACTGGCATTAATAGGCTTCAAGCTCCATATGTGTAACTCCCTTTTCATTTAGGCACATAATTTATACAACTTTGAACTTTATTCTTTCAATATAGTTCATTTTTTATGTAAGTTTATTTACGATTTGTTTTTGTTCACTTTCTTAGAATAGATCTACATTTTTATTTGAATTATTTACACCTGTTTACACTTCTTAAGTCCCTGGATGATCGACAAGACCATCCAAGGTACATTTAACCCTTTTTCTTAGAGGTCCTTGGGATTCAAGATCAAACTATTTCCACTTGGAATTTTTGGCTTTCAAGTGATCAAATTTTTCTAGTGTAATAGTTTCTAGTGCTAAAAGAAGGGCTTCCATCAAAATTATTTGTCCAATATTGCTTTGCCCCTTTTAAAAGTAATTTTTAAAAAGTAAAATTTTTGAATCTACATTAAAACCCTCTAAACTTTGTTAAGAAAATTTGCTAAGAAAACCAACACCACTACCCATTTTCTTGTAACTAATATGTAGTGTGGTTGTTATAGTCAAATTGGATGTTATGAAATTCACAGTAATTGTTGGAATTTTGGGAGCTAGCATGGTTTCTTAGAAAACCTGCAACATTTGGTTGTCAAAACTTGGCCTTTGTTTTCCAAAGGCTAGCACATATTTCCACCACCAATTTCCTGCTATTAATTTTTTTTGTTAGGTCTCTTGGAAAAATTAGTCCACCTTTCCCCTTTTTCCCAAACTACCCTACATAGCTTTGGTGAACTAATTATATTTTACATCACCACATAATCCCATCATAGTTTTACCAAGAATACATAGTGTGTTTTTAGTAAAAAACTACATTTTTCATTGCCACATTACTAACCCAACTCCCTTGCTATGAAATTTTGGGGCAAAGCCAAGATGGTTCTCCCCAAGGCTAGTGCACTTTTTCAAGAGGCATTATTCCCAACATAGTTTTTCTGGGGAAAAAAATTTCTTCCCTACCCTCTAGTATAGTTCTTACTAGCAAAGACAATGTAGTTATTTTCTCCAATATTAAAATTGTCATATTTTTCTAAGTGTAGTGCACATCACTGTCACTGCAACCTACATTGCATTTCTAGTTGTAGTTACACCCATTTTTATAGCAACATCCATTTGCACATTGGGAAATTTGACTTGTTGGAATTTTATTTAATTAATTAAAAATAAAATCAAGATAAATTATTGTCAATGCCTTTTATAAAATCCATAGTTTTTCCTACTAACCTAATAGACATAACATCCAACCATGATGCAATGAGAATCTATGACCCCAAAGACGCAATAGTGGCTAAGCATACACAATCACTTAGACAAAGGGGTCAAAGCCCAAACTTTTCCATAATAGATGAAAATTAATATAATTTCATTTATACCAAAATCCAAGCCAGCCTGCTCATTCCATGTGTGAAAGTCAAATCAAAATGTGAGTATGAACTAATCCATCGAAACGAGTAGGAGTATATCCCTTCCTCGTATAACAAGATATCCTTGAATGATATTCACACTTGCTTACTATTCCAACTAATTGAGATGGATGAACAAAGTGAGGAGGCTAGCTTAGAGGGTTATCCTAAAGAGCATGAAGAATTCGAGGCTAAACCTAAACTTGACAACTTTATTGCGAGCCTTTTCCAACGGTTAGTTCCCCAAGCCACCACACCTAGTTTGGCCTCTCCTGCCTCTTCTATAGGTTAGGTTTTCCAATCCTCTTCTCCTATTTACTGAATTTTGTTTGGACCAACACTCATTATGGTGGCTTACTAGACACAATTTATGACCCAATCAACTCATCTTTTCTTATCTATGTCTTTTGCCATGTAACCTCGATCTACACAATCGTTAGTTATGGTCTTCACCACTACCCATCTATTCTTCATTCTAGTGGATCCCATAGTGGAATTCTAAATAATACAAGGGTCACATACACCATTCATCCCCTTTGTCCCATATATACTAGTGCAACCCTCCTTTTCATTTTTTAGCCCCCCTATGACAATGATTACTTAGCCTCTTCCCTCCATACCATAATCCATTGCAAGGCCATAGGCCTTTCAAATCACTCCATAACCATGTATTCAAATCTTGAAACCCATGGGAATTCCTCAAGGCTTGGATCAAGACTTTCAAATGATCCAGGACATTATGGAAGAGTTACATAAACTTAAAGCTTTAACTACCCATACAATCAACATAATGGATTTCTATCAAGATGGATCCTATTTGTCATACTATCCCACAAATAACTCTTCCCCCAGGCATTCCCATATCGTAGTTTACCAAGTATAATGGCAAAGGTGATCCCAACAGTTATGTTATCACCTTCCATCATGAGTGCCTCATACTATAATGAGAATCTTTCCTATGACTCTTCAAAGGAAGGCCTTAGATTGGTATCGCTCATTTCCCTAGGGATCTATATCCCCACTTCAAGACTTGATGTGACAATTTGTGAATGACTTCAAGTGCAACTTGAAATTGGATACCACCCTAGGCCAACTGATGAAAATGAAATAAGGATCCCTTGAACTTATTTATAAGTTCATCTGAAGGTGGAATTCTCTACTGAATGAGGTTTCCTAACCCATAGCCAAAATCCACCTTCTAGCCATCTTCAAGGGGATGATCAATTACTTTATCAAGTCTAAACTTTACTACCTAGACTTGCGGTCACTCAATTAGGCCTCCTCACAAACTAGGAACATAGAGGATGCTATTGAGACTAGTCATGACCTTATCTACATGGCATATAAAAACTAATATAAATGGAAGGATAAGGAGAAGGGAAGACAAAACCATGTAGTTATGGCCAAAGATAACAAAACCATACATGGGCCAAAGTCAAGCCAATCGAAGGTCCCTACCACAAACAACCAACCATCGACATCTGGGGCCTCTACATCAAGCAACATGAGGCTTGACTTTAAGAGGAAATATTAATCAAAGTACACTAGGTTACCCCTAAAATTGTCTAAACTCCTTGATTAGTTGCTTAAGAATGGACAGATCCAATACAAACAAAAGATAGAGAATGTCCTCAAGAGGCATGATTAGTTATGTGAGATCACAAAGAACCCCACTCTAGCAACCAAGCATGATCTGCCTATAGCAAAGTACTTGAAACTAGACTAATTCTACCATTATCATCAGCTTTTAGGTTATGATATCAATTTTTGCCTAGCCCTAAAGGATGACCTACAAAAGATGATAGACAATGAAGAGTTGGTGCTTTATGTCTCTAACCCAATTAAGCCACAAACCCAATCCATGCAATTTTACAAGGACCTATTGAATGCCAATAATAGTCCATAAACCATAGCAACATTCAATGTGAGTAATAACTCAAGACCTACATGGGAGTTATTCCTAGTTTTGGTACCTACTTGCAATGAAAGGGATCCATCAACTTTGTCTAGTTCAAGGATCCCCATTGTTGTAAGGATACCCTCATCAATGCCTCCCAAGAAATACTACATGATCAGAGTATCCTCTACTACTACAAATAGACTTGTGACTACAAGCGAACAATTTCATCCCATAGTGGATAACATAACAACTTCTTCTTAACCCAATAGTAATAAGAAATCACTAAGTAAATAATGCAAGAAGTTTGTGCTAAAGTCTAAAACCAAAGATAAGAAGTTGGTTAAGGCATGGAAGGAGGTGAACCCACCAAAGGCCACTCATATTTCATCCATCCCCATGAGCTCTAACACTTAGGCTACTTTAACTAGTCAACCAAGGGATGACCCCAAGCCATAAGGGAAAGGAAAAGATGCTAGACCATAACCACTAAAACATAATGTTTGCATCCTAGAGTGCATGGAGGAAGTGAAAATCAACAAGAATGATAAACTAACACCTAATGATAAAGACTTCCTCAATTCCATGGAATAGATCAAATAGTCCTTGGAATAAAAGAACACTTCTTTAATCCTGTATGACCTTGTAATGGCTTTTCCTGCATACCACAAAGCCTTGGTGAAAATGTTGACTTCAATTCTGATTAGCAAGGACATTCCCACTAGTGAAGAGTCCATCCACACTATGATGGTACCACCTTCACCAAGGGAAGAAACAAAGACAAGAACACTAACATTTCATGATAGTGAAGTTAAAACAAATCCCAAGGATGGTGAAATAATGAAGGCTCCTCTTTTCATAACAATAAGGGTTGAGTAGTACAAGGTGCATAGGGTGCATGTTGATGATGAAGCAACCATTGAAGTCATACCCTATACCATTGTTCAATTCTTGGGTCTAATAGAACACATGCAACATACCTCTACTTCTACTCTTAAATCCTATAATGGATCTTGGATGGTAGTCAAAGGCTTAATTTCTTTATACTTTGTAGCAATAGAATAATTCCCCATAATAGCCAACTTCTTAGTGGTGGAAAACACACCAAGATTCAATCTCATCCTCAGAAGTCCTTGGCTAGCCTAGTTATGAGCTATCTCCTCACTCATCCATAGATAAATTCACCTACCTTACAAGGGAGGTGAAATAATTATTCATAGTGATAGTGCAGTTTCCTTGATATTCAACAATGTTGACGTAAATAAAGGTTTTGAAGTCGAGTTTTAGAAGGAAACTCCTACTGCCAATGACAAAATCAAGAAGCCTAGTATAGTGGAAGATGCCAAAATTGACAATAATGAAATCATGGATGCACCATGGGAAGAGCTCCCCTTCATTGTGGTTAGTGAGGGAAATCAGGAATACAAGATCATGTAACATAGACCTTACACCTTTCCTAATCTTTTGAAGATTAGAAAACACTTGCACAAGTAATGTATGTTTTCTATTCACTTACTCCTATGCCCATAATCATGTAGCCTTCTCTTTTATTTTCTTAGCCTAAGTTTAACCTTCGTTTACACTTATCATTTTTGTGTTTCTTTATATTGCCTTGTTTTAGCTTTATTTCACATGTAGTCTATGATTTTTTCTTATTCACAATTTACCTTTTTATGTCTTGATTATTTTAAAACATAAAACATAAAAAATACCATAAAAATTAAAATCTAAAATATCAATAAAAATATTAAAACATAAAATTTATAAAAAAAATATTTTGATGCATGGCCCTCCATGGCCTAAAATTGATGGTGTGCATGCCCTACTAAGACCTAAAACTTGCAAACCTATGGCCTAACATGGCCTAAAACTAGTAGCATGTACAACCCACTAAGGCTTAAAACTAGCAATGCATGGCCTACCAAGGCTTTAAATTGTTTGCCTACTAAGGCCTAAAACTAGGAACACTTTGATGATGAGTCATGGACTAGACATGTCAATGAGGCCTCTTTGACTAGGGCTTGTCAACTAGGCCCCATAGATGCATTATTTCATGCATCAACATGGCCTCGTCGATGTAGGGTCCATTCTTGCCTATAAGTATGTGCCAACCTACTATGTTTAGGCATCATTCTATCATAGTTGTAGTGAAGATCTTGTAGTTTTTCAATTTAAAATTTAGAATATTTTCCTGAGTGTCTATAGTAGAAGTCATTGAGTGTACAAATTTTTATTCAAGCATTGTTGTACCTAAGCATGATAGTGTGTGCATCAATAAAGATGAACTTCTTGATAAACCTTGTAGCATTCTGGATAGTTTAAATGTTTCATTCATGCATTTAATGTTTTTATCTATTTATCCAATGTTTTATATTAATTAATCTAATTAAGTAATTAGGGGAGATAAGCTAAATAACAATTAAGTAAACACATAAATACAACTACTTTAAGCATGACTATGACATTTGGTAATCCTAGCAGTGCTTAACGCTTGGTAACCCAGCAACATTATATGTGTTTACAAAAAGTGGGATTGGATGCTTATGTTAGGACTAGTTACATAATAGTTAGTCAATTAGATTAAAGTAGACATTAAATTACTTTATTCATTATCCTATCTATTTCAAGTACCAAAACCATAAAACACAAAATGATAAAAATTATGTGTGTCAATTACACTTAAACCATACCCTTGAGCTTCACTAGTGTAGTTGGGAAGACAACAAACATCCTCAATGTAAATTTTACTTCCTAGAGAACTATTGCACTGGAAACTATAAAGTCCACAGAATTCAACTAGATCATGCATGAACGCTTTGTGATTTGTATGGCTGGGCGTAGGGGGTACCTCATAAAAACCAAAGGCCCAAAATAGCCACAAAACTACCAAAAATAACCAAAGAAATGATCAAACTAGTGGTACTAAGGTCCAACTAGAGGGGGAGAAGAAGCATCACCAACATCATCATTGTTGGGGCCACTACAATCACCTAGTACCTGTACCAATCACAACAAAATTTTAATCAATAATTGACATAACTAAACTACAAGCCAAACTAAAATAAAATAAAAGAAATTAATTAAAAAACAAATAAACTGAAAAATATTTTGTGGCAACATCTTCTAATGGAAAGTCCCAAAGACCAACCTCTAGACAATGGAGAATTTGGTCTTCGATCATGTTGGCCCAATCCACTTCCCTAAGATTAGCACTAGTCAAGATGTTTCTCTCCTTGATGTTAGTCTATGTAGGTAGTTTTCATGAAAATATAGTATGGTCACCTCCATGGAATTGGTAGTGACCTAAAGAATAAGGGAATCAATAGCCACTAGAGAGCCTTCAAATAGCTTAAAGGAATCCCCTACATTGATTTCCTTCACGAAAAATTCTAGCTTTTGCCTCTCTATGGACTCTTCTTATAGCCACTTTAGGTAACTCTTCCATTCAAACTTGTATTTCATTTTGAGGTCCTTTCACATCCAACCCCACTGAAGGATCCAAGCATAATAGTTCCTCCACTCCCTAGCTTTGTGAGACAACAAGTCCATCTATAACTTCTACTCTCTAGAGCACCTAGCAAGAGAAACCTTGTGGTGGATGACATTCCAATATCATGACCATTCTATCTCCTTAGTTCATAAGGAGTCTTTCTTAACCAATTGAGCTTCCACAAACTCTTTGTGATCCTTAAGGTCTTTAATCTCCTTTGCCTGCCACTTGGTCACCCTTTCTAATGCTGCAACTTGCTCCCATAGGAACTCATTACAAAATTATGATTCCCACAAAGTTTAGACACATGAGAGTGCACATTGAATGATTCTCTAATATAACTTTTGTGGAAAATTTTCCACTTCATGTGACAAGCTAGGTAGTTCATCAATCTCAACGACATGGTTGGAGTCCCATCCAGCCTTAGATATTGCAAGCAATACAACAAAGGTAAATACATAAAACTAGTAAATAGTGAATGAAAAAATGAAAAAAAAAAACCTTTTTAAAAACTAAAAACATATACCCATAATACTTAAAAGATCATGAAACCAAAAACAAAAAAAATGAATAAACAATAAAAAAATTAAAGACAAAGAAATAAGCTAAGGTTCTTACCAATAATGGAAGTAACTATTACAACTAATTGATCATGTATTTAGCCATTTCATGCATAACCTCTGTTTTTTTAGGAACCTTGACAAATGGTTTCATGTGAAACATAGAGGTTGAAGTAGTTGGTTAAGGTTGAGGAGCTACAAAAAGCATGACCATTTTCTAATTGATGAGACGCGATATCGCATGCACTGGGATATCGTGTACACGATATCGCGGCCATCACGATATTGCATCCCTCGCAATATCGCGTCGTCCCCTTCGATATCGTGTACGCAATATCGCGGTGCGCCACCAAGTCTATAAATAAGACGCAACTCTCCCTTGTTTCATCATCCTAGGCTAAACAGTAGGGAAAATCTGGCAGGTTGATCACTCCAGAGATAGAATATTTTCCATGTGCCCACAGTAGTAGTCCTAAAGTGAATGGATCTTTATTCGAGCAGACATTGTACCTAAACACAAGTTTGTGTACGACAATAAAGACGAGCTTCTTGGATAAACCTTGCAATGCATGGAATAGGCTAATTAGGACTTTTATTTATTGTTATTTACTACTTTCCATTTACATGCTTTATTAGGAATTAAATCTTTCTCAACCCTTCTCTCCTAGTTAAGTGCCTCAATACGACCACTTCAAGCATGTGTGTTACCTGTGGTGATCCCAGCAACGATTAGCATTTGGTAGTCATGGTTGCATCGGTTCAGGGTGTGTACGGTAAGTGGGAATGGATGATAATGCTAGGTTAATTTAGACTTAGTTCATTAGTTAAAGTTAGTAATTAGTCTTCTTAACCCTTCAACTCAATAGCATAGGAGATAAAACTGAAAAAGACATAAAAATCATATACCTCGGACTTACTTAACCATACACCATGACAAATACAAGTAAGTTTGGGAAGACAAAAAATAACTAACCTTAAGTGTTCCATAAGGCATGTAGGAACTTAGTCTGCGGAGTTCAACCAGATCGCACGTGCTACACTCGTATTTGTATGGTTGAGTGTAGGGGTATCTCGCCACTCATCATTGGCGCTGTTGTTGGGGACTAAGTGTTTGTGCGCTAAGTAGAACATAGGAGATCATTCAAATCATTGGGAGCTTAAATGAACCTTAGGGTTAATCATAAGAAAAATTATATATAATGGTTAATAGCACACTGAATAAGACATAATGTCTTGTTCTTCTTCTCATAAGAGCAACACACCACCTAGGGATCATACGAGAAATAGTGGGTAGTCAAAAACACATAACCTCAATCATCCAGTTCCTCAATAATACAAAGTGATATATACTCATCCTAATGAGTATGTACCTAATTACACTTTTATCCTTCATCAAGATGAACATATGTGCTGGAGAGATTTTCATGGTAACATAGTGTTACCTCCAGATCAATCAATCATAAACATGCTCCTCTGTGCTTTGGCACAGATTGACATGACATAGCTCTATGCTAAATACATTATGGGTGACATTGACAGAAGGGATTATCATCCCATAGCTTTACAACATATGAGGGACTCAAGGCAGGAGAGCCAACATACACAATTGAATGGCAAAGAGGTCCCGCATGTCCTAAGTGCAGTGGGAGATGGTGAACAACTCATAACGGGTTCGCTATCAAGAGATGTTCCCCTTCCTAATGATGGTGAGGAGGTTGGGTATCAGAACTTATGCTCAACAATACACAACCCTAGTTCTGATGCCTGTAAACACCAGATGTTCACTCAGGGAACAACAACATATAACAAGGATGGGCACTCTGATCATCACCATGATCAGGGTAGGGATAATAGAAGAGAAGGTAGGAAACATCATCATGGCGATGGTTCTCCTTTGTCTTCCCCTTCATCTCATCACTCACCCTCTCCTTCCACCTCTGGGCCCAGCCATCACGAGCATAACAATGAGGATAGAGGTAGAAAAATGAGAGACCTCGATGAGAGAGTCAAGAGAGAGGACAAGGGCATGAATGAAGGGAAAGTAGGGAACAACGTAGACATCATAAGTGTCATAAAAGAGATGATCATGATGAGCCCCTACTTGCCACCCGAAGCATGCTAAATATAACAGAGGTAGTGAGAATCCCAACAAGGCATTTAAAGGATAGTTAGATCAAGCGCTTAGACATGAACAACATCCCACGCTTTGAAGGGGGATATAATGCTGATCCACAGAATCATTTATAGGGATTCCATGATGCCTGTGCCTTGCAAAACATAGAGAATGAGTGAAAAAACTAAAGTTGTTTCCTAGGAAACTCAACAAGGAAGCAGAGAGTTGGTACCGGTCCTTAGAACTGGAAACCATCAGGAGGTGGAGTATGATGTTAGAACTCTTCAACAATAAGTATCAAACGTACTCTAGAGTGTCTAATTTGCATAATCAGATCCAAGGATTGAAGCAAGGTACTCATAAACCCTTGGATGATGTCATGGGATGCTACTACGCATTGTTACATTGTTGCCCGAGCCATGGTTATGCACAGTGGTATCAACTCCGCCACATCATAGATGGGCTAAGGTATGAAACTTGGAGAACCCTTGGGACTTATGCCCAAGGGCAATAATCAGAACTTAGATCCCATGAAGTACATCACTTATTGGAACAAGTAGCAAAAGAAGAAACGGGAGCTACGAAAAAGGGAAAGTATGGAAGAATACAACTATGATCCCTGGGAACAAACCACATTAGGATTTTCTTAACTTAGGTTCTGGATTCAACTTAATTTCACAAGAAATGTATCAAACCTGGAACCTACCCCAACTTAAGAAGAGCAACATCCAATTAGAGCTGGCAGACCAGTCCATCACCATTCCCTCGGGATTGATGGAGGACATAGTTACAAATGTGTGTGGTTGGTCCTACCCAGTTGACTTCCTAGTGATTGAAGTCAACAACAATGGAGGGGACTTCCCAATCATAATGGAAAGGGCATGGGTAAGTACAATAGATGCCTACCTAGGAATCCATGATCTTTTCTTGGAAATATCTAAGGTAAATATTTATGGAAAGATTGAGAAGAAGAAAGTTCCATGCATCACATACAGTGACTCAAAGGGTGATGACATGGAGGAATGCTCAACATCTCTCCCATGTAATTGGTATGCCCAAGAAAAACCAATTCAAAGGTGCCTGTATGTAGCAACCACACTAGTAGTGGATACCCCATGGTTGACAGCTACTAGAAAGAGTAACCCAATATGCACATAACAAACTAAGGAAACAACTCATGCTAACAATGAAGGAATAAACACATTAGAGTATGAGCATCACCGACTTCCACCCCTTAATCTGAAAACATCAATGGGGAGAAGTTGGGCACTTTTACGAAATTCAAATAGACATTCATTATTTCAGATCTCTCTCTTGCAATTCAGTCATGGGGGAGATGGCCACCTATGCTAATCATTGGAGGCCCTTAGTTCTTTTTAGTTTTTGTTTTACACATTTTTTTACACGTTTTTGTCTTACACATTTTTGTTTTACAAATTTCTTTAACTTTTCTTGTTTTTGTTTTTCAACATCGTTATACTTTTCCATTTTTTGTGCATGCATGCGTGTGATCCACCTTGTAAGTTTGTCACCCAATAAGTTTTCTGGATGATGGTATGAACTTTTTTTCATATTGATTGCTAATGTTTGATTTTTATCTTTAAGTCATGATGTTGATAATAAGGTATGTTCTTTTGATATGGTAGGTAATGAGTCCACTTCATCCATTCATCCACAAGTTTCTATGGTCTTTCTTGGCTTGGAAATGTACAATCCCCTTCATAATAATAACTTTAACGAATCGGTGGCTGGGCATTTCTCAAACTAATGAAGGAATCAAGGATTGAAAAGGGTGTGACTTCAAGGGAACTTGATGCATTTGTGTTGGCCATTCTCTTGGGTGCTTGGATGTTTTCTTCTTGAGTTTTCTTGCCATTTTGATGTTACCTAATCATCGAAAGCTAAGCCAATAAAAATAATAAGTCTTTGCATGGTGTGGTTCTCACACATAAAAAAAACACAAAAATAACAAAAAAAAAGAGTGAGAATTCAAAGCACACCCCTTAGACAAAATAATCCCTTGGGCCACAAGCACTGGTTATGGAACTAAAAATGTTCCCTCTAACTAAGGCCCTTGTCGCTTCCCATTCTCTCTTCATTTGTTTCGTTGGAATGGTGGTGGCTCTTGGAGAAGGCATTCTTGTTATTCAAGAGGATGGATTGGTCAAATGCATTGATGCGAAGTCACTAGATTTGGTTGGTTTGAGGTTAGAGTTGGAATGAGATTTGCTAAGTTAAATTAATCATTAACTTCACAAGGGGCTGTACACCACCTTGTTCTAGGATTCCATTACATTCTCCTCTCTCCATCCTTCTCTCTAGTGTTCACCTCATTACCAGTTGTATCATTAGTAGTTGATGCATTGTTTTCTTTTTGGTAAATTCTTGTGGTTAAGACTTTAACTCTTGTTCCAAATGAAATTCCCAGAGCCTACGTACTTTTTGAATGTGGGTTTGTCAGGGCATTAAGGGCATGAGCCTGCTTTGGGGAGGACCCACTAACATTCCTATTTGGTGCACCAGTTAACTTCTTTTCCCTAACATTTTTGCAATTAATTTTATTTTGTTCATTTCCATCTTGACATCCATTTCATCAATGTCATAGTTGTCCATTTTTATCTATCCTTCTTATTCCTTTTCTTTCTCCATTCTAATGCTACCGGAGGTTCATGATTAGTCATGGGGGTACGGGGCTCAATTTTTTCAATTTTCTCCTAGCCCCAATTCTTTTAATTTTTTCCTAACCCCTACAACTTCGGTAGTCACCATCAATACATCTCTAGATCTGCAATTAGCCATAACACAACCTATCCAATGGACTTACACCAAAGCAAGGTATCAATTACATGATGATTCATTTACCCTTGCTAATATAAGACTATGTTGTATGTGCAGATGGTGATCATGCAACAACGGACTGGATTTGGAAGGAACATTGGGAATGGAGCAGCACTGGAAGCAGCTATGCAAGGAGCAAGATCGATGGTGTGCTTACCGATGGACAACAAAAGGTGCAATCTAGGCATTGGTAGCAGCAACACTTCTTTCTCTCTCTCTCTTTCTTAGTTTCCAAATAAGGCCTGATGTCAATGTAATAAGGTGTTCACCTTTGTTGTCATGAACAGCAGTTTTGTTGAGTCTTGTAATCATGATCCATTCACATGTCATCCCATTAGTTCCACTCACCTCAATAATCCCATACCTTCCAAATATTTTGTAAGGAACTCGAGGATAAGTTTTCATTTATTCATGGGGATATGATGAGACGCGATATCGCATGGGCCACGATATCGTGGCCATCATGATATCGCATCCCTCACGATATCGCATCGTACCCTACGATATCGATATCGCATCGTACCCTACGATATCGATATCGCATATGCGATATTGTGGTGCGCTGCCAAGTCTATAAATAAGACGCAACTCTCCCTTGTTTCATCATCCTAGGCTAAACAGTAGGAAAACTCTAGCAGATTGATCACTCTAGAGATAGAATATTTTCCATGTGCCTGTAGTAGAAGTCCTAAAGTGAACAGATCTTTATTCAAGCAGACATTGTACCTGAACACAACTTTGTGTACGACAATAAAGACGAGCTTCTTGGATAAACCTTGCAGTGCATGGAATAGGCTAATTAGGACTTTTATTTATTGTTATTTACTACTTTCCATTTACATGCTTTATTAGGAATTAAATCTTTCTCAACCCTTCTCTCTTAGTTAAGTGCCTCAGTACGACCACTTCGAGCACATGTGTTACATGTGGTGATCCCAACAACAATTAGCGTTTGGTAGCCACGGTTGCATCGGTTCAGGGTGTGTACGGTAAGTGGGAACGGATGCTAATGCTAGGTTAATTTAGACTTAGTTCATTAGTTAAAGTTAGTAATTAGCCTTCTCAACCCTTCAACTCAATAGCATAGGAGATAAAACTGAAAAAGACATAAAAATCATATTCCTCAGACTTACTTAACCATACACCATGACAAATACAAGTAAGTTTGGGAAGACAACAAATGACTAACCTTAAGTGTTCCATAAGGCATGTAGGCACTTAGTCTGCGAAGTTCAACCAGATCACGCATGCTACACTTGTATTCATATGGTTGAGTGTAGGGGTATCTCGCCACTCATCATTGGCGCTATTGCTGGGGACTAAGTGTTTGTGCACTAAGTAGAACATAAGAGATCATTCACATCGTTGGGAGCTTAAATGAACCTTAGGGTTAATCATAAGAAAAATTATATATAACAATTAATAGCACACTGAATAAGATATAATGTCTTCTTCTTCTTCTCATAAGAGCAACACACCACCTAGGGATCATACGAGAAACAGTGGGTAGTCAAAAACACATAACCTCAATAGGCCAACAAGCTTAATCACCACCAAGATAGGCTTCAAGAAGGCCCTACACAACCCAACGATGACCATTAAAGCCTTGTGTGATCACAAAAAAAATCTCATAACTATTAAAAATAATTATGAGCATGATGTTAATTTTTTCAAAAAAAATGCCAAAATTTACCCAAAATTTAAGACTGAAGCAAAATTTAACCAAAATTTAAGAAAAAATGCCAAGTAACCCATTCATACTAATGGTAATCTCATGGTGGAAACATACATAAAAATTGCAAAAATTTTATGTAAAAAAATTAAAACTATGAAAATTAGCCTATACTAAAATTTAACCCACAAAAATAATTATAGAATTTAAACTTGAACTTGATGAGATTTTAACTAGAAATCCTAGTTCACGGTGAAATAAATGTAGTAAAACTCTACAAAAGCTAGATAAAAATGTCAAAAAATTAAAAATACTATTGGAATCAACACATAGTGTGTAAATAACTAGTAAGAACCTAAAACATGTATAACAAAATTTTTAAAGTGCACCAATGCTTCCTGTATAAGATTGCGAGGTTTGCAATTTTAATAGCTAAAACTGCAACTGTATAGGACAGTTCACATGCATAAAAAATGATAAAAGTTTACTAAATTTTTTTTCTTGGTCTAGGTATTATACATACACCAAATTAAACAAACATTTAACACTGATGGTACAATTTTAATCTTGGAAAAAATCCATATGATAACTTAAAACCTTGTCAAAATTTTACAAAAAAAACCCAGTTTGTAGGAAAATGGCTACAATAAAAGCACTAGAAAAAATATAATTTTTTTTAAAAATTATAGAATAGATGTCAAACCATCCCAGATAGACCTAAGGATTCCTTGAAAGCCGATACCTTGCTAGAATAATTTCTTTTAAGTATCAATGTTGGCAATTTCAAAGGGGTAAAACCAACAAAAAACCAAAAAATCATTGTGCACTAATGAAAAATTCATAAAAACTTAACCATAAGTGTTTTAACAACTAATTTGATCAATACTTAATAGAAAAAAACCTTATGGCCTCAAAAAAAAAACTTCCATGTTGTTTTCTTCGTAAAAAGTTGAAAACCAACATTTCTTTTTGGTAAAAAACAACAAAAAACCAAAAAATCATTGTGCACTAACTTACAAAAAAATCATAAAAAATTAAGTGTGGCTCATAAATTAGAGATTCAACATTCATTACAATCATTGAAACTTTTACAATAATCCTATGGCCTTTAAAATAAATAATTCTCTACCAAATTTTTCCAAAACAATTATGAATGTTGACTACTTTTTGACAAGAAAATAGCAAAAAATGCATAGAAGAGGGTAGAGTAAAAAATTCATAACTTGGTATGAACAAACCCTAAGGCCAAAACAACATAATAAACACATATCAATAACCCAAATACATCTAAACCAATAAAGGGAAAAATCCATTCACCCTACAAGCCTTACCAACACAAAATGCCTAGGTTCTAGGTTAGAAATTCATGAAAATAGCTTGGTAAAAGCACCTCATAGTCATGGTGGAGGAGACTTCCCAAAGAAGAGGTTATGGTAGATTGGAAATTCCTTTGGCAATAGTGTCTACATCCTCTAGGGTTGGGTTCCTGTTGTTGGCTACTCTCTTCTTGGACATATTGAGCAAGTAATGGCATAAAGCCTTCAAATCTCCTACACCTTCCTTGTAGCTGCACTAATAGTTGGTGAGCTTGGGAAAAAACTATGCTAAGGATGGATGGAATTAAAGTAAAAGTTAATTTGGAAGCCTTGATGTTATGTGCTACTTATAGGAGATGGGTTGAGAAAATTAATTTTTGTATAATTGCAATGTGGGAAGTATTCTCACAATTATGTGTTGCTAGTCTAAAGCCCATGCCCAAAACACCCATACAACTTCCACATAACTTTATGTTATCATTGGAAAGTAGAACTACATTGGGTTAGTGGAAAAATTAATTTATAATAATGATTCAAATTTTAGTGGGCCCTAGTAGGTGCCTCCATAATAAACTAGTACAAATTCTAATACAATAGAATTTAGGCATTTTAATAAGAACTATGCTAGGATTAATTCTTGAATAATCCTTGGAATGGATTCCAAGCCTTAATCATTATTAAAACTCATTACCTAATAATCCATCTTCAACCAATTGAAGCCAAAAGAACCTCCAACCAAAATTAGTAAACAACCAACATAACCAAAAATTCCTAAACATCAAGAGTGGCCAATACATAGCCAAAACCAAGTATTCTTTAGGAACAATGCTGTAACCACACTAGCTAGTGTAGTTTCATGGGGGATGGAAATTCTCAAAACTAGCTATCACACCAAGGCCCAAACCCTAGTTGGAGCCTTCAGCGAAGCCAAAATCCCCTAAGGCCTATTGAAAAATGCCAAAATCCTTGATTTTTAAGGAACTATGCAAGAGGGAACCAAGACTACATTAGCCAATGTAGTCCTAGAGTATTTTTCTAAGGTTTATCCATTAGAAGAATCAATAGAGCCTCTGACAACCTCCAAAGTGGCAAGCCCTAGCCTTCACACCTCCTTAGAGCCTCCAATAACATTGGGATGCCAAGTAACAAAGAAAAAACAAGTTAAAACTCATTTTCACATCAAAACTATGTTGGGGAAGAATAGAACTATGATTGCTAGCATGGTCCTAGTGTGGTTTCTCTATCAAAACCCCACAATAGATCATTAACATGTCAAATTGACCTTTGAATACATCATGCTAGCCCCAGACCCTACCAAAGTCTTTGGAGATCACCAAACCTTAGAAACTGAGTCAAAAATAGTCAGAATTCATCTTCTTCTTCATAACCACATTGGGACTATGTTGGCTAGTGTAGTTCTAGGGGAATGGCCATATCAAGACTCCAATGACCTTCAAAATAAAAAATTTTAAGCCTAAACTCTAGCAATGTGAAATGCCACCAAGAAAATGCATGTTGAAATCTTTTTAGTATTGTAACCTTTACCTCTACACTTGGGGCTAGAATTTTATTATAAAATTTGAAAGATTGTAATCCACAAGATGAAATTTCACATAGTTTAAACTTTTGAGATTTAAAAATGCCTTATACATTGCTATAATCTCACTTCCCAAGTGGAAAAGGTCATGTCATGTCTGTATTTGGGCTTGGGAAGGTTAAAATGGCTTTTTGACTGCCAAATATGGCATTTTCCTGGGTTTTTATGGGGGTGTAGCCTTAACTACGTTGGAACCACCTACCCCTACTGTGGATGATGTTGGATTTTTGTTTTCCTAGTAAAACCTAGTGTAGTTGCCACCAAAACCTAGCCTAGATGTCTTAAGGCCAATGTTGGAATTGTTGAAGTTCCTAATTTGTCATGAAGTTAGTGTTGGAATGGATGGGAGTTTCATCCTTCAAACAACTCCAATATTATCCCACCAATTCCAGCATAGATCATACAAGTCTAGCATTTCTTCCACAAGGCCAACATTCGTGGGAGAAGCCAGTGTAGTCAAAAAATTCCATTTGCTATTTATGATAACTAGCATGATTTTCATGCCTTGGGAGCATTATAACTTACCATAAATGGAAACTAAATTGAAATTGAAAGCTTGCCACACTTGCACATGATCCTAATCTATCAATAATCATGGCAAAAATTTGTAGCCTAAAATTAGTAACCATGTGACACATAAAAGCCCATCTCAAATACCTTAAAAGTATTCTTTAGCTCTTGAATTCCTGCATTTAAAAAATATTTTACCAATTCTTGAGTGCTAGAACCTTTGGAAATCTTAAGCACTTGTAACCTTTAAGCATTATGTAAGACTTTTGGAGTAGTCTACAAGTACCTAAGGACAAAGAGTCTTAGCATGATACCCACTTTGCAACAAAAGTCAATCACATACATTACCCCCTTGATGGCCAATGCTATATATTTGAGTAAAAAACTAGCAAAGAGTTTTAGTGTTGAAAGTTGGGAAGTACTTGGACTATGCAGCTAACCATAGAGTGAAAACTATTGGCTTCAATAGGCTTTGAACTTCATCAATGCAAACTCCTCATGAATTCAGGAATACCATTTGCACATATTTTGAATTATTTATTTTCAATATTTTTATTTGAATAAATTTGTAGTTTTTTTATTGGGCAAGCTATTCCAATTTCATTTTGTGAATTATGTTTTTATACTAGATCTACATTTTTTTTACAATCTATTTATCCCCATTCATACTTCTTAAGCTTCTTATTTATTGACAAGACCATCTAGCATGCCTTGAATCATCTTTCTCAAAGGCCCTTGGGATCCAAGGTTATAACTATTTCACACCTAGGACTTTTGGTTTTCAAATGACTAAATTTTTTGGGCACAATAGCTTTTTGATGCTAGAAGGAGGGCCTATGCTCAAATTCTTTGTCCAATTCTATTGTACCACTTTTCCAAACATTTCTATAAGCTAAAAACCTTTATTTTATACTAAAGTTCATTAAACTTTGCCAAAAAAGTTTTTCTGCAAAAGTAAACCAATGTTGCCATCTATTTTCCTACCACCAAAACCAAACATTGTGGTTACAAGTGATTTTGGTTTTCATAAAATTTTGATAGCAGTTGTTCGACTTCTCAAAGCCAATGTGGTTGCCAATTGAACCTACCATTATGTTTTTCAAAGGCTAGAGTTTCTCTAATCCAATCACCCAACCCCCTTACTATAAAATTTTGTGGCAAAGCTAGCATTGGTCCCTTCCAAGATTCCAACATAGCTCTAGAAAAAACCAAATTTTTACATCTACATTTTCCAAAATAAACATATTCTTACCAAGAGGAGGTACCCCAACATAGTGCTAGTGGATAAGATAATTGTTGATAGCTTATCTCTTTCTCTCTCTCTCTCCACAACCACCCC
>MNCI01005010.1:44315-82802 GCA_015680685.1 Gnetum montanum | reverse complement strand
CCCCCGTCGCAAGTGTAGCCCCTGGCAGTGAAGCTAGCATAGTTGGTATTACCAACACCAAGATCCTCAAATTTTCTCAAGTGTAATGCACACCCCTATCACTACAACTCACACTACACCTACAATTTTAGTTTACATTATTTTATAGCCATACCCCTCTTACACCTTGGGAAATTCCACTTGCTAGAATTTTTCTTAATTAATTGATTACAATATTTATTAAACCAGATTTAAATATGTGAAAATATCTTTTATCCAGTCAACTCTCTTGCTCCTTAACTCAATAGACATTGGCATTTAACTAAGATGTAGTGAGGGTTTATGACCTGAAAAACCCTATTATAGTTGAGCATAGGAAATCATTTAGGGTAAGGGGAAAATCTTGGATTTTTCTATGATAAATAAAGATCACTACAACTTCATTTATGCCAAAATCCAAGATATTCTACTCATTTCATAGATTGAGGCCAAAGCTAAATGTGAGTATGAGTTAATTCATCAAAATAAGGAGTACATACCCTCACCGTACAATAGAATATCATTGAATGATACTCATACATGGATACTATCTTAATTGATTGAGATTGATGAGCAAAGTGAGAAGGCTAATTCAACAAGTTAACATAATGAACATGATGAGTTTGAGGTTGAACATAAACCTGACAATTTCATAGGAAGCCTCTTTCAACAATCAGCTCCCCAAACCACGACACCTACTTTGGCTTCTCTTGTTGCTTCCATGGGACAAGTAACTTAACCGTCATCTCTTATATATCCCACCATGTTTAGACTGTCATCTATTATAGTGGTCCACCAAGCATTATCAGTGTTCCAAAAAACTATTTTCTCTTCCATGTCTTACACCATGTAGCCTCAGTCTACATGGCCATCACTAGTTGTTTTTACCATTGCTCATCACTATTTTCCATGCTCGTGGTCCCCACAGTGGGAGCTGGAGTGATTCAAGGGTCATACACACCATTAATCCCCTTTATGCCAAAAGTACCAACATAAACCTATTTTTCATTATTCAATAACCCTACAACAATGATAACATAGCCTCTTCCCTCTGTGTCACAACTCATCGTGAAGCCACAGGCCTCTTAACTCATACCTCATGCTTATGTGCAAATACTACAATCCATGGGAATGCCTCAAGGATTGGATTAGGCCTTTCAAATGATCAAAAATCTTATAGAAGAATTAGGAAAGTTTAAGGCTTCAACTATTCAAATTGTAATAACCATGGACTTTGATTAGGAAAATCCTATCAGTCCTACTATTCCATAACTAACTCTTCCTCCAACCATCCCCTTCATGATAGCAAATTCAAGACCAATCCCTAGAATGGTGAGATAACCAAGGCCCCCATATTCATAACCATAAGAGTAGGACAATACAAGGTGCACAGGGTGCATGTTGATGATGGAGAAGCAACTAACATCATACCCTAGACCATTATTGAGCATTTGGGCCTAATAGAACATATGCAACATACCTCAATCTATACCCTTAAGTCCTTTAACAAATATAAAGTTTCTATAAAAGGATCCATGTCTTTAGACATCATGGCAAGGGGATAATTCTCCATGATAGCCAACTTCTTAGTGGTGGAAAAGATACCACGATTCAACCTTATCCTAGGAAGGCCTTCGCTAGCATAACTACGAGCTATTTCCTCATCCATCCATCAAGAAATTCACTTGCCTTACAGGGGATGTAAAACAATTATCCATGGTGATAGTGTAGTTCCTTTGGCAATCAACAACATTAAGATAGAACAAGGATCTAAAGTGGTGTTTTAGGAAGAAACCCTCACTATTAATCATGAAGTTGAGAAGCCCAATAGAGTAGAAGAGGCTGAAGCTAACAACAATGGAACCATGGAGGTACCCTGGAAAGAGCTCTCCAATGTGGTTAGCAAAGGAAATGGGGAATATAGAATCATGCAACTTAGATCATACACCCTTCCTAATCTTTTTGAAGGGTAGGAAACACTTGTATGGTTGACGTGTGTTTACTATTTGCTTGCCCCTATGTACATGCACTACTTTATGTTACTTTGTTGTACCTTTCATTAACTTTACTTCACACATAGCCTAAAGGGAATTCTAGTTTATAGTTTTTCTTTCTATGTCTTATCTATTTTAAAATATAAAAAGTAAAAAAATACCATAAAAGATTTAAAACCTCAAAAATTCAAAAAACTTTTAAAACACAAAAAATTATAAAATTTTCATTTTTGAAACACATGGCTTGCCATGGCCTAAAACTAGAATAATACATGACCTACCATGGCCTAAAACTAGTAAAATGCACAGTTTACCATTTCCTAAAACTGGGGAAATGTATGGTCCTCCATGGCCTTAAATTGGCAAAAAGCATGGTCCACCATGGCCTAAAACTAGCAAAATGCATGGCCTGCCATGGCCTAAAACTGGCAACACTTTTTATAACTTGTTTACAACCTAGTTCACATTATTACTTTATAACAACATGGTTTAATCGACATAGCCCTATGACACAAACAAAATGTACAACACATAAGACATAAAATTAAAAATACTAAAACATATAAAAAATTAAAACGTAAATATAATAATAAAATGTTTGTAACAAAGTCATGATCACATAGCATGATAAAAGTTTAAACAATGTATAAAATGAATGTATGTCCAATAGCCATAGCTATTGTCTATAGCGATAAAATAAAAAATTATAATAAATTGTCTCTCAACAACAAATGGATAAGACTAGCCAAAACAACTAACATCATCAAAAATAAATAACATATCCAAAGATATAATCAATAGATGGTGTTAAGGTGCAACTAGAGGGGGTTGGGGAGCACTTCCACCATCATCATTGTTGGGGCTACCATTGTCACCTAGTACTTATAACACAATAACATAAGTTTAATCAGTAATCAACACAATATGAAAATAAATCAAAAATTAACCTAGACTAAAATATACTAAAGAAATTAAGATGTTAAAAAAAACAAGCAAACCTGAGAGAACTCAGGTGCAACATCCTTTATGGAAAAGCTCCAAAGACCAACCTCTAAACAATGGAGGATTCAATGCTTGGTATATTAGACCTAATTCACCTTTCCAAGATTAACACTAGTTAGGATGTTTCTCTCATCAATATTGATCCACATAGATGGCTTCCATGAAAATCTAGTAGTAGTTACCTTCCTAGATGTAGTAGAGACTTGAGGAGTTGGCACATTATCAATCACTAGAGAGCCTTCAAATAGTTTGAAAACACCCTTTACTTGGATAACCTTCATGAACATCTCCAACTTGCATCGTTTTATAGACTCCTATAACCACTTGAGGTATCTCTTATGTTCAACCTTGTACTTTTTCTTACAGCCTTTTTGTACCTAACCCCACTCAATAACACAAGCATAATAATCCCTCCACTTCCTAGCTTTACAAGTTAGTAGGTACATTTGTAACTTTTGCTATGTGAGGTGCCTGGAAAGGGCAACTTTGTCATGGATGGTGTTTCAATACTATGTCCATGTTATCTCTTTGGTTTGTAAGGAGTCCTTATTAGCCAATTGGGCTTCCACAAACCCCTTATGATCTTATAGGTCTTTAATTACATTAGCTTGCCTCTTAGTCTCTCTTTCAAACATCACAAACTATTCCCATAGGAACTCATTTGAACATTAGCACTACAACAAAGCTTTAGCACATGAAAGTGCACAATGATTGGCACTTTCATATAAATTCCATGGAACATTTTTTACTTCAATTTGTAATCTAGGAAACACATCAATCTCCATGGCAGGGTTGAAATCCCATCCAATGTTAGATACTGCAAGCGATATGATGAACAAAATATGCATATAAAATAATAAACAACAAGAAAAACTGAAAACCTTCTAAACATTAAGACCACATAACCATAAGATGTATATGAAATAACAAGAATACATAAATTAAAAATAATTAAAGGAAAAATAAACTAAGGTTCTTACAAATATTAGGAAAAATCTATTGTAGTTGATTAATCATGTCTTTAGTCATCTCGTGCATGAATTCTATTTTGTTTAGAACCTCTTCCCATGATTTCATGTGAAACATAGATGTGGAGGCACTTGGTTGAGGTTCAGGGGCTGAAACAAGCATATTTGTAGCCCAATAATTCAAACCAAGCTTAATAATGAATCTATCAAAAGCAACATATAAAAAAATTCATAAGTACTTGAAGCTTATCTGGGAGAATATCGAGGGGTTCTCCTAACTGTGAGCCATCAAATATGACATTAAGGTCATCTAATGCAACATTGGATAGTCCCTCATCCTCATTCTACTGTAGCACCTCCTCCTCTAGGTTCTCCTATTTAGTCTCTATTGCTATTTCTTGGGCCACTAGTTCTTGTTATGTACCTACAAGAACAAAGAAGATAAAATGTATAATAGCTTAGCATATTTTTCCTAACACAAAAAGAACAACATGACCATGCAACATAAACTATAAATGTAAAATAACTTAAACAAAAATTATAATAAAACATACCTATAACCACATGTTATGCCTAGCCAAGTTTAATGACAAGTCTTCTCTTCAAAGGTGACTCAACAACTAGTGTTGCTTCCTCAACCATAGGCCTCTTTAGTTTTGCCCTAGCTTCTCCATTAGCTTCAACATGTAACTCCTTGGCTTTTGTAGCATTCCCATGGGAAACTTGGGATTCAGCCCCCATGCTATTAGGGGAAGGAAAATTCCTACTACTAAAGTGCTTACTGGTAACAAATAATGATTCCTCAATATCATTTGGTGGGTTTTGAGTCTGCATGATTGGAAAAACATGTTTCACCCAAGACATAGAGAGTTGGGATGGATCTTGACTTATACATTTTCCATCCTTCCTCACCACTAGGAACTCTATTAACTTTCTTAAATATGCCATAAAAATGAAAAATACATATGGCATATTGTAGTAAGGTCTTTCCAAAGTTTCAAGATCTCCTCTCGTAGCCCAAAAACCGAGTAGCCTAGTTTAATTGAGAATCTTCAATGAGGACCTTTTTTATGCTCCATGACTATTCAATTCCAATGACCTTCTTATGTAAAAACATCTTTGGAAATGCCTAGGAATAGAATAATGGATACATCTCCTTGGCCTCAATAACCTAGAATTAGTGTAGAGATAATTCGGAGTGGCCACAATAAGAATTTAGCCATTCTTCCACCTCCTCCTGGTGGCCTATATCCTTCCTTGGTTTAGTAGAAACTATCATGCCCTCACAAAAGACATAAAAGAGGTCAATGAAGGTGGATTCACTAATTTCTAAAGTGATAGGTACACCATGAACTTAGGTGATAAATTTCTTCATTCTTTTGTTAAAGAAGTCGATGACATTCATCATTTTAGGGGTAGGGATGATTGAGCTAGGAGCCATGAGAAGATCAAGCAAACCTACATTGGAAATGTTTTCTTGGGCATTTCTAGGAACTTGGTTAGCCAACCAATGTTGCATTGAATCCACCTCACCAAACTTAAGGATAAGTATCACATTAGCATGTCCTTAAGTGATCAAGGTAACCTTGGAGGAAGAGGTAGGTCCTACAACACAACAAAAACAACCCATTAGCTTAGGCATAGCTACATCATGTAAAAATAAAAATACAAAAAATATAATCAATTAAAAAAATAATTAAAATAGTTAAGTTATAGATACCCCAATATCCATATAATGAGAAAATGTTGACATACCATGAAAAAACAAATCAAAACAAAAATAAAACTACTCACTTTGCTTGCTTGGTGAAGACAACATGGGGACCCTAAGGGATATGTGTATTTGTGTATCCAAATTAGGGATCCCTCACCAACTATAGGCTATTCCATTAGCCAAGAACCTATAATAGGCCTTGGAATAGCATGTAGTATACCTACCAAAGTCATCCTTGAGTTACTCCATTACTATGACCCTCACTACTAGGATTTTGACAAAGACCTCCAATGTTTTTTGGGCCAAGAGTAAGAGAGAGTCACTCTTGATCAACCCATGGTCATACACCCTATACCTATAGGCATGTCAACAAAAGAAAAATATATTAAACTAAAGTAATCTAATAAAACCAAAAGTAAACCAAAAACCTTAAATTTACACTTGCCCCTCAAAATGGTAGATGATGCTAGGAGGGTTTTGAAACAATGTGTTGGTGCAATGACCAACTAGTAATGTGTTGTTGGCATTATACTGGATGAATTCAGGCATATCCTAGATGTTGGACAACTTTTATGTCCCTTTGGTGTGTATATGCTATCGAATTGTTTACCCTCAACAAGAGTATTAGGATCATCAACTATGAATTTGATGATCAAGTTGGTAGAATGGAATAGCAAGGTTTTCATGATGATGGCCACTATTTTAGAAGCTAAGTGTGACCACACCATCACACTAAAAGTTTGAAGTAGATAGGCCAAGAGCTCCTTTTCCCCTAGTCTAAAGAAAAAAGAGCCATGCTCCAACACCATGTTAGTAGGCAGGGTGTTGGATCCTTATGTGTGGATGTCACACAAGAGCCGCATCAGCTCAATCATTACCAGGATGGACTTCAAGAAGACCCTGAACCAACCAAAAGTTAACCATCATAACCTTGCATAAAAGTAAATCAAATTTGAAAACCAATAACAAGAAGAACATGAATGCAACACCAACATTCCTAGGATAAACCAAGATAACCAAACAACCAATGCCAAAACAATACAACCCAAGGCAAAAACCAAACTTATGAATAGTTTGTCCATGACAACTGAATAAAAACAAAGTAGTCCATTAACATTGATGGTAATATCATGATGAAAATATACATAAAAAAATTTGCAAAAATTTTATGTAAAACTTAAAACCATAAGAATTAGCTTTTACCCAAACACAACTAAGAATAACAACCATAAAATCCCAACTTCAATTAGACAAAAATCTCAACTAAAAATCCTACTTTATGGTGAAATTAGTTGTAGTAAAAACTCTAGAGGAGATAGTTAAAATTTTTGAAAAATTCAAATGACTATTGGAAATTGAAATAAACACATAAATGACCATAGGAAAGTTTTCAACATGGACACAAAATACTAGAAATACATCAATGGTGCCCATATAGCCTTGGAGGTTTTTAGTTAGAACAGTCAAAAACTATAACTATATGGGATAGTCAAGCAACAAAAAAATATGATAATTTGGCACAAAATTTTTTCTTCTAAGTCTAAGTACCATGCATACACAAAAGTTCAACAAAATTTAATATCAACATTGTAGTAGCAGGCTTAGGAAAAGTTTACACAACAAACCAGAACCATAACCAAATTTTACAAAATTTAGGGAAAAACCTAAAACTACAAAAAAATGGTTGCAATACATGGTTAGAAAAAAAATATGAAATTTTTTTAATTTTTTTTAACTATTGCTAAATCCTCCTTAATAGCCCTAAACATCCCCAAGAAGTTGAAGCGTTGGCTAAACAAATTTTCAAAATGTCAACACCATCCATTTGCATAAGGGTAAAAAAACAAAAAATCAAAAAACCACCAAGCACTAACTTATAGAAAAATTCATAAAAAATTATTTGAGAGTCAAAAACCAATAATTTAACCATATTTTTAACCAATGAACAACACACTATAATCCTATGCCCTTGAAAACTGAAAAATCATATTGTTTTCCTTACAAAAAATAGAAAAGAAGCATTGATTTTTCATAAAAAAACACCAAAATTTACATTAAACAAGGCCATGAAAATAATTTATTCATGTAGGAACACCTCCTTGAATTCCCTTGTACTTTTCCTACAATTTTTTTTTTGTAGGTTTCATGCTTGAAGAAGACTTGGATGTGTGTGTCTAGTTTTTGGTGTGTGTTTTTTGTTGAATTTTTATGATGAAGATTATTGGATTTTTTGGCTTTTTTGGAGGTTTTTTGGCTTATTTTGATAATTTTAGGAGGTTCCATGATCTATGGGTACTTTTTGGAAGGAATATAAAGGCTCTTGACATCAAAACAAGCATTTTTATTTTTGGCACCTTCAAGATAGACGTCTTTGTCTTTCTTAAAGTGAAGACATCTCTAGTCCGTAGAAGACATCTCCCAAAAATAGTAGACATCTATCTTGAGAGAAACGCTTTCAAAGAATGCATCTCCCTGGAAAGATATACATTTTTTCAAAAATTTCTCCCCTAAAGTGAAGATGTGTCTAGTCCAAAGAAGACATCTTCCAAAAACAGTAGACATCTTTCCTAGGAATAGAGCTCTCATAGGAGATGTCTAAATGAAATAAGAGACATATATGCCACTGAAGAAGAAAATATATAATGAGTATTTTTAATTGGAAAACATCCAAAAGACTTTAAATTCATGTGGGAAGCATCTAGGGAGGCAAATATAAAGCTTCCTTGGGTTTTGGATCTTTATGATGATGTATACCTTCATCCATAAGAAGGAGGAGAGTTTATATGCAAGGAGAACTAAGAAAGAGAGATTGGGTGAGTGTAATAGGTTATTGTAGCTCCAAGATCAGCTTATGTTGTGTTGATCTATGTTTTCTATTCTCTTTTTTCTTACTTATGAGTTGAGATCTCAGTCCTAGGTTGTGGAAGAGATTTATCTTGGTTGTGTCTTGCATTGAGAACAACCATTATGTGATTGTAGAGCCTCATGCTTTGTAATATCATTTGAGTGTGATAGTTTTTTGGATGCTTGTGGGTTGTTTGAACCTTGTTTTAATCTTTGAATAATTTAATTAAAGATAGCTAGTTTTCTTATTTTTCCTAGTAAATAAATTGGTCTTTTCATAATATTTCGATTTAGTGCATTGAAGGTGATTTAATTGTGGCTATATCATTTATTACACAACATGAAAAAATATTAAAACCAAAAAATGCTATAGCTATGTAATTAGGACCTAGATATAACATAGGAATTTTACAAAATCAAATTTCATGTAAGAAACAAGTCCACACTAGAGAAAACAACTAGGTTCCAAGCTAAAATTCATAGAAAAATAGTGAAGAATTGTGTACTTGGGAGTCATGGTGGAGGATCCTTCTCCTAATATAGGCCATGGTAGATGAGAAATCCCTTTGGTAGCAATGTATACCTCCTCCAAAGTTTAATACTTGCTGATGACCACCTTTCTCTTTGAGATTTTGATTAATAATGTAAAGAGTCTTTAAACTCCTTCAACCTCCCCATAACTACACTACTACTTGATGAAGAATGATCACGAAATGCTAAGGATTGGTGGAATTGAAGCTAAAATTACTGAAAGAGCTCTAAAACTATGTGCTACCTATGAAAAAATGGGTTTTCAAATGATTGTGGTAAAATTGACACGTAGAAATGAATTCTGCACTTATGTGTCCTTTATCCAAACCCCCTTGCCCAAAACTTTCACTCAACTATTAGTGAACTAAGAGTTTAAATAGGAAGATTTTGAACCACATTGGATTGGTGGGATGTTTGAAAATACAAGACCATTTAAATTTGGGTGGGCTTCACTAAGTGCCTCCCAAGCAAAGTACTAATAATTTGGATGGAGTGAATTTAAAACTCATACCCCCATCAATGCAAAGGTTAAGCCCCCAAAAATGCTTAGATGTTTTTCAAAATTTAACCATTGCCACAAATTTTCCCCTATCCATCCATCCACAACACATTGAAGTTAAAAATCCCATTCCAAAATTGGAAAGTGGATGCTAACATTAGAAGGTACCAAGCCTTGAAGGAGTAAAAAAACTCAGAAGGGAACATGCTATTTTGAGTAACCATGAAGACCAAAACTCTAACCACAATGGCCAAAATTTTTCTAGGTGGATGAGACTTTTCACCATTAGTCAATCCTCAGATTAACCCCAAAATAATCACAAAATATCTAAGACCATAGCAGGAGCCTTAGGAAGCTTTGAAACTTGGTGAAACCTAACAAAAGCTATTGAAAATAATTTATCATGGGTGAACCATGCTGGGGGGCATCCCAACCATGCTATCTAGTCTATTCCTAGCATGTTTGGTTGGGGTTTAACCACCAAATGCTAAAAGAAACCCTCAAAATAACACATCCCATCCTTCACACCTTCCTAGGATCTCTGGTAACCTTAAAATGCTAGAAAATGAAAGAAAAACAAGTCAAAACCCATTCCAACCTTGGAGCTACATTAATAAAACCTCCATCCACATTGATCAGCATGGTCTCAACAAGGATCCTCAATACAAAATCAATTCTATGTAATAAATATGGCCAATTAACCTACAAACTTACCCTCCAAGACCTAAAACCCTAAATAGAACCTCTGATAGTCCTAGAAGTATGCAAAATTAAAAATAGTTCAAAAAACCATAAATCTTGGTTGGACCACACTAAGGAGTCATGAGATCATGTTAGTTAGCATGATCCTAACCTCGTTCCCTTATGAAAACTTAAAAATAGGTCAAATTTACATCCCAAGGCATGATTCCAAACTTAGAACCTTGTTAGAGACATTAGAGACTACCAAACACCAAATATTGAGTCAAAAATGAAAAACCTCCATCATACCCTTTCCCCTTACATCCACTTTGGATTTATGTTATCCAATGTAGTCTAAGGGGATATGTCCATATTGAGACTCAAACAATCTCCAAAATTAACAATTATGAGTCAAAACACTAGCCATGAATACTAGCAACCTTGGGGATCTAAGAACTTAATGGATTCATCACCAAAACGTATCAAAAGCCAACATCTAAGTGCAACCATGTTGAAGGGGACCAAAGGCATGTTGGCTAGTCTGGCTCTAGCATAATTAAGGTTCTAAACAAATTTTGTTAACAATGCAACACTCCAAATGACCTTGAACTTGACTCAAGAAGTTGGAAATCCTCAAACCTTGAACTTAGCTACAGTTTGCCCTTGTTTCAACCATAAAAATACCTTGTTTTGGTCATCCACACTAGGGCCACCCCCAAGTCTGTTGGCTAGTATAGCTCTAGGAGGTGAAGTTCCAAAACTCACTTTCGATAGCCTATTTTGACCTTCAAATGATTAGTTCCCAATATTGATGCTTTTGCATGGCCCTAGAAAGTTAATAGAACATAAATTTTAACTTTGGAATGCCAAAAAATCATTTTTGTAAATGAACCATGTTGGCCAACATAGTCCTAGCATGGGTGGTAGTTCTTTATGGAATTTATGACTTTTGGATCATCAAATCAATGTCAAAGTTGATAAAGCTTCATTCATAATCCAATGATCTAGCAATATAGGTCATCAAAACTCCAAAACTAACCAACATGTAACTAGAATACCAAATGTTGACACCATCCATGCTAGGACTTATCCTACCCATGTTGGCCAATGTGGATGCCAAAAAGAGCCTTGTTTTTTTCCTATAAATAGTCTCAAAATGACTTCTTCAAGTGCCCGAACTCCCTTGTCAATCTTATAGCCTCACAGCATGGGCCTGCTAAGGTCAATACCTATCAAAATTTAACAATGATTGTTCAATATTGATCATCCTTTACCCCATGTTACCTACCTTTACTATTTTGACCTTGTTTCATTATTTATTAGCATGTTTTAACCTTGTTTCCCATTATTGACTTCTATTGTTAGATCAGTTGATGTCATTTGGATTCATTTTCATCATTTTCTTATCATTTGGAATTTTTCCACCAAAATTCTTCTATCTTTTGGCGTCTTTGGACCTTACTGAACTTGGTTTGACATCACTATGACCTTATTCAACCATCTAGAACATAATTTGATGGGGTTCAACCATCATTTGATCATCATTTGGTCATCATTTTAGCCATCTTTTGGCATCTATTCCATGTTTGTTATCCTTTACCTTACCTTATATGTCTTATCCTCTATTTTATTACCTTTGTTGACCATGTATTATCCGTGTTTGACATCATTTGATGGCACTTAACCATCATTATACCCTCCTTTGGTCTTGTTAAACCATCATTTGGATTCATTTTACTATCATTTGGTATCTACTTGGCCTTATTTCATGCTTTTTGACCTTTAGTGCATCTTACCTAGCTTGCCTCTCTTCATATGTCCTCTATTGACCTTGGTTTGACCTTAAAGAACATCATAAAATGAAGTTTGGTCATCATTTCACCTTCATTTACCTTCATTTTGTCATCATTTTGGCCTTTGTGCGACCTTCTTTCATACCATTCAACATTTGTTTCATCTTATAACCTCGATTTACCTTTGTTGAACCTTTTTTGACCTTTAATGAAACATGTTTTGGCTCATCCATGCATTATTTCTGGAGTACTTTACATTATTTTGGCATTATTTACTCATTTTATTACATAGGTACCACTTAATATGCTTATGGTTGATATGCAAGATTGGAGTATGGGCACTTGGAGGTAAATCAGTTTACCTTTAAGCCTAAGTAAACCTCATGGTGATGTTGAATAATTCATTAACCTCAATAACTTAGATCTTAATCCTAAGAGTCCTGTTGACTACATAGCCTTGATAGAGAAACCTCTCGAATAGCGAGAACACCTAGTTAAGACCCTTGACCTTGAGGCTAGCAAAAGTATCAAAGACTCTCTAGTTAAAGTTCTTATCACAACACATAGTGATGAGGAGAAAACATTAAAAGTGAGTTCCTTGTTGGAATCTCAACAAGCCCAAGACATCACATGGTCCTCCAAGACAACATTAAGGCCTTTGCTTAATCATATGAAGGTATGTTAAGACTTTATACACGCTTGGTACAACATAACATCATACTCGATCCTAGTATCAAACCCATTCATCAAAAAGTTCACAAGATTAGACCATATTTAGCCCTTGCAATTTTTCATGAAATGACAAAACTATATTAAGCCACTTTCATTCAAGCTATTGATTATGTGGAATTGGTATCCAACATAGTGGTAGTTCCTAAGAAAAATAGGAGTATACATATTTGTATTGATTTCTGAGACTTGAAAAGGAAACTATCAAAGATGACTTTCCTTTACCTAGTATTGACCACCTTATGGATACTATCACTGAACATGCCTTGTTATCCTTCATGGATGGTTCTTGGGATACAACCAAATTAGGATTAACCTAGAGCATCAACTTTGTATGACCTTCATGATCCCTTAGGGAACCTTTTGCTACATCATGATGTCCTTTGATCTAAAGAACACATGAACAGTCTATCATTAAGAAATGACATATATCTTTAGTGATTATATGCTAGGATTACTTAATCACTACATGTATGATATAGCCATAAAATCCAAAATGGCTAGTGACCATGAACATGATCTTAACCTTGTTTTAAAATGGTTTCTCAAATATGAGCTTAGGCTTAACCCTAAAAAGTATCTTTAGTATCAAAACCGGTAAGATGATTGGCTTTGTAGTATCCAAAGTAGGAATAAGTGTCGATATTGATAAGATTAAGGCCATATTCAACACTAGAGCACCAAGTATTCTTAACAAGCTTTGGAAATTGCAAGGTAGATTAGAATTTATCCATAGGTTCATCATGAGGCTTATAGATAAGTTACAATCCATGCAACACTTACTTAAGAAAGGAGTCCTCTATGAGTGGATGGCTCAATGGCAAGAAGCCTATGAAAACCTTAAGCAAGAGTTGCACAACTACCCATGGTCTATCCATCACAAAAGGACAAACCTTTCTACATCTACCTTGCTATCTCTGACATGTTCATTGCATCTCTACTCTATCAAAAATGAGATGATGGAGTAGAGTTTCTAGTGTACTATCTAAGTCATGAATTAATTACCTATGACACCAATACATAGAAGTAAAGAAGTATTATCTAGCCCTAGTATTATCATTGAAGAAGTGGAGACACTACCTCTTTAGGAGTCAAGTTAATGTCATTTGTAATGATAATGTGCTTAGAGACATGATGACCAACATCTATGAAAGTAGCTTTATAGCCTATTGGAATTCCATAATAGCTTAGTTTGACCTCTATTATATTTCTCATGCCTCAATGAAAGGTCAAGCCATAGTCACATAACTTACCATTTCCCAAATAGAAGATCATGTAGCCATTGACCTTGAATTTCCTAATGAGCATGTCAATCTTGTTAGTGAAGTGCCCAAGGACATGAGGCAATTATGCACTTTGGAGAAGCTTCAACTATGCATGGGGCCAATGCTGCTACCATCATAACATCACATTCTAGTGAAATCTAATCCTTTGCCTATCATTTTGAATTCCTATGTACGAACAACATGGAAAAGTATGAAGGATTGATTAGGGGAATGATGGTAGCTTGTAACTAAGGAATCAAACACCTTATGATAAAAGGTGATTCATAACTTGTGGTTAACCAAGTGATGGAGTTTTATGCTTGTAAAGCTAAACATTTTTAATCTTATTGCGACCTAGGAAAGCAACTGATACAACAATTTACAAACATTGGTATCCAACATATACCCCAAACCAAGAACATGTTAGCTAATGTCATTACAAACTTAGCCCTAAGTTTGATGCCTAATGTGTTTAGAAAGTTACCTTCCTTAACAGTAAACTATGCTATTATCATCATCCAAAACACTAAGGTTGTTTACCTTTGGTATGTCAAAATATTAAAAAAATGAAGAACATAGAATTTTTTGGAATGTCATGGTTTTGCAAAGCATGGATGAGAACTCAAGAAATGAAAAGAGATGTCAATGTGGAGACTTCATGGGGAAGATGAGAGCATGGATAAGCATGGATAAAAATGAAGCCTATAATTCAAATGAAGATGCTTCAAGGATTGGGAAGAAAAAAAATTGACAAGATGAAGCCTCAAAAGACTAATTATAAAAATTAAGAAGACATCTACTATTTTCATGAGATGACTCCATTAAAAAAGAGGCATCTCCATAGAGACATCTCCCTAAAGACATCCCAGTTGCAAAAGATATGTCTTCCCAAAATTGAAGGTGATTGTAGAGAGAGATGTTCCAATCTCAAAGGATACATTTATACTAGCCAATAGATAGCCATTACACAAATTACAAGGTGTTTTCAAAAACTTTAAGGCTATAAGAAGAATTCAATCTCTATGGTTTTATTCAATCATTATCAATATCAAAGCCATCATTGTCTATTCTATTCTATTGTACTTTTGTACTTCATTATCATATCATTTTCTTGATTACATAATTTTGCTTCAAAGTACAAGGACCTATAACTTAAGTTACACTCTTTTATTGTGTTTTTATTTATTTCTTGTTGTCCTATTGGGGTTGATGTGCTTCTTGCAAGAAGGAATTATAATTAGGCTTGTCAAGACCTTATGAGATTGAGTGTTTGTGTAGCATTAAAACATTTTGGATTAGAGCTCAATTTTTGTAAAGTTTGTGAGGTCCTTGAAACCATATTCTGAGCTTGTTAGGACCTTGTAGGTTTGAGTGGTTTTGCAATGATAAAACACTTTGAAGTGGAGCTTAGAGCTTGTATAGGATGTGGTGTCCTTAAAAATACTTTTGAGCTTATTAGAACCTTATGGGGTTAAGTGGTTTTATACTGATGAAACACTCCATAGTAGAGCTCAGAGCTTGTATAGGGTGTGGTTCCCTTGAAACTAATTTTGAGCTTGTTGGGACCTTGTGGGATTTATAGTTGTAGTGAAAAAACTCTTCTTAGTGGAGGTCGAAATTTGTAAAGGTTTTTGTATCCTCTAAATCAAATTTTGGAAGAAACAAAGTCCATAGATATGCAAGCAATCTACCATTTGAGTGTGGAGTACCTAAGTTAGAGAACCACATAATTCTTGTTATTGTGTATGAGGTGTTTCTTGTAATTTGGGGAACTTATTCATTTCCCCCTTCTAAAATCTTGGTCCCCAAAGTGGTATCAAAACCTAGTACACTTTCATTCGATGTCAACTTTCAAGAGTGAACTATGGAGGGAACATCTTAAACAAAGCCACCTATGTTTGATGGGTTCAAATTTGCTTATTGGAAGGTAAGGATGAAAGGCTTCTTTGATTCTATGAAGTTTGAAAGATGGGAGTCCACCCTAGAAGGCTACACACCATCCATCGATAGTGCATCTAAGGCCATCAAGCCTTGGAGCAAGTGGACTTAGGAAGAAAGAGATAATTTTATGCATGATTCTAAAGCAAAAAATTATTTATATTATGAATTGAATAAATTTGAATTTAATAGAGTAGCTAGATGTAAATGGCCAAAGAAGTTTGAAAAATTTAGAAGCTACCTATGAGGGAACATCAATAGTTAAGCAGTCTAACCTTTTAGTTGTGCAAAGTAAGTATGGTAAGCTTAAAATGAGAGAAGGTGAGACAATAAAAGATTATTTGTCTAGGGCTAATGATTTAGTTGTAACAATTAGTGGTACTAGTAAGGATCTACCTAAAAGCGATGTCATAATAAAAATGATTAAAAATCTTTAACCATAATTTAGACCTAACGTTACAACCATGGAGGAAATTAGAGATTTTTTAGTTCTAAAATTTGAAGAGATTCAAAGTGCTCTTATTTCTTATGAAATGAGCATCATAAGTGAAGGAGTAACAAAAGAAAAGTCCTTTACCCTAAAATTAGCCACAAAGGAAAAGGAACTTGTTGATGAAGATGTGAGCAACAAAGAGGAAGTAGCTCTTCTTTTAAGAAGAATCCAACAGCTACTTACAAGGAAAATCCTTCAATAAATTAGGCCTTAATCAATCTAACTTCAAAGGTAAGGAAAAAGGTAAGAATTTTTCAAATTAAAATTTTGATGCCTTTTTAATAGAATGTTGGGTATGTGAAGAAAGAGGCCATGTGGCCTTCGAATGTCCTAAGAATGAAATGTTACAACGAAAAGGAGGACTGATATGGATACAAACAACATCAACTTCTACTCTAGCTAGGATGATGGTGAGCAAAGTGAAGAAGAAGAAGAAGACTCTACAAAAGATTCTTCGCTCATATGCATGGCACTTATAAATGAAAATTCACTACAAGTTACTAATGGACCAAATGGTAAGTATGATGAAAGGTATAGTGAATTATGAGATGAAATTCTCATTCTACTTTATTTACTTAAGAATGTAAAGAAATACATGAATAGAAAATTTTATGAAATTCACACCAAATTAAAAGAAGAAATATCATACATAAAGTTTGAGATTCAACAACTAAAGCTTTAAATAAAGAATGTAGAGCTTTCTGAAGAAGGAGAGGTTTATGAAAAACAACCTAGAAATGAAAAAGTCTTATAGAAGGAGACAAGCTCTAGTTCAAGTATTATCAGGCTTAATAACCCCATTCATGAGGTGAAAATTTTATTTATCTATAAAAATTATGAATGTAAAAAAAACCTTGATTATTCCCATGTTGATCAAAATAGCATTGATTCTTGATCTTACCAAAAAGTTCCTAGTAAGGATATTTTGTAGGAAGTAGCTATTGGAAATGAAGATGAATTGAAAATTGGAAGATTTGTAAAAATTATGGATGATATAAGAGTTGATCAAAAGTTATTTCATCATGGAGGACATGAACAAGCTTGGCAATCATACAAAATAGCTAATGAAAGAAAGTTAAAGGGTAAGGAGGTACTCTATGATAGAGGACCTCATCTCAAACTTCATTAGTCTTTTGTATCTCAATTGCAAGTAAAGTAAGTTATGGTAAGTTTCTATTTCCTTGCATGCTAAAAATATGTCAATTTTTAAATGATTTATTTTTTTAAGAACATGTGAATGATCAAGAAAGAATCTGGAAAATTACCTCCAAGTTCTACAAATGTTAAGGTAAGCACATATGTAGAAGGAGATATCTCATAGAGCATTATTGGAATATATCATTGTCAGTTAAAACACTATCTTTTATGAATATATGAGCATGATATGATGAAAACTTGTGCTACTTTTAAATTTTGTACTAAAAAATTATCTTTTGGATTCTTAACTAGAATGTATTGGTTTCAAGTAGATTAAAACATTTGCATTCATGGACCAAAAGCCTTGTGTTGAATTTTCTTTATATGTCTTTTGATATAACATTGTGCTTTCCTCTAAAATCACAAAGTTCAATTTCTTCTGGAAGATTTTTTATGTATGATAGATTAAGCATTTGAATTGGTACCTTTGATAAAATTCCTAAATCTTCGAAGGAAAGAAACATTTCAAGAGGAATTATCATGCAATTCTAGGAGATCTTAGTCTCCACACTTGATCTTAATATTCCATTAAAGGGACAGTACATTGAGGATAAAAGAACCATGATGATTATATTTTTGAAAAGAACAAGCTGATCTAGAAAAAAAAATGCCCAAAGGAAGCATTAGAATAAGAAGGATATCTGTACATATGCAAGGGGAGTCTATATCTCATCACCAATTATCATCCTATAGGCTACCAATGTAGGGGGAGTATTTTTTAAGACTTTTAGCAAAAGACACACAAGTAGCAAAACTTTACACTCCAACATCCACAACTAAAAATGGATAAGAATTCATTTAAGAGATGGTAAAGTATCCAAGGTAAAAGTATAAGTTAAATTTTGGTCAAGATATCTTTTGGATATCTTACCTTGATATGTATTGCTTATTGTTGGTATTTAAATTTGACATGGCTATATATATTTTTGTATGGACATCTTGTTAAGAATTAGTTTGGTTATTTTTGAGATATTTAGCATGTTAAGTTATGTTTCTTTGACGTTTCTTTTGCGTATTTGATCTAATTCTTGAAAGTTAGATAAGCATGTATATTACTCTCTTGCCATGAAATTTCTATGCCTTGTTCTATTATTGAAGCTTCAAATGAAGTAGAATATTGGGTGAATAAAGAATCATGAGATATTGGTTTATTTGTCACTAATGGGATGATTAGATCAAAGTAAAAGTTACATGATTTTAAACATTCAAACCTTGGGCTTTAGCCTCATGGTTTTCATTTCTCCTAGACATTAATTATAAGGCTTGTCTTAGTATAATTGGATTAATTTTTGGATCATTAATTTTAACTTTGTGACCAAATAATGGACAAAACTTAATTGGTTTGTCATCATCAGCCCTATGAAGTCAATGATAAGCAATGTGTACCATTTAATTAATTGTTCTTCCTTGGCAATATGTTCATTATGAAGGTTTGAAAATACATGTCAAATATTCTTGTGCATTCTCTTGATCTATCTTATTATCCTATTCCACTCCTTTTTCATGATGTAAAAAAAGGGAAAGAGTTTGATATCTAGTTGGTATTAGTATATAAGGATGTGATTTATCAAATATAGTACACTACTAAAGTACAGTTATAAGATATATTGAAAATATATGACTTGAGAAATTCTAGATAATACTAACCCATTATCTTAAGTTTTGAACATCACCAAAATGGAAGAGATTTTTGACCTTTTGATACATCAAAACATTAAGAACAATAGAGAACATAGAATTTCATGGAATGTGATGTTTTTACAAAGCATGGATGAGAACTCAAGAAATAAAAAGAGCTATGGAAGTGGAGACTTCATGGACAAGATGAGAGCATGGACAACCATGAAAAAAATGAAGGCTACAAGTCAAATGTAGATGCTTTGAGGATTGGAAAGAAGACAAATTGATGAGATAATTACTTAGAAGACTAAGTGAAAAAATTGAGAAGACATATACTATTTTCAAGAGACATCTCCATTGCAAAAGGGATGTAACCATAGATATGTCCTACTTTTAAAGGAGACATCCTAATCTTGAAGGAGACATTTACACTAGCCATTAGATAGCCATCACAAAAATTTTATGGATTTTTTGGAAACTTCAAGGCTATAAAAAGACTTCAATCTCTTCAATTTTGTGCAAGAATTTTCAATATCAAAGCCATCATTTTCTATTCTATTCTATTGTACTTATTTACTTCATTTGTTATATCATTTGATTGATTATAGAACTATGCTTCAAAGTATAGGGACTTATAATTTAAGTTACACTCTTTCATTGTGTTTTTGTTTTCCTCCTATTACCCTTTTATGATTAATGTGCTTCTTGCAAGAAGGCATTGTAATTGAGCTTGTCAAGATACTATGGAATTGAGTGTTTGTGTAGTGTCAAAACACTCTAAAGCAGAGGTCAATTATGTAAAGGTTGTGGGATCCTTAAAATCACACTCTAAGCTTATTAGGACCTTGTAAATTTAAGTCGTTGTACAACAATGAAACACTTTAGAGTAGACCTTAGAGCTGTTTATAGGATGTGGTGCCTTTCAAACCACTTTTGAGATTATTGGGACATTGCAGGCTTGAGTGCTTTTGTAGTGACAAAATACTCCATAGCAAAGCTTAGATCTTGTACAAGGTGTGATGCCGAGCTTGTTGGAACCTTTTCGGGTTTATAGTTGTTGAAGAAATGAAACTTGCCTTAGCAGAGCTCAAACTTTGTAAAGGCTTTTGTATCCTCTAAACCAAATTTTAGAAGAAATAAAGTCTCAAAAGGTTCAATGCATCTATCCTTTGAGTGTGAAGTACCTAAATTGGAGAACCATGTAATTATTATGTTTATATATCATGTGTTACTTTCAATTTTAGGAACTTATTCATCCCCCTTTTCTAAATTCTTGTTCCTCAAAGGTGACTTTATAGCCTCTATTGATACCAATCCTTAAAAGGAGTGGTACGATGATATCAAGTTTTACTTGAAGCATGGTGATTCTCCATAGGACTTGACTACTTCCCAAAAGGATGTTCTAAGTAAAAGATCAAAATAGTATGTCATCATTGGTGATAACACATTATGTCAATAGTCCTATGATGGCATATTATTGGTGTGCTTGGGTAGAATCAAAAACTGCATAGTCCTTCGGCAAGTTCATGAAGGTGTATGTGGGGGAAATATAGGACCTAGAACCATGGCTACTAAAACTAGGTTACTATGTTATTATTGGCCCTATATGGAAAGTTAATTCTTGTAAAAGGTTAAAAATTATGACAGTTATCAATGGCATAACAACCCGATACACATGCCACCAACTAAGTTACACACTACTTAGATAACTTGGTCATTTCAACAATGGTGACTTGACATTATTAAACCGATAATGCTTAAGTATTCCATAGGGAATAACTTCATTATTACTACAACTGAATACTTTACAAAGTGGGTTGAAGTTATTCTCCTAAGGAAACCAACATCTTAAAAATTCTATAGATTTATGCTTGATAACATAGTAGTCCATTTTGGCATACCTTTAACCATAGTCATAAATAATGAGCCATAATTTAGTAGATAAGAAATAAAATCCATTTGTCAAGACTTAGGCATCAAGCATTTCCCTTAATCACCATACTACCCTTAAGCCCATGGAAAAGCCAAAGCTACCAACAAGGCCATTATAAGCTTGTTTTAAAAGATGCTTAATAATAGTATGCATAAGTGGCATGAGTAGCTTATCCATGTACTTTGGGCCTACCAAATGACCTATTGAACTATAACTTGTGTAATGCCATATAGCTTAGTTTATGGATTTGAAGCTTTTTTGCCTCTTGAATTATAGGTTCCTTTACTTAGAGTTGAATTATCAAACTTTATCAATAATGAGAAAAATAAAGAACTACATACCATTGATCTTGATTTAGTGAAAGAGTAGTAGGTACAAAATTTTTCTCGCATCGAATAGTACCAAGAGAGGTACAAGAAAAAACATTTCCATGACCTGAACAAATGAATGACCAAGGAGGGAAACCTAGTCCTCAATATTATTTATGAGGATGTAGACAAGTTCTCAGCCAATTGGGAGGGACCTTTCTTAATCACCAAGGCCTATGGTAATAGAGCCTTTAGAATAGTAAACATGGATGGGAATGAATTGGCCAACTCATTCAACCATTCCTATCTAAAGCCTTATTACATCTTACAAAATCTTCTTTGTAGGTACAAACCAACAATTAACATCAACGACCTTTACAACCTATATCAAGAGAGATTGCATGTTCTTTGTCTATCTCTCTATCTCTCTACTTAGCATAATAAATGAACTGCAAAACATTGTAAATTTGATGCACATCACATAGATCACTCCATGCTATAACAATAGTGACCTATGGTGACCTAGTTTGCTAGTTGTCTCATGTGGTCCTATGCAATATCTTCTAACAACATGTTTTCTTAATCTTGTTTTCCTATTCTCTTGGAGTTGTGCTTGTAGGGTGAAGCTTGGAAGTCATCACAAAGGTGCAACTTGTCATGGAAGCAAGCTATCATGTAACCTTGATACATATAGTTAGCATTTAACATGATCTTCCTTATAGGTAGAACTCAATAGTTAACATTAACAACCTTACAATTGATAACAAGCGAGTCTGCACAATCTTTTTATATCTCTATTGTACGCAGTGAATGAACTACAAGCTTTGTAAATCTGATGCACCTTGCATAGATATCTCTATGCTATAAAAATAATGACCTATGGTGACCTAGTCTACTAGTTGTCTTGTGTGGCCCTATTCATCATATTGAAATAACATGTTTTCTATGTCTTTTTTTCTTGTCCTCTTGAAGTTGTGCTTGCAAGATAAAGTTTAAAGTCATCACAAAGGTGCAATTCATCACAATAGTAAGCTACCACATGGTCTCAATGTGTGAGATTTGGTTAGCTTGTTCTTCCATACCAAAAGTACTTGTTTCACATCATTACCATTATCCCTTCTTGAGCCCAACCTCGTAGCCTATTATAACCTTCCTTACCTTGAACAAAAATGATAATCTAAATTTGACAATCATGCATCATGGTCTTAAGACATTTTCTTTATCATACTCGATCTTCAAGTTTGTTGAATGTAACACATATCTTTTAGTGAAAAAGAAAAATCAAACATGGTCTCAGTAATGAAACTGAATGAAGGTTTTACTCAAGAAAAGGGGGAAATAAAATTTCCAAGATGAAAGGCCAATGAAGACCAAAAGATAAATCGTTGGATCTAAATAAGAAAAAGGAGGATCCTAACAGCTAGAAAAACCTTGGAGCAAGGTGTTGATTTCTTAAAAACATTCCAAAGTGATCAACACTTCAAAGCATAAAGCATGAAGGCTACATTGATTAGCCAAAGTATCCTTGCCATAACCATAATCATGATGTCAATTTTTGGGACTCATTCTTAACATTGTGATCCATTCGTCTGACCAAATATGACCTATAACATCTATCACCTTATCATAACCTTATCTCATCAACATAAGCACTCTTTAGCATGATTCAATGGCTATAGAATCAAGTGTGGGGAGGAAACATTAGTGATGAACTTATAGTGGTGTTTTGTATTTTTTGTTGATGCCTTTTATGTCAATCCACTAAACATCAACAAAGAGGATGCAATGAAACACCACCAAGAAAATGAATGTTGAAAAGTTTTTAACATTGTAACCTTTACCCCTAGACCCAAGGCTAGAATTTTATTTTAAAATGTGAAAGATTGTAATCCATGAGATGTAATTTCACATACTTTAAAGTTTTGGAACTAAAAAATTCCTCATAAGTTATAGCATCACTTTCTAGATGGAAAAATTCATCTCATGTCTATATTTCATCTTGGAAAAGTTAAAAATGCCTTTTGGACTACCAAATTTGGCATTTTCATGGGTTTTTGTGGGGTATATCCTTAACTACACTAGAACCACCTACCCCCAATGTGGATGGTGTTGGATTTTCATTTTCCTAGTAGAACCCAACATAGTTTCCACCAAAATCTAGCTTGGATGTCTCAAGGCCCACAATGGAATTATGGATGTTTTTACTTTCTCACAAAGTCAGCATTAGAATGGATGGGAATTTCATTCTTCAAACAACTCCAATGTTGCCACACCAATTCTAGTGTAGATTAGACAAGTCCAGCATTACTACCACAAGGCCAATGTTGGTGGAAGAAGCTAGTGTAGTTAGAATTTTTTTTTTACTATTTATGGCAACCAACATTGTTTTCACTCCTTGGGAATGTCAAAACTTGCCATAAATTAAAAATACCCTAAAATTTAAAGCCTTTAACATGTACACATGATTCCAATCTCTTAGTAATCATGGTAGAAATTTGTAGCCTAAAATTAGTGGCCATTTAACCTATAAAAATGCATTTTAGACATCTTAAATAGGTTCTTCAACTCTTGAATTCTTGCATTCAAAAAATATTTTAGCAATTCTCAAGTGCTAGAACTATTGGAAATCTCAAGTACTTGTAACCTTTGAGGACTATGTAAGACTTTTGAGAAAATATATAATTACCTAAGCATAATGACTCTTAGCATGGTATCCCCTTTGCAATAAAATTCAATCACCTACCTTATCCCTAGGTGACAAATGCTATATATTTTGGGCAAAAAACCAATATGGAGTTTGAATGTTGGAAGTTGGAAAGTACTCAAACCATGAAGCTAACCATAGAGTGAAAACTATCAGCTTCTATAAGCTTTGAAGTTCATTACTGCAAAATCTTCATGCATTTAGGTATACCATTTGTACACATTTTGAACTCTTTATTTTCAATATTTTTATTATAGTAAATTTTGCAATTTATTTTTTATGCTAGCTATTACGATTTCATTCTATGCATTATTTTTTATACTAGCTCTTCATTATTTTTACAATCTATTTACCCCCATTCATGCTTCTCAATTCCTTAGGTGATCAATAAGACTGTCTAGGATGCCTTGGATCCTCTTTCTCAAAGGCCCTTGAAATCCAAGGTTAAAAATATTTCGCACTTGGGATCTTCAGTTTTCTAGTAATTGAATATTTTGGGCACAACACCATGAACATCAATAACCCTAGGAACCTTAAAACTTAAATGATTGATAATCAAAACTAATCACAAGTCCAGATTCATGTACAACTAAGCTAGGACAAATGAGAACCACATTGGACAACATTGTTCTAGCATAGGTCTAGTCCCACGGATAGTTTACTTTCACAAAAACACTCCAAATGACATAAAAATGTATTACAAAAGTCTATAACCTTGAAAATATTCTGCACTTGGGATCTTCAGTTTTTTAGCAATTGAATAAATTGGGCACAACACCATGAACATCAATAACCCTGGGAACCTAAAAACTTGGTTGATTGATAATAAAAACTATTCATATGTTACGATTCATGTACAACTATGCTAAAATAGATGAGAACCACATTGGACAACATTGTTCTAGCATAGGTCTAGTCACAAGGATAGTTTACTTTCACCACAACATTCCAAATGGTCTAAAAATGTATCAAAGAAGTCTATAACCTTCAAAACTTGAAACCAGCTATCATTAGGTTTCATTTTGATCATGAAAAGATCAAGTTTTTCTAAACCATGTTGGGGCTACCCTAAACTATTTTGGCTAGCAGAGTTTTGGGGTTCAAGGCTTTAAACTTCAGTTTCAACAACTTATTTTGGCTTTGGATGACTGGTTTATAATCCTGCTGCCCCTACACTACCCTTGAAAGTATATGGAGCATAAATTTCAATCTTAAGATATCACAAATCAATTTTTCCTATGGAACTATAGTCCAACATAGTCTTTAGTCCTTTGTAGCATTTGGGGCTTCCATAGTGTCAAACTCACACCAAATTTGACCAATCTCTACTTCCAATCCATTTCACTATCAATTCATATCATCAAAAATCCAAATTGATCCTAACAAATCGTGAAACTCACATTTTATCAAGAACCATGCTAGGGCCTACTAGAACCATGTTGGCCAATGTAGTTCTAGTGTAGTTTCAAAAAAATACCTCGTTTTTGCTTTCAAATCGCCTCAAAATGACCTCCCCGATTGCCCAAACTTCCCCATTGACCCTATAGGCTTCCACTATGGCCTGCTAAGGCCTAAAATGGTAAAATGTGACCTTGATTAACTAATATTGACATTGTTTTACCCCCATGTTTTCCACCTTGATAGCTTTTACTTTGTGCCATTTTTTTGACCTATTTTGACATTGTTATATATTATCGACATTTATGTTTATATCATTTGGTGTCATTTGGCATCAATTTTGTCATTTTAGCATCATATGGCCCTAATTTAACTAATTTTTTCTATAATTTGATATCATTTGACCTTATTTGACCTAGTTTGACATCCTTTTATACTATTAGACACTAGCATGACCTTGTTTGACCATCTCAAACATCATTTGATGGTGCCTGACCATCATTAGGCCATCATTTGACCATCATTTGGTTTTTACATTGCTATATTCCATGCTATTTGGCCATAAACATATGTTATCTACCTTAACTCCTCACATATGGCCTCCATTGATCATGATTTAACCTTGAGTGACATCATTGGGTGGTGGTTGACCATCATTTGGCCTTCATTTAACCTTACTTAACACTATTTAGCCTTTGTTTCATCCTATTTATTTTGACCTACCTCTTATAACCTTTTCTGGCCTTGTTTGAACCTTGCTTGAACACTAAAGTAATGTGTTTTATCTTATCCATGCATTATTGCTAAAGTAATTTATATTATTTTGGCATTATTTGCTCATTTTATCACACAAGTGCCACTTAATGTGCTTGTGGTTGATATGCAGGATTGGAGTATGGACACCTAGAGGCAAACTAGTTTACCTTTGAGCCTAACTGAACCTCATGGTGATATTAAATGTTTCATTGATCTAAATTGGTTAGAACTTAAGCCTAAGAACCCCATTGATCACATAGCCTCAATAGAGAAACCTCCTAAATGGCCTAACCACCTAGTTCAAACCCTTGACCTTAAGGTAAATGATATTACCAAAGAATCTCTAGTTGAGGTTCCTATCATGACACATGGTGGTGAGGAGAAAATACTAAAACTGAGTTTCTCACTAGAACCTTAATAGGGTTAGGACATCACCAAGGTCCTCCAAGATAACATTAAGATCTTTGCCTAGCCATATTAAGATATTCCAGGACTTGACCCATGCCTAGTACAACATAACTTCATACTCAACCCTAGTATAAAGTCAGTTAAGCAAAAAGTTCACATGATTAAACTAGATTTAGCCTTGGTAGTTCACAAAATCATGAAACTATATCAAGTTGGTTACATTTGAGTTGTTAATTATGTAGATTGGGTGTCTAACATAGTTGTAGTCCCTAAGAAAAATGGAAGTATACATATCTATATTGATTTCTAAGACCTAAATAAGGTAACTATCAAAGATGATTTTCCTTTACCTGGTATTAACCAACTTATCAATTCTATGACTATAAATTCCTTGTTATTCTTCATGGATGGGCTCTTAGGATACAACCAAGTTAGGATTAACCAAGAGCATCAACTTTGTACAACATTCATAACCCCTTGGGGATGCTTTTGCTATACAATGATGCTCTTGATCTAAAGAATTTAGGCGCAACCTATTAATGAGCAATGACGTATACCTTTAGTGATTATATGCTAGGATTGCTTAATGACTGCATGGATGATATAGTCATTAAATCCAAAATGATCAATGACCATGTGCATGACCTTGATCATGTCCTGAAATTATGTCTCAAATATCAACTTAGGCTTAACCCTACGAAGTATGTCTTTGATGTCAAAATTAGTAAGATGCTTGGCTTTGTAGTATCTAAAGTGGGAATACTCATCGATCCTAATAAGGTTAAGGACATATCCAACTTGGTAGCACCAACTAACCTTAATAAGCTTCAGGAACTCCAAGGTAGGTTATAATTTATCCATAGGTTCATCGCTAGGCTTACAAATAGATTATAACCAATGCAACACTTTCTTAAGAAAGGAGTTTGCTATGAATGGATGGCTCAATGCCAATAAGCCTTTGAAAACCTTAAGTAAGAATTGGCATAAATACCCATGATCTATTTGCCATAAAAGGATAAACCCTTTTACATCTACCTTACTACCTTTGATATGTCCATTACCTCTCTACTCTATCATAAATGAGATAATGGAGTGGAGCTATCGATATACTACCTAAGTTATGCATTAATTACCTATGAGGCCCAATAGATCAAAGTGAAAAATGTTTTTCTAGCCCTAGTCTTCTCATTGAAGAAGTGAAGATGCTAGCTCTTTAGAAGACAAATCAATGTCACTTATAAGGACAACATGCTTAGAGTCATAACGATCAATATCCATGATAGTGGTCATATAGCCATTAAAAAGATATAACAACTAAGTTTTTTCCTCCATTACATCTCTAAAGCCTCAATCAAAGGTCAAGATATAGCCTCACAACTTACTATTTTCCTAGTGGAAGGCCATGCAGTCATTGACCCCAAATTCCCTGATGAACATGTTAACATTGTTAGCAAAGTACCTTAAGACTATGGGGAAATTATTCACTTTGATATAGCTTTAACTACCTATGGGGCTACTGTCGCCACCATCATAACATCACCTTCTAATGTAATCCAACCCTTTACTTATCATTTTCAATTCCCATGTACCAAAAATGTGGTGGAATTTGAACAATTGATTAGGGGGATGATGGTAGCTCATAACCAAGGAATCAAACACCAAATGATAAAAGGTGATTCAAAACTAATGGTTAACCAATTAATAGAGGTTCACACATGTAAATCCAAACATTTTCAACCTTATTGTGACCTATGTAAGAAACTAATGCAACAATTTACAAGCATTGGTATCCAACATATATCTTGAACTGAGAATACATTAGTTGATGCTATTGTGATCTTAGCCCTAAGTGTGATACTTGATGTATTTAGTAAGTTACCTTCCTTAATCATAAACTATGTTATTCCCATTACATAGAACACTAACAGTGACTCTATATCCCTTGTTAACACTGACCCTTAGAAGAAGTGGTATAACAATATTAATCTTTACCTAATGCATGGTGAATCTTCACAAGGCCTGAGTACTTCTAAAAAGGAAATTGTACATAAAATATTAAAAAATTATGTCATTATAGGTGTTAATACATTATGTCGATGGTCTTATGATGGCATATTGTTAGTGTGCTTCAGAAAAACCAAAGCTTGCATAGTCCTTAAACAAGTTCATGAGGGAGTATGTGGGGGATGTATAGGATCTAAAGCCATGATGGAAAAGATTAGACAACTAGCCTATTACTAGCCTTATATGGAAATTTATTGCCTAAAGAAGGTTAAAATTTGCAACAGCTATCAATAGCATAGCAACCTGATACATGTGCCACTAACTGAGTTACACACCACTTAGATAACTTAGCCATTTCAATAGTGGGGACTTGACATTATTAGACTTATGATGCCTAAGTCTTTTGCAAGGCATAACTTTATGATTTCTACAATCGAATAATTTACAAAGTAGGTTGAAGCTATTTCCATAAGGAAAATAATATTTCAACAAGTCTATAGATTCATATTGGATAACATAGTAGTCTATTTCAGCATACCTTTAACCATAGTTACAAATAATGGACCATAGTTTAGTAACCAAGAAATGCAAGCCTTTTATCAAGACCTAGGCATCAAGTAGTCCTTTTTGTCACTGTACTATACTAAAGATAGTTAACAAGCTAAAGCTAGTAATAAGGCCATCATAAACTTTCTTAAAAAGATTCTTACTAACAGCAGACGTAGGTGGCATGAGTGGCTCGTCCACACATTTTGGGCCTATAAAACTACCTATCAAACTATAATTAGTGTAATCCAATATAGCCTAGTTTATGAATTTGAAGTTGTTTTGTCTTTTGAATTGTAGGTTTAATCACTCAAAGTGGTCCTATTAGACTTCATCAATGATAAGTAGAACAAGAAGGTACATATCATTGACCTAGATTTAGTGGAAGAGTAGTAGATACAAATTCTTGCTCACATCAAATGATAGCAAGAGAGGCAGAAAAAATAGCATCACCATGATCTAAAAAAATAAAAGATCAAGGAGGGATACCTAGTCCTCAAGATTATTCATGAGCATGAAGACAAGTTCTCAACCAACTAGAAGGAGCCTTTCTCAATCATCAAGGCCTATGGAAATGGGGCCTTCTGAGTGGTAGACATGGATGGGAATGAATTGGCCAATCTAGTAAACTATTCCTAACTAAAGTCTTATTACATCTAACATAGTATTCTTTGTAAGTACAAACCAATAGTTGACTTCAATGGTCTTTAGATTCTATTGCTGGAGAGTTTGCATGTTCTATATCTATCTCTCTATATCTCTATTTAGCATAATAAATGAACTACAAAACTTTGTAAATCTAATGCACATCTTTTAAAAATTAATTTCTTCTAATTATACTCAGAACTTTTAAACATAATATTTGAATTATCATCTAACTACCTAATCAATTAAAGAGACAGATTGTCTACATGGAAGGCTAACACAATAGTATTGAAATCCTCTCATGTTATTCCATTGTACCTTAAGCATCATTTCCTCAAAGAACTACATGACCTTGATGTAATGGATTTACCCTTGAAAGCATAATATGACATCACTTGAGTCTCAAACCAACAAGGAAAGGAGGAAAAACGCAAGATTGACTATGCCGAAAATCACAACACCTATGAGTACAACATAAGTATATACACATGTTAGTCCATATGTTAGGAGTGTAGTACATATGCCTTCAATAATCATATAAATAATAGGGCCAACAAGATGCGTATCTTCATAATCATAGAAAGTACTCACATACAAATAAATATATTATTCTTCTTAAGAGAGATAATATGTATTCTTACTATAATACATTTGGCCCTAAGCCCCTACTTCATAGAGAAGGGGTGGTGGCCTAGCCAAAGAGGCCAAGACTTCTCTAATAAGCAAACATATTTTTATTACATAATTCATAAGGAATTATGGCAACCTAGTTTTTTAATGTGATGGTTAAGATAGCATAGAACTCATAAGAACCTCCATACTCCTCTATCCCCCATTACAAAGGAAAACAACCTTTAAACCATCGATAATACATGCTTTCGTATACTCTCCCCTACTTAAAAGAATTGACATCCATAGAGCTTCAATATTTTTCAATTCACTTCCCAAATGTAGAGGGCACATTCATTACTAAGGATAATCAAAAAACCAAAAGATCACTTAATAGTTATATGTCAGAAGGTTCAATGACTATAAAGCATAAATGTTGAACATAACTTGACATCCAATAGAGGCTTAGAGATATTCATGTAACTTGGGTTAAGGAAGAAAATGTTTTATCTTTTAACAAAAACTATACAAACATTTATTTTCCAATAACCATGACATATACATAAATATAGATCAATGTGATTCTTTGCAAGAAGTTTGTAATGAACATCTAGTTGATCCTAAGAAAATATCAATCCTTCTTGATGTTCTTCTTTAAGAATGTTCCTTACTAATGAATCAAAAATTTCATATTTAATCATGAGCACATCTAGCTATTCACATGTTAATAATGGAATGCATCTAACATCATTTTATAGCCTTAATATTTGATGGTCTTCAATATGCATCTATGCTAGATTAGCATCTCCAAGGTTAAACTTCTTGAACATGGAGGTATGGAACATTGAGTGAGACTTTATTAGATATGTTATCAACTATAGATTGTATGTGATTAGGTTGACATGAGAAATTAATTTTAATGGCTTATTATAATGCCTAAGAAACTTCTGACTAGCATCCCTTTTTGAGTTGATCTACTTTGCATAATCCATTTTCAATAGAGCTCATTCATCAACTTAAAACTGTAATGCCCTACACTTGCTATTAGCATACTTTATCATATGTTGAGTAGATGTTTTCAAGCATTGTCTAGCCATATAGGTTCAATCTATTCAAGATTTTATAAACTCATTTGCTAAAGGATTTTGATCATAATGTGATCTTTTCAAAATTTTAGGTACTATTAGTTGCCTCCCTAAGGCCAACTTTGCTAAAGAAAATCTTTTGGTAGAGGAATTTTAAATATTGTAGTTCAATTATACATGGTAAAAAAGATTACTAAGTTAGTTTGACAAAACTAGATGAAATTTCATAAATAATATTTTGAATTTTGATTTTCTTTTTCTATTTAATCATAATTTTTGGCATGATACCCTCAATACTTTCACAACTTTGTTCCCATCATCTTTAATAGCTTTTACCAAAAATCTCTTGGAAAATGAGAGTCTCGATAAAGAATAATGTTGGTTGGCAACCCAAAGTACCAAAAAACATGTTTAAAGAATAAGAATGTACAACTCTTAATCATTTAAGATATTTAAGATGGAATGAAAATGACATACATGGAAAACTTATCCATACCATAAGGATGTTGGAAATTTATTATATAGTGGGGAGCTTGGTAATAAAATCCATGGAAATAGTTACCCATGAAAGTTGTGGGATTTTCAAGGAATGGAGCAAGCCCCCTAGTCTCCCATTATAACTCTTATACCATTGGCATACCAACCAACTTTGCATAATGTGGACCACATTAACTTCCAAATTCAACCAACAGAATTTGTGATTCATTGTTGTTATAGTTCTTTTATGCCATTGATGGGAGGTCTAGATAGCTATGGCATTTATTGATGATATGAGAATGAAGATAACTCTAATATAGAACATATGTTCTTATTTATTTGAACATAATCAAGTCATTAACTTCAATGCAATATGAATTATCACCATACTGAACTAGCTCCAACAACTCATGAGCATAATGATCATGATGCATTCTATCTCAAATTCTTTCTGAAGTTCATGGCTAGCCACCACATAATATCTATTAGGCTAACCTATAACCTCCATCAAGAACACCTAATGATGATAGCTTAATGCATCAGAAACTACATTCTCTCTTGCTAGTTGATATATATATTAAAGGTCAAACTCCAATAACATACTTAACCATAAAGCTTGCTTTAGCTTCAAATTGGATTATATGAGTAACTAGCTCATGGTAGTATGTCCTATTTTTATGACTATAGGACTACATAAAAGGTAGTATATAATTTTAAATGTCTCATTTTCATCCATTAGCCACAACTATTTTGTAGGATTTAGCATCTTTGATTCATAAAACATAGGATGATTCTCTTGAAAGAGAACACCTCTAATTGTCTCATATAAAGTATCAATATAAAATTGAAATGGTTTTAAAAAGTTAGCAAGGATCAATAGAGGTACAGTTATGAGTCTTATCCCAATCATATCAAAAGCTTCTAAGCACTTGTCATCCGAATTCTAGGGGATTTCCTTCATTTTCATATTTGTTAAGGCTGCAATTGAAACACCACTAATTTCGACCTAAAACTTTGAAATGAGAACAACTCAGGCCCTTTTGAGATTTCTAGAGGAAAAAATTTGACTAAGGCATGGAACTCACACCAACTTTCTCAAGCCAGCTTGCCCTCAGCGTGAGTAACTCCAATGACTTCAAGATCAAGTCAAAAAATGGTCCAAATCTGAGGGTGCAAGCCATCCTCAAGGGCCACTATTCTCTACTTCAGTTTCAGCATTCAGGAGTTCAGATTTTAGGTCAAACTGTATAGATTTTCTCACTCATGCTATGGTCATGTTGAGGTCATGCTGGCAGTTTGAGTACAGTGTGAGAAACTCTAAGAGCCTCAAAACTAAGTTGAAATGATCTGAATTCGAAGGTGCAAATCATCCTTAGGGTTCATTTGTGACAACTTCAAGTTCCAGCCTCCAAAATTCCAGATTTTAGGTTCAATATTGCATGTTTTTGTAGCTCACATTGTGGTCATGCTAAGCTCACGTTGGCAACATGAGTCCAACATGAGCTACCAAAAGTGGTTTAAAAGAGCGCATATCCAAGCTCAATTTTTGACTTGCAGGTCACCCTCAAGGTCAATGTTGTACTCAAGAAACAGGCTTCAAAAATCAAAATTTCTTGTGAAATATGTTATTTTTAGCTCACTCACGTTGAGGTCACACTGACAGCATGAGTCCAACGTGAGTACTAATCATGCCTAGTCAAAAGCATGCCAAACACATGCTGAGGACATGCCAAGACAAAATCAACTCACGTTGGAAGCTCTGGTGAAACAGAGATGCCTCAAATAGCCACAAAACCACCCAAATTGACATCTTGCAGTAGTCAATTCAGAGACCAAGAAGTTTCAAGTGAGCCAGATTCAATCTCTCTTGTTGTAAATTATAATTTTCATTGTAAATTTTCATCATTTGTGAGCCTCTCAAGCTCTTATGCTCCAAATTGTATCTTCTTCCATGGGCGTAAGCTAGCTTGTGTAAGCCAACACATGTTGTAAGATACAGTGCATTCAATTAAGAACATAACTTGCCTATGCATGTCCAATTCACACATAGCTGTCCATCGAACACCTGTCACATGATCCATTTTCCTTTCATCTCTTAGCCATTGATCCATCTATGAGTTCTAGAACTGAGCCCAGCCTAACCTTATAAATACCCCATCCATTCACATAAATGGGGTTGGTAATTTTGCAGGTTGAGGGCTTAGGAAACACTGACCTGCAACTTTTGGATGCTCGGGTGCACCTGACTCCTAGCATCCAAGCACCACATCGCCCTTGGGCTTAGCGCTTGACTTGTGATCCACACGCATAGCTATGCTTTGACCGGTACACATTGATTCGAAGCAATATAATACAGTTCATTTTTTCCTTCCATTATATTGTCTACTCTATTTTAAATTCACTTTACACTTTGTTTATAATATCATTTTTGTATACACTCTGTTTTCATTTTGTGCATCACTGTTTACATTTCATGCATCAGTTAAAATAATCCTAGTGCAAGCCATAGCTTATGTTTGAGGAAGTCTTTGGTTGATTTGCATGCAGACCATCCAAGGAACTCTACCTTCATTTTCTTTTCTAACTTACCCTCACGCGAAGGCAGGGTCAACTATGTCTATCCAATGATCTTTTGGTGTTTTTTTCCCTTCCAGCCTTACGTCGATGATTTCGGTCAGTACAGTAACATTGCCGCTAGAAGGAGGGCCAAACTTGTTTACCATTAGTCAAAACGTTGATCACACTACCTGTTCAAGCACTACACAGATTAAGTACTGAAATTGAATCCTAGCTTGTCAAGTTACCTTACACATGCTCAGCTTGACTTACCCATGGTAAGCCCAGTTACTAACGTTGTCAGCTCGCTCACACTGTTAGCTAGCTCACACTATCAGCTTACTCATGCTATGAGCTTACTCACACTATTGGTTACTCATGTTGTCAACTTACTCATGATAGGTTAACTATCTAGCTTACGCATGCTTAGCTCATCCAGCCTAGTTTATTCATGCTCACTATAGAATCTTCCCAGATCAGCATAGTGACACTGCCAATCTTTGATTTTGGGGCTGAGACCTCAAACTCTGTGACTACGACAGAACCCTTAACTGTTATTGAACAGATAAACCCCCAAGGCCCAACTTGCTAGTCACTTAGGCTACAGGGCAAAGACCCTACTTATACAATTCTCAAACTAGAATAATATAACTTCATCTGTGTGAAGATTCAAGCCAACCTACCTATCGATCTCATAGAAAGGGAAGCAAAGTGAAACTATGAACTTATTTACAAAGGAGGTCATGAGTTCATTCCATCAACATTTGATATGATCCCCCTCTCTGACACCATCATCAACTCATATCTTAGCTTTTCATGGCAATAAGTCAAGCCTTACAACTATTGGCACATTTGGCCATTTCATGGAACAGTAAGATTCATTTCAAACATTATGGTAAGAATGGGAAAGTGTAAATGTGTTATTTCCTACCATTGGTATGGGATCCAAGAGAGACCATAATATTATTGGTGGAAATAATGATGCACATATGAAAAATAGTGAGTAGAAGATAGCAAGAGACAGTGTGCCAATGGTGAATGAATAGACAAGCAAGGAATTCTTCATTGTTAGAAATACATGCAAGAATTGATCATTTGGATACTAGTAAAAAAATAATAATAGAGCATTAGAAATAAAACAGAATTGGGAAATTATCAGTGGATGTTTGCAAATGGAAAAGATATTATTAACGGTGAATACGATGATCTAAACTATGGTATTGCTCATGCTTTGGAAAGGAATCGCATTGGTACTAATGCAAGGAAGTGCTAAGGTTTATTGATTTGTAATGGCTTCTATTTTTTCGTGCAAAATCAACTATTTTCTTTGGCCCCAAATTGGTGGCACCTCTACTGGGCGCATTGTGCCAGAACCTTGCAGGGACATGGGTTCAAAGGTGGTGGAGGAAGAACTCTCATGGACATTGCCGCTTTCAAAATAGAAACACTTTCAGTTCAAAAATTTTCAATCAATATGTAGCCGATCTGCCCGCCTTCAATGACATTCTCTGTGTTCTGCAATGCACACACTATGTGGAGATTTTTCTGGCTGTTATAGGGCTATTCTTAACCTACCATACTAATCACCGTTATTCATTGATGCTTTGATCCATGGCACATTCACCCTTGACCCTGCAATCAATGGCAAGAATTTGGAAGATGATCTGCAGAAACACAAAACAACGTAGGAAGCCTTAAGCAAATTTGGGGCAAAACAAAACAAATTCCAAGCAACCGAAACCCTATGTCTAGGGCCATATGTTCAACACATCATTTTTCTTTAAGATCTTTCTCCTCCACTCTTCAGCAACTGAACACCACATGGCAACGATGCTGGATGCAGCGGTAGAGCCTTCTTTCGTGGTGGTGGTTGATAACAATTTTTGGCAGGGGCGGGATATTTGGAAGTATTCGTTGGCAGTTCCAGGCCTGACACCTTCACATTCGGGCCTGATGTTTTGGATTTAAATTTTTGTTTCCAGCCATTTTCATATGGGTGCAAGTGCATATAAATTATTTATAAATTAACATAGATTAGGTACCATCAACATTTATACTAAGGTTGATATTATATTATCACCTTGTTCATAAAATTACTAAGGGCTTGAATAGTATTCTTAAAAATTTTAAACAAGTAAAAATGAAAAGCTATTGGAGCTATAATTTTAAAAAATTATATAGAGCTATTGAAATTACTTTTTCAAAAGCAATATTTATATATCTCCTAACTCCCTAACTTCCTAAGTTAATACTTCCTAACTTGTTGGGCAAGTTACTAGGGAGAGAAGTTAGGTAAGATATTTTTTAATATGTAACTACCTTTGAACCCTATAAAAAGGCTTCAAAGGGAAGAGGTTTGGGGGGTCTCATATATCACACTTTTGGAAAAGACACTTGATCCATCACACATTGGGAAGGTTACTAGCTAGCACTTGGGCTCTCACTTGGAGACACACTTTGCGTCTTGGGAGAAGAGCATTTGTAAAGAAGAAAGTCTGAACGATTGCTTGTAAGATGGCTTGCTAGAGTAAAGATTTCAACCTCTTTGTCATAGTCCTGTGAGTTATGTTTTATTTTTATTTTGTTTAAATTGTTTAGCTAGTGGTTTAGATAGTATCATCCTTGGCAAGTAATTTTAGGATTTTTAGATTGCTCTTATTGTTCTTGTTGTATAATTGAAAATTTCTATTAAAATTTTTCCATAGAAGTGCTTGTGTTTGAAAGCCTTAAGAGCATTTTTGTAGTGAATTTGGTTATTGTGCAACGTATAAGAACCGCTATTAGGATTGTTGTAAGAGAGCCTCTACTTGTAGTCAAGCTGTTGAACAATTCAATAGTCAAGAGGGTTCAGAAAATCTTTGGTATTTTGATGGGACCATAATAGCTTCTTCTTTTTTATCTTTAAAGTGAATCTCCATGGTTTTTCAATCAGAAATTGTCAAGTCTTTTAAAGGTTCTATTAAATGCAATTGTTGACATCCATTATCTAGCCAAAATGAAGTCTCGTATGTGGTAGTTTACGCAGCAATTTTTTGGTGGCATAGTAGGATTTTCTTGAAGAAATTGCTTATTTGAGCCTTGGAAGTTTGAACAATTCGTAGATATTGAATTTGGGATAGCTTTATGGAGAAGTGTTTACTTGTGTCATTTTAACTTTTTCAAATATTTGAGGTCTACACAAATCTGCTTTCTTTTCTGTCTATTTCCATCGAATCTTGCTCTATTTCTAGTTTTCTTGTGGAGCTATATCTTTCTCTGGGGAAAATTAGAAGTAGATTCGCAGAGTTATGCTCAAATATTTTTGCAAAATTTTATTTGTTACAAGTAGGTATAATAAGGACCATGTAGACTAGGCAATTGAACAAAATAGGAACTCTCAACAACTCACAGTACTTGGCAAAGTTGGCTGAATCTTTTTAAGATAAGTCATCTATAGTTTACACACAACGCAATTGTTTCATATTTCACAACCACACGCCGCAATAGCACATACACATACTCACATTAACTATTGAGTTTATTTGGAGGTATCTGGGCCTTGGTGTTGCTAGAGACCAGTAGGCACCTAAATCCTGTTCGAGGATACTCATTGGCGATCGCGTCCCAAACGGTCACCAACAATTCTTTTGGCACTAGAAGGAGGGCTGAAAATTTAGCCTCTAGGTTCATAAGCCTTATATTTTTAGTAAATCAACAATTCTTTGTTACTATAAAGGCTTAAGAAATACTATTTTCTATTTATGACCAAGAAGATTGATAGTTTGGAAAGTTT
>MNCI01005010.1:21330-43806 GCA_015680685.1 Gnetum montanum | reverse complement strand
ATTCAAAAAAGAGAAGAAAGAGTTATGATTCCTATGCAAGATTTTGCTCAATTTAAAGCTTTACCAGGTCCATCTCATGTTAATATAGAGCAAGCACATGAAAGACTAGGATTTGAAAAAGGACAATTAATGAGAGATATGTCTAACAAAATAGTGAAGCTTGAAAAAGCTTTGGCAAGAGTTAATATCAAGGAAGAAAGGAAAAATAGAAAGCATAAACATCAAGACACTAAGTTAGTAGAAGATGAGGATGAAAGTGATCTTATTATGTCCAACTTTCTTGATATTGAATCTGATGATGAGTTATCTAGTGTTCACTATGCAAGTAAATCTTCTACCAATGGACCAAGTGATACTTCTTCTCTATCAAGTTCTGAAGAAGATATGTCTTCAGATGAAGAATGCAATAACAATGAGGAAAATGGATATAGTTTCTGATCAAAAGATAGATTAACTACTTCTAGACCCCCAAATGTTATTACTGATCCATCTACTAAGAGAAAAGCTTTTGAGCAAAATAGAAGAGATAAGAATAAAGGTAAAGACAATCTAGTGGAGCAAAGCACTCCAAATCAATCTTTTAATAAATGGATAAAGAGATCAAGCTTTATTGGTGATGGAAAGTACGATTTGATTGAAGACCTTAAACATGTCAAGGCCAATATTAGCCTCTATTAGTTGCTTCAAATGGGAGATCAGCAAAGAAAGGCTTTAGAGTTCATTAAAGGTAAAAGGAGAGCTATAGAATCAGAGTTAAGTTATGTGTCCAACAATGATAAGAAATTAAAGACTTCATATGATAAATATTTACACAATTGTTTGGTTGATTCTGGAGCCACATCTACTATAATGCCATTTTCTATATGTAAGAAACTTGGTTTGATTCCTGAAAAATCAAATAAAAAGATTGTTCAAGTGGATAAAAGTAGAGTGAAGATTGTGGATCAATTAACAAATGTCCTATTGGAAATTGCTTATGAACCCCACATCAGAAGTAGAGTAACTATTCAAGTGGTAGATATACCAGATTTACATAATCTCTTATTGAGTAGAAGTTGGAGTAAGAATTTCTCGGGTTATATATCAACAGATTATTCTCGCATGTGATTACCTTGGAAAGGAGAACCAAAACAGATATATATCTATAGCGAACCTTTGATGATAGATAATATTACTTCAAATGGAAAAAGTAAAATGGTTGAAAAAGGAGGTGTTGAAAACAAAATTTGTACTCTCCAGGAAAGTTATAGTCCTGAAAAAGAACAGTCAAAGCAAGAGGATAAATGGGAGTTATACTTTGATGGTTCATGTAATTGAAAAGGTGCAGGAGTCAGAATAGTTATATTCAAGAATGCTTCACCTAAAATTCTCAAAGAAATTCATCTATCTTACTAACAACAAGGCTAAGTATGAAGCTTTATGTATTGGTATGAGAATAGCTCTAGATAAAAAGATCAAAGTAATCACTATAAAGGGAGACTCAAGATTAGTCTGTGAACAAGTAAAGGGAAATTGTGTCGTAAGGATTTCATTCTTAAGACCTTATAAGCAACTTGCTTGTAAGATGTTAGATGAATTCCAACAATGCCAAATAGAGCATATAAACAGAGTAGAGAATCTTATAGCAGACGATTTGGCAAAGGCAGCTTCGACGTTGGATATGCAAATAATAGAAAGTTACAAAGATGTCATGATTGAAGGAGAACATCAGCCATCAATACTAGATAATATAAGACATTTACAAGTATTTGAAGATGATGATCAAGTACTAAGATTTATGAGGAACAAACAAGAGTTTGAGGGTTAAGTGATACCCAAAAAATCATCAAATTCAAAAGCTAATTTCATTCCAAAAAGGATGATCGACTTAGAACATGAGTTTAAGAAAAATTTACTTATTGGAAAGGATTTACAAGACTCAGATAGTCAATATTTCGAGGTAGTGGATTTTGGATTAGACAAGATGCCAAAGATGTTGAATGTTACAAAGGAAAAAGATTCTAGTTTCAAGAAAAACATGTTATCATGTCTAAGAAATAATTTGGACAATTTTGCTTGGTCCTATGATGATCTTAAAGTTTTTATGCAAGATGTGATGACACACAAGATTCCTTTAATAGAAGGTTGCAAAATAGTCAAGCAAAAAAGAAGAAAATTTAATCCATCATTTGAACCAGCTATGGAAGCCGAAATCAAGAAGTTGTTGCAAGCACGAATCATATATCCAGTACGATATTCGACATGGCTTGCTAACCTCGTTGCAGTGAGAAAGAAAAATGATGATATAAGGCTTTGTGTAGACTTTAGAAATCTAGATGATGCTTCAAAAAAGGATAAGTATCCATTTCCAAGAATTGATGAGATGTTGATTAAAGTCTCAGGTTGTCAAGTATATTCTTTCTTAGATGGTTTCTCAGGTTATAATCAAATCATGGTAGATAAGAATGATAGATACAAAACATCATTTATCACCAAATGGGGAAATTTTGCTTACCAAAGAATGCCATTTGGATTGTCAAATGCTGGAGCTACTTTTCAAAGAGCAATGGATTTAGCATTCAAAGATTTATTAGGCAAATTCGTGGTGGTTTATTTGGATGATATTACAATATTTTCAAAGAAAAAAGAAGATCATATTAATAATATCTAGTAGGTTTTCGACAGATGTCGTGGGTTTGGTATTTCATTAAATCCTAAGAAGTGTATCTTTGAGGTTAAATCCAGAAGTCTATTAGGCCATGTGATATGTCAAGAAGGAATTGCCATAGACAACTCCCAAATTCAAGCAGTACAAAATAATGAGCATCCCACAAGTAAGAAATCTCTTAGATCTTTCTTTGGAAAGATTAATTTTGTGAAAAAGTTCATCCTTGGGTTTACTAAAATTACCAAACCTTTGATGCATATGCTAAAAAAGGATGTCCAAGTAGAGAAAACACTAGAGTTAGAGAGAGCTTTATCAAAATTTAAAATTGCTATACAAGAGGCTCCATATTTGGTGAAGCCTAGGCTTAAAGAATATTTTTGGTTATATTCTTTTGCTTCAAATGATTCTATTGTTGCCATTTTGACACAAAAGGATAGTGAAGGTCAAGATGAACTAATTGGATTTTTTGGGTATCAATTGAAAAGTTCAGAGATAAATTATTCAGACTTAGAGAAACAAGCTTTCGCAGTCATCAAAGAACTTTAGCATTTTAAATATTATTTGGAAAGTTCATTAGTCCACATTATGCTAATTGAACCTGCAGTCAAGTGATTCCTAGTCCAAAATGAGATTGGATTAAAAAGAGGAAAATGCCTTATAAAGTTGCAAAGTTTCATATTTTCATTAGGAATATGAAAAACAATTAAGGGAATGGGATTAGCTAAGTTAATGACTAGAGAAAGTGAAGTGTGTACACTGGACACCCATGAAGAGAATTGGTATGATGAAATTTTCAAATTTCTTAATACAAGGAAAATCCCAAATAATTTAGCTACAAGTCAAAAGAGAGATTTCTTCAAAAGAGCATGAAGATTTGTTATTAAAGATGATATATTATATAGAAAGGATTTTCAAGGAGTTTTATTAGAATGTGTTCATAATGATCAAATTAGTTTCATTTTGGAACAATTTCATGATCATTTAAATCTATTTTATGAATCCCCTAAGTCAACTATGCAACATATACTTCGATAAGGATATTACTGGCCTTCCATGTATCAAGACATTAGTTCAAAGATTCAAAAATGCTATAAATGTCAAATTCATGGACCCAAGATTAAAAGGGCTAGAGCCCCTTTAAAGCCAGTAGTTGCAGATAGACCATTTTAGCAATGGGGTTTGGATTTTATTGGTACTATTACTCCTTCAAAGGTTGGACACAAGTTTATTCTCACAGCTACTCATTATTTCACTAAATGGTCTGAAGTGAAGGATCTAAGAGGAAGTTCAGCATCAGATGTGATTAAGTTTTTAGAGGGCCACATTCTAAGTAGATTTGGTCTACCCAAAGTATTAGTGTCAGACAATGGACCAGCCTTCAAATCCGAAGATTTTATCAGATGGGCATATGAAAAATCCATTTTCTTATTTTCCTCATCAAATTATTATCCTCAAGGAAATGGCCTAGCCGAATCCACCAATAAAAAGCTTATTTCTTATATCAAGAAATCGATGGATGGGAATCCATGAAATTGGATCGATTATCTACAATCCATGTTATGGTCAGATTGAATTAGATTCAGAAAAAGCTATTGGGACATCACCATATAACTTAGTCTATGGTTTGCTAGCAAGAATTACAAACAATATTGTAAGCTCGGCTTCTGAATTTGTACAAAGATATAGTGAAAGAACTAATAAAGATAGAAGTTTTATGACTTTACTTATTAAAAGAGAAGCTGAAATAGATAGAGCAAGGGATAATTTGTTACACAATACCTCTCAAGTTAAAATATGGTTTGATAGAAAACCTCTGAAAAGAACTTTCAAGATAGGCGACCTTGTCCTATTATGGAATATGAAGAAACCAAATAACTTTACTTTGACATGGATTGATCACTTTCAAATTACAAAGCAATTGTCAAATTATCAACTTTGGATGGCATGGGATTGCAATTTCGATATGAGTTTTTGCATATAGAAAATTATTTGGGACAATTGCATATAGCTTGAAGATGTCGTTACAAAAAATAATACATGTATATACTATTAGGTAAATATTACTAGGAATATAGTATCAATTAATATGTTTAATTATGCTTTATTTAGATTAGAAAATAATTTTCCTTCGAGTGAGGTAAGTGGAAGCCTACAAGTTAACCAAGTGGAATTCTACAAGTTTGAAAAGTGGGAAAAGTGACTCATCCACCACTTAGTGAGGATTGTGACAAGTGGTTGGAATGCCTAAAAAGAAGGAATCTTGGTGGGAGTTTAAATTTCTAGCACCTATAAAAGAGGGTTAAGTTGCTTAGGATTTCTTCATCTTTCAATTCAAGTTGAGTAGTAAAAGTTAGAGAGAGCTAATGGAATTTAAGAGAGCAATGAAAAAGCCTTTTATTCCATATGTGATGGGATGTTGCCCTGAGCATGTATTGAAGGCTTATCTAAAGGCTAGATCTTGTGGAGCTCCAAAAGAGTGTCATTTTATGGCTTGGTCATCTGACGAATTTTCTTTTCTCACTAGAGGTTTGGATATAGAGTCCAATGTTTGGGGGTGATATCAAGATTGCTCCAAAGAAGAAGAAGAAAGAGAAGAGCAACCAACCTATGAAGAGTCATCATGGGGATGGGGAGAAGCTTTTGCCTCCTGAGAGAAAAATGAAGGACCTAATGGGGAAGAAAAAAAGAGCTCATCTGAAAAAGAAAATGAGAAAAGTGTTGAAGAGAAAGCTTCAATAGATCAAGGTGAGAGCTCTACCAAGCCAGAGAGTAACAGAACCACCTTCATCACATCAAAAATTTCCTATGAAATAGTTAGAGAGATGAGAATTCCCACTAGGGTAATCCTCACAATTCAATTTCCATCCCAAGAATAGCCTATGAAGGACTTGTTAATGTATAGTTTGTTATTTTTCTTAGGAATGAGGTTTTTGTCCCATCACACTTAATGTTAAATGGGAATTTTCCTCCAAAAATATTTCTATTCAGTTGCAAAATTCAATGAAAATTTAAGTATGTTTTAGTTTTGAAATAAGGCTACATAAATTTCTTTAAGCTTTTAAGCGGGTAGAAATGTTGGCACATTTGGCCATTTCATGAAATAGTAAGATTCATTTTAAACATTATGGTAAGAATGGGAGAGTGTAAATGTGTTATTTCCTACCATTGGCATGGAATCCAAGAGAGACCATAATCTTATTGGTGGAAATAATGATGCACATATGAAAAATAGTGAGTAGAAGATAGTAAGAGATAATGTGCCAATGGTGAATGAACAGACAAGCAAGGAATTCTTCATTGTTATAAATACATGCAAGAATTGATCATTTGGATACTGGTAAAAAAATAATAATAGAGCATTGGAAATAAAACGGAATTGGGAAATTATCAGTGGATGTTTACAAATGGAAAAGATATTATTAATGGTGAATACGATGATCTAAACTATGGTATTACTCATGCTTTGGAAAGGAATCACGTTGGTACTAATGTAGGAAAGTGCTAAGGTTTATTAATTTGTAATGGATTCTATTTTACACGCAAAACTGATTGTTTTCTTTGGCCCCAAATCGGTGGTGCCTCTGTTGGGTGCATTGTGCCAGAACCTTGCAGGGACGTGGGTTCAAAGGCGGTGCAAGAAGAACTCTCATGGACGTTGCCACTTTCAAAATAGAAACACTTTTAGTTCAAAATTTTTCCATCAATATGTAGCTGATCCACCTGCCTTTAATGACATTCTCTATGTTCTACAATGTGCACACTGTGTGGAGATTTTTCTAGCTATTACAGGGCCGTTCTTAACCTACCATACCAGATGTCATTATTCACTGATGCTCTGATCCATGGCACATTCACCCTTGACCCTACAATCAATGGCAGGAATTTGGAAGACGATCTGCAGAAACACAAAAAAATGCAGGAAGCCCTAAGCAAATTTGGGACAAAACAAAACAAATTCCAGGCAATTGAAACCCTATGTCCAGGGCCATATGTTCAACACATCATTTTTCTTTAAGATCTTTCTCCTATGCTCTTCAGTAATTGAACACCACATGGCAGCGATGCCAAATGTAGCAGCAGAGCCTTATTTCGTGGTGGCAGTTGATAACGATTTTTGGCAGGGGCGGGATATTTTGGAAGTATTCGCTGGCAGTTCCAGGCCTGGTGCCTTCACATTCGGGCCTGATGTTTTGGATTTAAATTTTTGTTTCTAGCCATTTTCATATGGGTGCAAGTGCACATAAATTATTTATTAATTAATGTAGATTAGCTACCATCAACATTTATACCAAGGTTGATATTATATTATCACCTTGTTCATAAAATTACTAAGGGCTTCAATAGTATTCTTAAAAATTTTAAACAAGTAAAAATGAAAAGCTATTGGAGCTATAATTTTAAATAATTATATGGAACTATTGGAATTATTTTTTCAAAAGCAATATTTATATATCTCCTACTTCCTAACTTCCTAAGTTAATACTTCCTAACTTGTTGGGCAAGTTACTTGGGAGAGAAGTTAGGTAAGATATTTTTGAATATGTAACTACCTTTGAACCCTATAAAAAGGCTTCAAAGGGAATAGGTTTAGGGGGTCTCACACATCACACTTTTGGAAAAGACACTTGACCCATCACACTTTGGGAAGGCTACTAGCTAGCACTTGGGCTCTCACTTGGAGACACACTTTGTGTCTTGGGAGAAGAGCATTCGTAAAGAAGAAAGTCTAAATTATTGCTTGTAAGATGGCTTGCTAGAGTAAAGATTTCAGCCTCTTTGTCATAGTCCTGTGAGTTATGTTTTATGTTTATTTTATTTAAATTGTTTAGCTAGTGGTTTAGATAGTATCATCCTTGGCAAGTAATTTTAGGATTTTTAGATTGCTCTTATTGTTCTTGTTGTATAATTGAAAATTTCTATTAAAATTTTGTCATAGAAGTGCTTGTGTTTGAAAGCCTTAAGAGCATTTTAGTAGTGAATTTGATTATTGTGCAACGTATAAGAACCGCTATTAGGATTGTTGTAAGAGAGCCTCTACTTGTAGTCAAGCCGTTGAACGATTCAATAGTTAAGAGGGTTCAGAAAATATTTGGTATTTTGATGGGACCAGAATAGCTTCTTTTTTATCTTTAAAGTGAATCTCCATGGTCTTTCAATCAGAAATTTTCAAGTCTTTTAAAGGTTCTATTAAATGCAATTGTTGACATTCATTATCTAGCCAAAATGAAGTCTCATACATGGTAGTTTACGTAGCAATTTTTTGGTGGCATAGTAGGATTTTCTTGAAGAAATTGCTTATTTGAGCCTTGGAAGTTTGAACAATTCATAGATATTGAATTTGGGATAGCTTTATTGCAAAGTGTTTACTCGTGTCATTTTACCTTGTTTAATATTTGAGGTCTACACAAATCTACTTTCTTTTCTGTCTATTTCCATCGAATCTTGCTCTATTTCTAGTTTTCTTGTGGAACTATATCTTTCTCTGGGGAAAATTAGAAGTAGATTCGTAGAGTTGTGCTTAAATGTTTTTTTCAAAATTTTATTTGTTACAAGTAGGCATTATAAGGACCATGTAGACTAGGGAATTGAACAAAATATGAACTCTCAACAACTCATAGTACTTGGCAAAGTTGGCTGAATATTTTTAAGATAAGTCATCTATAGTTTACACACAACGTAATCGTTTCATATTTCACAACCGCACGCTGCAACAGCACACACACATACTGAAATTAACTACTGAGTTTATTTGGAGGTATCTAGGCCTTGTTGTTTCCAGAGACCAGTAGGTACCTAAACCCTGTTCGAGGACACTTGTTGATAGTCTCGTCCCAAACTGTCGCCAAGAACAACCACCTCCAATAGAACCTCAAAGTGGAGATGAGGAAGATGATTTTGCAGTCCAGTCTAAGCATGGGGATTCATACCATACTTTCAATCCCCATGCCCATACAAACCCATTATTCCAACCTTTCCTAGAAGAAACTATTCTTCCTCCGTCATCCACAAACACTCGAGCACTGGTTTCTCAACAAGAAGTACCCACTTCCATTTCCACATTCTCCATGCCCAACATTCAATTTGATACGTCCACTTCCATCATACCTCGCAAGTACAATCCCGCCAACCCCCTCCCCAAACTAATGCAAGTTCAATCTTTCAACCTCAAGTAATTGGAATACCATCTATCATACCAGCTTCCATGTCCACCCATTACATACCACAAGTGCAAACTCATGGAGCACCATTGATTACTTCAATCCAACATGTCCAAGGTGTTACCTCACAACCTGTGGTTGGGTAGTGGGTTTCACTAGTTGTTCAAAAACACTAATCAACTCACTATAGTGTACCACACCCCGCAATCCCATCTCTAAATGTTAATCCACCACAACAACTGATAGTCCAACAGTCCCCATTTTTACAAATAATGCAACAATCAAATTACTATCAATCCACTCAACCCATTGGTTTGCCTACCTTCCAAGAGTGGGTAGACACAAAAAAAATGATGCACTCATTAACTGAGAAGTTAAAATGCCTTAAAACTACAAACACTGAGGAAGTCAAGCTAATAGACTTCTATCAAGATGACCCAATCTACCCTTCAGTTCCACCATTAACCTTGCCCAAGGGAATCTCATTGCCTCAACTAACCAAGTACAATGGAGAGGGAGATCCAAATGCCCATCTTGTAACATTTCATTTAGAGTGTCTATTGCTTCAAGCCTAGCCTCATGCAATTCTATGTGTATTTTCTATGTCCTTGACAGGAAGACCCTTAGACTGGTATCGAGCTTTACTCCATAACTCCGTATCCTCTCTAGAGGATTTTTTACATCAGTTTGTTACCCACTTTAAATATAATCTAAAGCTTGAAGCCACACTGGATAGCTTGATTTAGATCAAACAGGCACCATTAGAACTAGTGCAAAAATTTATCCAAAGGTGGAGTGTAGCCCTCAATGAACTTCACGAGCCCATCCCTAAAATATATCTACTTACCATTCTTAAAGCGGTCGTGAATGACTTTATTAAATTGAAGATTTATTATTTGAGTGACCATACTTTGAGCCAAGAATTCATGCAAATTAAGAACATAGAAGAGGTGGCACAAACAAGTAATGACCCAGCTTACTCGACCTTTAGGAGCCAACATATGAGGAAAGATAAGGATAAATCCAAAACGATGGTAGTGGCGGTAGTAGAGACATCCCAACCTAATAATCTAGGACAAAAAGGAAAACAACACACTCCTCCAACTGGTCATGAAAGAACCACACCTATGCCTACACCCAATTCTTTCTCAAATAAAAACATCAACGTAGTTCACACTCGTACATTTGAATGAAAGGATCCCACCCAATATACACCCTTGCCTATGAAACCTTTACAATTGTTAGGTCAACTTCTAAAGGTCAGGTTAATCAAACATAAACAAATGTCCCCTACGGCGTCTCAAAAACATGATCGATTCTATGAGCTGGCTAAGAACCTAGCTTTAGCAATAGCTAATGAGCCTCCCATTCCACGAGGCTTTAGGTTGGACAGGCTTTTTGAATATCCCCAATGGTGTGGGCATGGAACTGACTACTACTTCACCTTAAAATAGGATATATAGCACATGATTGATAGGGGTGAAATAGTATTTGATAAGGCAAACCTAGTAAGGCCCAAAAACCAACCCATGGGAGTCTACAAGGCCTCTTAATAATAATGATGCACCATATGTGATTAACACTATCCATGTGGAGAATGGAAAGGATTTCCTATGAAAACCTTTTATAATCCGCAGGACCTCTAAAAATACACCTACCTCCACACCTCCTCTAACACCTTTTATCATATGTATGTTTCCTGCACCACAAAAACCATTCATCGTTCATGTACCCCCTTCTGTCATAGCAACAACCACACCATTTGAAACTCGTCCCACTCCCTTTGTGATCTGGGTACCAAAACACTCTTACATACAACCCCCTACAGTTTCCCCATGACCCCTGCAAGAACATCTTGCTGACAAGCTGATAAGAGAGCGCTTGGAAAGAGAACACCATGAGCACAAATTAGGACCGCCAAAGCCCATACTGCTAAAAGTTGTTCCTATGGTTCCATCCACTGGTGAGCCTAGCACAAGTCATCAAGACAAGAATACTGGCATTCACAAGGTCCCAAACTCTACATCCCTAGTTACCAATGAAAAATCCCTCCATGAGAGATATGAATGCTAGGTCAAATGGACCAAGTCTCCATAGACAAGAGTGTCCCAAATGGTAAGGATCTAGCAAGTGCATTGACCCAAGTCACGTAGGCTTTGAAAAAAAAGAATACTTCCTTAAGCTTGTATGATTTAGTAATGACTTCACAAGTACACCGGGATGCTCTCATGCGTATGTTGACTTCAATTCCTATTAGTGAGGACCTTCCTACAGATGAGCCTTCCATTTATGTAGTACTATCCCCACAACCTCAAGAAGCAAGACCCACATCCCTATAGTTTCGTGCTAATGACATCAAGTGAGATGAAAAAATGGGTGAGGTTACTATAGCCCTAGTGTTCATAATGATACAAGTCAACCATTTCAAGATACGTAGGGTGCATGTCGATGATGGTGTAGCAACAAATGTAATACCCTTTCCTATCATTGAGAAACTGGGGCTTACAAAGCAAATACAACCCACAACAACTTCTTCCTTAAAATCCTTCTATGGTTCCCATGTCGTGGTGAAAGGCATGGTTACCTTGGATTTCATAGCAGGGGACCAATTCCCCCCATCAGCTAAATTCGTGGTGGTTGACAAATTGTTGAGGTTTAGTCTGAGTTTAGGATGTCCTTGGCTAGCTCAACTAAGAGTTGTATCCTCACTAATCCATCAAGATATTCACCTACCTTATGAGGGCAGTGAGATCATCATACGTGGGGATACGACAACATCACTTGCTTCCTCACACTCAAGAATGGATCAAGGGTCAAAAATTGAATTCTCTGAGCCTAAAAAAGGAACAATGATTATACTTCAAGACTTAAACCCAATGTTAACTCATGATCCTACTAAAACTGAGGAAGCACTAGAAAACACAGACATCTCTTGGTCTGAATTACCCTTTGACATCAATAGTGAAGGGGAAGGTGAGTATAAGATCATGCCTACATGCCCTACTCCCCATGTCAAGCTACGAAGGATTAAAAAGAAACTCAATGGTTAGGGAGAACTACCCCCAAGTGTCTGAAATGATGTTAAACTACCAATTGTCTGGTATGACATTAAATTGTTAGCAAACCTCTGTAATGACGTTAAACTAGCCATGGTCAGAAATGGTTGGTCCCTTTTAAAAAACTTACTAATATTGTTATTGCCTTTGGCCCACTATGGCCTAGAACTGGTGATCGTTCTTTCTTTAACATAGATGTGACAGTCCATCATGACTTTACACTGACGTACATGGCCCGAAATGGCTTTAAACTAGAGTCAGCAAGTTACAAATTCACGAACTCTCGTTATGTAACGTTAAATTTTCATTTACAAGTTACAAGTTACAATTTCAGTTCATGCGTTCTCATTACTTTCCTTTTTTTTACAAATATTTGATTCATGTTTTGTTCTCTCATTTTACATCCATTACATGCATATGTTCACGATAATAGTTGGGAAAACAAATAAAAATAGAAAACATGTAAACATATGAAAATATTGAACGCAAATATGGTAATAAATTTCCAACACATCATGCCATGATTACATCCATATCATTACATCTTCTCATCATATATTTCCATTAAACATCCAAAAATCCAAAACATTTAATAGTTAAAGCCCAATTAACAGTAAGCTCATGGAGGGGGTTGGTTCCCAAAATCCTCCTCATCATCCACTCTCACTCCACTGGGGCCAGCTCCATCATTAACATGTCCCTATAACAGAAACAAATAAAAAACAAAACAAAAAAAAGAACAAAAAGATCAAAGAGAAAAAATGCACAGAAAAGGTCTTCATGATCCCATTGACATCATAGACCAAAGACCATTGGCTCTTCTCATATAAGCCCTAGGCAATTATCTCAGAAAAATAGTTACACTCGTGTCTCAAAAGATCATGTTGCACATCATCACGTGGCTTTGGCTATTTACAACGGGCTCCTGTAAACTCTCTACAAGAGTCACATTTTCCCAAAGAATGTAGTTCTTATGTCTTGGTTCTGAGTCTGCTGAAAACTAGCTACCAATAAGAACTAAAGATATGTCTTGTTTATGTGAGAGCATTCCTCTCCCACAATTCCAATAGCAATTATAACCCTTGATCAACTCTTGATTTCCCCAATTACAACCAATCCCCTTACATCTTAAACTGCCTTTTCCCAGTCCCATGTACTTCTAAAACACAGTGCGATGACATCTAGCCAAGGGCCAAAGGATAATGCTTAGTACTTGGTTGATTCATGGTGTTTTGTACTTCTTTGTCAATGCCTCTCGGGTGGATTTCTATAGGCGTCAACAAAGAGGGGCCAATGAAACACCACTAATTTTGGCCTAACACTTTGAAACAAGAAAAACTCAGGCCCTTTTAAGCTTTTGAGAGGCAAAAATTGGACTAAGGCATGGAACTCACACCCGCTTGCTCAAGCCAACTTGCCCTTAGCATGAGTAACTCCAATGACTTCAAGACCAAGTCAAAAATGGTCCAAATCTAAGGGTACAAGCCATCCTCAAGGGTCACTATTCTCTACTTCAGTTTTAGCATTCGGGAGTTTAGATTTTGGGTCAAACTATATAGATTTTCTCACTCATGCTGTGGTCATGCTAAGGTCATGTTGGCAACATGAGTATAGTGTGAGCAACTCTGAGAGCCTTAAAACTGAGTCAAAATGATCTAACTTCCAAGGTTCAACTCATCCTCAGGGTTCATTTGTGACAACTTCAAGTTCCAGCATCTAGAATTCTAGATTTCAGGTTCAAAATTGCAAGTTTTTGTAGCTCATGCTAAGCTCACACTAGTAGCATGAGTCCAGCATGAGCTACCAAAAGTGGTTTAAAACAGGGCATATCCAAGCTCAATTTTTGACTTCCAGGTCACCCTCAAGGTTAATAATGTACTCAAGAAACAAGCTTTAAAAATCAAAATTTGGTGTGAAATATGTCATTTTTAGCTCACTCACATTGAGGTCATGCTGATCGTGTGAGTGCAGCGTGAGTCCATCATGAGTACTAATCATGCTTAGTCAAAAGCACTCCAAACACATGCTGAGGACACGCCAAGAAAAAATCAACTCATGTTGGAAGCTTTGGTAAAATAGAGATTCCTCAAACAGCCACAAAACCACCCAAATTGACATCTTGTAGTAGTTAATTAAGGGATTGAGAAGTTTTAAGAAAGTCGAATTTAATCTCTCTTATTGTAAATTATTATTTTCATTGTAAATTTTCATCATTTGTGAGCTTGTCAAGCTCTTACACTCCAAATTATATCTACTTCCATGGGTGTAAGCTAGCTTGCATAAGCCAACACATGTTGTAAGATATAGTGCATGAATCAAGAACATAGCTTTCCTACGCATGTCGAATTCACACACAACTGTCCATCGAACACATGTCAAATGATCTATTTTCCTTTCATCTCTGATCTATTAATCCATCTATGAGTTCCAGACCTGAGCCCAACCTAACCTTATAAATACCCCATCCATTCACATAAATGGGGTTGGCTATTTTGAAGTTTGATATCTTAGGAAACACTGACCTACAACTTTTGGATGCTCAGGTGCACCTAACTCCTAGCATCCAAGCACCTGCAAGCACATCGCCCTGGGGCTTAGTGCTTGACTTGCCATACACACGTGTAGCTACACTTTGATTGGTGCACATTCATTCTAAGAAATATAATACAGTTCATTTTTTCCTTCCATTATATTATCTACTTTGTTTTAAATTTAGTTTACGCTTTGTTTACAATATTAGTTCTGTATATGCTCTGTTTTCATTTTGTGCGTTAGTGTTTACATTTTGTGCATTAGTTATGATAACCCCAACATAAGCCATAGCTTACATTCAAGGAAGTCCTTGGTTGATTTCCGTGTAGACCATCCAAGGCACTTTGCCTTCATTTTCTTTTCTAGCTTTCCCTCACTTGAAGGTAGGGTCAACGGTGTCTGTCCAACGATCTTTTGGTGTTTGTTTTTCCCTTCCAGCCTTATGCCGAGAATTTCGGTTAGTACAGAAATGATACCATAGAATCTTTGGATAAACTTCTAGTAATAACTAGTCAAATAGAGGAATTGACACACCTCATGTACATCTTTTAAACTAGGCTAAGTTGTAATGACCTCCACATTTCTTGGATCTAGTTTATCCTTATCTCTATCAATGATATGATCAAAGAATTTTAATTTAGCTTTTCCAAATTTACATTTCCATCCTTTGACATATAATTTATTCTCTTAAAATTTAGAGAACATTATCTCCAAGTGATGAAGGTGATCTTCCATTAAGTAGGGCTATATAAGGATGTCATTAAGTATACCACCATGAACTTGACAAGATACAAGTGAAACATCTTATTCATGAATGTACAAAATGTGGATAGAGTATTAAATGATCCAAGTACATAACTATCTACTTGTGCAAGCTATAATGAGTGATGCATGATGTTTTCTCTTTATCTACATTTACAAAACATACTTGATAGTGACCTTGACAATAGTTGATTCAAGAGAAAACTTGAGCACCTACAAGATGATCAAATAAGTCCAACACTAAATGTACTAGATATCGGTTCTTGATGATGTATTTATTGAGTAATTTAAAATTGTAGTATAGTATAAATGCATCATCATTTTTCATTATAAACAAACAAAACTAGGACTTCATATGGATATTTTGAGGATTTAACATAGCTCTTTTTACCAAACTAGTTAATTGCTTCTTTAATTCTTCTACTTCAAGTGCAATCATTTTAATTGGGTGCTTCTTAGTAGGCATAATTTCTAGAAATAACTCAATCCATGAACCAAAAACATCAACCATAGGCAATAAACCTTAATCTACAACTTATGTCTCAATACCAACTATTATGGAGTTACCCTTAAAAAACACCATACAACACCATGAGTCCTAAATTAGCAAAGTAAGAAGGGAATACTCAAGATGGACTATATCTTATAGCTCACAACACTTGTAACCACAATATAAGTATACATACATGCTAGTTCATATATTATGAGCATCGTGTGCACACCTCCAGGAATTATATAAGTGAATAATTAAGCTTCAGGTTGTAGATAACCATTAGGTTATAGTAGCCCAAGCTGCTATGGAAGTAGAACAAAGGTATGTAAAAGAGGCACTTCTAAAGAAACCTATGGTTAAAGGATTTTTTGATGTAGGTATAGATGATTTAGAAGCCTTTTTTGGTGAGGTGGTAGAGGTACTTCTCCCATCATCATCCCAAAGGAGAAAGAGGAGGAGCCAAGTATGCCTATGATTAAATATTTTCATTATATCTCATTGGTTATCTTTGATTTTCATCCTAACCTTTTGATGAATTTTATGCTTATAGTAGTTCCTAAACCACCAACTCAAGCTTCTTTCTCTAAGTTTCATGTGAAACCATGGGTAGAAACTCCAGACAAAGTGGAGTTCCTACATGGGATGACTAAGGACATCATTGATTGATTACAATAGGTTGCACCTGAGATAGGTAAGGATTTTGTTTTATGTGTCTCAATTTTTGACTTTGGTTGCATTATGGCTATTGTAGGATTTTTTATGGTTTTATTTTGTACTTTTGTAGTACCCTATGTAGATTGGGACCCCAGTAGAGACATGGAGATAGACTCCTTGCCTGAGCTTCCCTCTAATGTGTCTAGTGTACCCATGAAGTTGTACGAGATCACTACTTATTTACTAATGTCATGTACAAAAAAATTCATGGGAGTGAGAGAGGTCCAATGAATCCCTATGGAAGGATGTTGTGGCTATAAGGGAAAATAGTAAAAGATAGGAGGATATAATTAGAGATCTTTGAGACCATAAAGCCTTTGTGGAAGCCCAAGTGGCTAACTTGGAAGAGTTATGGACTAAGGAGATCACATGAGCCCACTGTTGGCATGTTGTTTAGGCAAAAGTAGTAGTCCTACAAGAGATGGTAAAACAACACATGTAAATGGACCTCATCTTCCAAAAGGTTGAGAACTAGAATAATCATTGTGCTTGGGTTGTGGAGTGAGACAAGATACAAAATGCCCATAGGCACCAATATAAGGTTGATCATGGGGCCTACCTAAATGGGCTTAAGGAGGTGTTGGCTGAACAATACAAGAGAGAGTTATTTATTTAGGGGATCTAGGTGAAGAGTGCTTATTAACTTTTTGAAAGTACTCTCAAGGTGAAGCAATTCCCTACTCTTCAAATCACCATGGTTGTAGGTAAGACCACTACAGCTGCTATTACTCATGAGCCTTCTACTTTGACTCTTATAAATAGGTCCAACATTATTTCTAGTGTTGATCTTGAGGATGTTGATTAGGTCAACATGACAGAGGACCAAATTCTCCATCATTTGGAGGAAGGCCTTCCCCATCTACCCCTAGAAGTAATGGAGCTGGAATCTCCCTAGGTTTGATATATTTCATGTTTTACTCTTTTTTTAAGTCATTATTTTGACTATGGATTACTAACTGGCTATATGTTATTGTGTTTTAGGCCTCAAGAGACATTGGTGGCCCTAGCGGTGAGAGTGGGAATGATCCACCACTTCCTCCTCTAGATGCCACTCGGTAGCCTCCTTCAATTTAGTTTATTTTTTTTTATGTTGATGGCTATGATTAGCCAAGACTATGTTATAGATGATTGTTATTCTTTGACATTTTTGCCCCATAGTATGTCCATAGCTATGTATGTTAAGGAAATTTTAATTTTAAATATAAATATTGGTTTTATTTTAGCTATATGCATTTATTGTAGTGAATATTGTAAATGTTGTAAACTTTGAAAATGACTATGTTGATGTTTTTTGGTTATAAAATAAAATGGCTAATCAATGCGATAATAGGCTAAGCAAAGAGAGATATAGTAATAAAAGGGATATTTGCTAGTTTTAGGCCATTGCGGGCATAGGTTATATAGTTTTTCCAGTTTTAGGCCATGGTAGGCCATATCACTAGTTTAGAGTCTTAGTAGAATGTAGTGCTAGTTTAATGTCTTAGAAGATAAGGTATGAAAGAGGCACCTTTTTGATGTTTAAAACATAAGTAAAAATAAAGGTTGTAGATATAAATGAAAATGAACTTAGGCTACATGCATTAGGCTATGTGCATAAAGCATAAAACAAAAATTTCATATATAATAAACTATAAATGAAAATTAGGACTATATGGCTATCATTACATCTAGTCATAAGGGCATGGGAAGGTTAAGGTGAAATTCACTTATGAAAATTCTTTCTAATCCCTACAAGATTAGGGAGTGAGTAAGGCCTACTCTACATAAGCTTGTGTTCACCATCCCCTTCGCTTACAATGTTAAAAGGAAGATCATCCCATAATGTATTCCATTTCCTATCATTGTCATCATTGGCTATCTTGGGATTTTACTCTTCATGGCTAGGAGTTTCTTCTTGAAGCTCCACTTCAAACCCCTATTCTATGTCTACATTGTTGATAGCTAGGGGAGTTGCATTAACACCATGAATGATGATTTCACCCTCCTCATAAGGAAGGTGAATTTCTTGATGGATGGGTGAGGAAACAACTCATAACTAAGCCAACTAAGATCTTCCCAAGATCAATTTGAATCCTAGTGTCTCTTCCACCACCAAGAATTTTGTGGTTATAGGGAATTATTCTTCAGCTACAAATTCCAAGGAGATAGACCCCTTGATAGCAACTATTAATCCATTGAAGGACTTAAGAGGTGTAGTGGTTGCAAGTTGTACTTTCTTAGATAAGCCTAAACATTCAATGATGGTACATGGGATGATGTTGGTTGTAGCTACATCATCAACATGTAGCTAATGTATTTTAAATTATCCTATGCATATGGTTATGAATAAAGGGGCTATCATCACTTCATCATTTTGGGGATTAACCTTAATTTTTCTATCAAAAAATGTTAAGGATGTTGACTTCTCCTCCCTTAGTGAGGAAGAAATCAACATTTCATGGATGGATTCCTCATTAGAAAGAATATTCTCACTAATGGATATTGAGGTAAACATTCTAACTAGCATCTCATGATGTGTGGTGAAAGTCACGATCAGTTCATATAAGCTTACGGTTATGCTTTACTATTTGAGAAATTTCCTAACTTGGTCCATTGCACTAAGGAAGTTTTTTTTGTTGGTCATGGGCTTGTCAGCTTGGTTGCACTTTACTTTCTCCATGTGTTCCAAAATATGGACTTCAGCTTTAGTCTTAGGCTATTGTGGCTCTTCTTTGTTGTCTTGGTTATGGACTTTGGTGTCCTCATATGGTTTTCTAGTTAAAGAGGTTGGGGCATAGGAGGTCATAGGTATAGCCAAAATGGGAGTGGGCTTCAATGGACCCACTTCTTTTTGTGCCTCCATTTTCTTATCTACCCTTGTTGTTAGTCCTTTTCTTATGCTTTGTCCTTTGGTTGGCTATATATTTTTTGTTATCAGTCATTGGCTATAAGGAAGAGGCAGTAGCATTGGCCATCATAGGAGGAAATTGTGTAGTTTTTTGGGCTATGGTTGTTTAGGTTGCATTGGGTTGAGAGACCTTGATGACAAAAGGTTCCCTTAGAGGCATTCACAATGGTACTCTCACAATGAAGGGAGATCTTGAGCTATTGGAAGCCAAAGAAGCTCTTTCATTGTAGAGGGGTACTTGAATCATGAATGTTTCTCTTATAGGTCTCCAATTTTCATCAATGTTGAATGCTAAAATAACATATGGGCTATCATTATCATTCAACAAGTCTTTCTAGACATGCATCGATTGGTTTTGTGGCTAAAATAGGTTAGAGGTATCTAAGACTAGTTTTTCACTATTTATCATCCCTTGCAGGTCATCCTTCAATGCAAAATAGAAGTCTATATCATGACTAGGAAGTTGATGATAATGGTAGAAGAAATATATCTTAAGTATCTAGGCAACTAGAGATCATCCTTCATTTCTCAAGTGGGATCTTTGGCTATTTCACATAGTCACTCATGTTTCTTTTGAGTAGCTTTGATCACTTGTTTATGTTGCATGCATTCACTTCCTAATAGTTGGTCTAGCAACTTGAATGATTTTAATGGAAATGTAGTGTATTTAGACCTATCCTTCATTTCAAAGTTAGCTCTACTAGTTGTCACAAAAGTTGGTTGTTGGTTATTGCAGTCCTTGGGTGGGACCTTAGGCAAGTTGACCTTCAGCCCTTGGCTCATTGTCTTGGTTTTCTTAGTTACGGTTGCTATGGTAGTGTTTTTTTGTTTACTATTTTCTTCATCTCTTCAAGTGTGTTGGTATTTTTATGATATATAGGCTGAATCATGGCTAGCTTCCATGGCATCCTCTATAACTTTAGTTTGCAAGAATTCTTGGGTAAGAGACCATGGATCAAGGTAGTAGAGTTTGGACTAGATGAAGTCATTAACTACTCCCTTCAATATGGCTAACGAATGGGCTTTGGCTATAGGCTCTAGTATTTCATGTAGACATAGATGAAGTCATTAACTACTCCATTATATTTGCTAGATTGGGGAATGGGGACACTAGGAGGAAGTGTCAAGGGTGGGACTATACGAATTATGGGATCATCTTGGTAGAAGTCCATAATCTTGATAGTTTGTGTGGTAGAGGCTTTAGGTCTCTTCAACTCCTTCATTAGATCTTGAATCATTTAAAAGGATTGATCCAAGCCTTGTAGTGGCCCCATAGGTTTTAATGTTTTCAAATAAGGTTTATACATAACAAGGCTTGTGGCCTCATTATGGATTGCATGTTCAAAGAAAAAGGTTGTGCTATGGTTGTGGCTTGTGGGCCAAACAAAGGTAAAGATGTTTGTGCCAGTACTTGAGGCACAAAATAGACAAATGTGGTCTATGAACCTTGTGCTGCTTGGGGTCCCATGGTGAACTCTACATGAGTAGTTAACAAATTTGTGGTAGTAAACACAACTATTGACAATTGTATATATCGAGACTATGTTGTAAATGACATTGATGTGCTATAGTTGGTTACTTGTGGCATTGTCTGAGTGTGATTTGTGGCTATAACCAGCATAGAATCTACCATAGTAAGGTAGGAAGGAGTCAAATATGGTGGAACCATGCCCATGGAGAAAAAAAAGAATTAGGGGAAGGTTCTATAGCTATGGGGAATTCTTGTTGGAATAGTCCTCCAAGGATGTTTTCAAGCTCAGATTCTGCCTTAAATTCATCCTCCTCTTCCTATTGTTCCCCAAAGGTAGGCTTATCATCTTCCTCTTCCACTATAATCAATTGGGCTAGGATGATAGAATAGACATTGTTAAGAGGAATGTTTTCATACAGGGAAGGGATGTACTATTTTCCACCCCTGTGTATGAGCTCAAACTCACTTTTGTCCTTAGCTTCAATTCATGGGCCTACCTGTATTTTGGCATAAATGAAGTTATAATGATCTTTATTTATGGATGAAAAATCAAGACTCTCACCTCTAACCCTCAAAGATCATCTACACTTCATAATGGTAGGGTCTTTGGGATCATACACCCTCATGGTTTGTTGAAGGGTGAGGGACAATTTGGTGGATTTTTTGAAAGACATGATTATAGTGCTAAGAATGGCTTAAAATAGGCTATAAATGGAAACATATGAGTAAATTCTAGTGAATGGAATTTAAAAACACTTAAAGGAAATAAAAATGGAAAAAACTAATGTACTTCCTATAATTAGTAAGTTGGAGATAAGGGGGGTTTACTCCTTTACTAGAAATGGGATGTTGGAAATGTTGGTTTTAAACCTCACCCAAGGTGGCCTTCCCAATTGCCTCTATGATAGGTATGATAGGGGAAGTAGGGGATGAGATAGTTGAAATCTCACACCTTATTATTTTATTATTGGAGAGAGGGGAAAAAGTTTGAAGACTAGAAACTTGGAAATTTTCAAAGATGGTTTTGGCAAGTTACCAAATTTTATCACAAAGGAAGGAAAAGTAGGCTTTGTTGGTATGGAAACCAATGTTAGTTTAGCAGCAAAAAATGTAGTAGGAAAAATTAAATGGTCATTAAGGCTTCCACGCTAGCTTTTCTCTAGAAATTCATAGTGGATGTTGTAAAATTTTAGCAATCAAACCACCTATAGCTTTCACGCCCAAGTTTCTTCTACAAGGGTGGGTAAAAGTAGCATTCGATTCCTTCAGAGTTTTGACTTCAAAAAAACTTGAAAATGGATTTTATCTTGCAATAAAAGCATATTTGACTATTAAATTGGTTTAAAACCTCACCAACATCAACCTCCCAACTACTTCCACATTGGGTATGGCAAAAGGGGGAAAGAAGAGAGGGTGAGATGATGGCAATCTCCCATCTCCTACCTTAATGTTGATGGGGGAAGGTTGAAAATCAAAGTGAAAAGTTGATGTTTTTCCACTAAAATTTTGTTTTAGCCAATTTCCAATTTTCTTAGCTTGAAAAAGTATGGGGGGAAATCCAACTCATAGATGCATTAAACCATCCACTTTAGAAACTAGAGAATAAATTTTGGCAATAAAAAGAAAAAAATAATAGTGGGGAAAAGATATCAACACTAGCTTTGGGCTATAAAATTCATAACAAATGTTGTGAAAACCCAAAACCCAACCACCAGTAACTTCTATGTTGTAGTTTTGGTCATTGGCGGCGGGGGGG
>MNCI01005010.1:0-19407 GCA_015680685.1 Gnetum montanum | reverse complement strand
AAGCCCAATATAGACTCTAGGTGATCCTTTTCACTTGGGGAATGAGGCGTTAACCACTTATCAGGCATTTTTCAGCCCCAAAAGTATAAAGTATATGAAATTGCCCATTTTGGGTTACAATTTTCACATTTACAATGAAGTTTTACCTAAGGATTCATGGTGTGAAAGCCTCATGGTGAAGATTGACTATAACTTGCAAATTTTTGTGGTGTTTCAAATAGTATAGGGGTACCTCTTCACTTTTGTTATGTGATTACTAATGCATGTCTAGTTGATCTTATAACTTATATGATTACCTAAGGTGTATGTACTATGCTCACAGCCTTGGACTAATGTGTATTATCTATTTATATTGTGCTTTTAGGTGTCATAGTCATTGATGCCTAATCCATCTTGAGTTTTTTGTAGGGAATTTGGCTACTTTTTCACTCAAGAGTAATGCCAAGTGGGGCTCTTCCAAAGTAGTTCTTTATTTTCTTATTAGTTATTTGTGAAGATTAATTGGTTTATTTCTTCCATTGTTACTTGTTAAGTTGATTTTTTATGATGATATGCACAATGGTTATAATTTCTAAATGCCTTATTGTAAATATGTTAGTTTAGTAACACATTTTTTCTTTTTTCTTTTTTATGAAAATGCAGCTAGTAGCACAACCCTAAGTACACAACAAAGTAGATGTGATCCACTAAAAAAGTGTTCCATCACAAGGCTACTCAATTATTACCATTCTCATGAGTGTAGGAAAAATTAAAAAAATTATGTATTAAAATAAAACTTTATATCTTTGAATTGACACATAATTATATTAAATATATGGCTAATCAATGTCCCCATGGTACATGTTAGAGGGTCACAATGTCATTGACACCAACTAACCTCTAATTAACCAAGAATTTTGAAATCATATTTTTAATCAATATTCTTAATTATTTTTCATGTTGATCATTAGACAAATCCATTCTTCATAATGTGTTACATTCTTCCGTTCTTCATAACTTGTAATAGTCATTGCTAGGACTATATTATTTGGCTACTATTCTTAGTTGTATATAAAATTATGAATAACTTGTTTTGGTTCTATGACTAGGCTTTCATTCTTCCTAAGTTCATAATGAACCTAGATTTATGTTCTTCTCTTGTTCTTCATTGGGCTTTATAGTAAACTCAACTTTACATTCCTTGTACTACATTAAGTCATTATTAAATTAACTTTACCATCACTCATAGTCCTACCCAATAATCTTCATGTCTTCTTTAAGAAACTTAGACCAAGTTATGAATGGCACCTCTTAGGTCTTTCGATCCTCTTTAGGAATCTAGACCCATGTTACAAAAGTTATCTAATTATATTTTTTACAACATCTTCTTGCTAGTTCTATTAATAGAACTATTTCTACCTTCTTTTGACCTTGAAATCATTTGTAGGGGGATTCTAAGTTACTAATGACTTGAAATTAAATCATCTTTGTTCTTCAAACTATTATTCCTCATCACCAAAACATGACTTTTTTTTCTTACTCTTCTTCTTATTTCTTATTTCTTTGTTAATCACATCATAGTTTAGGTTTTACTCTCTTTCATACTTCTTAGGGAGTTATGATGATTCCGAGGATATGTTGAAATCCTTACCTGTAATTAGTTACAAATTACCTTCTTTTTAATATTATGGATTATGAAATTGATGATTTGATATTTAACACTAACACTTTCCTTCAAGTATTAGATTCATAATTTACTTTTTTTATTTTCTTTAACAAAGTTAGTGACTAAATCATTTTCTAGTGTTTGAAGTGTAAGAATACTTCATGGTGGCTAATGAGCCGTGATATTGTGTATGAGATATCGTGGCCTACCTCAATTTCTATAAATAAGAGGTAGATTTCCTTGTTCTAGGTAGTTAAACTTAGACCCATAGCTAAACTTGTGCAGTTTTACCATTCTAGAGTTAGAATAATTTCCATGTGCTCATAGTAGGAGTCTTAAAGTGACAAATATTTATTCGAGAAAATTGTACCTGAGCACACATTTGTGTACGAAAATAAAGACAAAATTTATGATAAACCTTGCAGCATATGAACTAAGCTAAATAGTAATTAATTATTGTTGAATGTTTCATTGCTTTCGTAGTTAATCAATCTCTCTCAACCCTTGACTCTCCTAGTTAAGTGCACTCAGTATGACTACTTTAAGCATGTGTGCAGTGCTTGGTAACCTAGTAACGATTAGCGTTTGGTAATCCAAGCAGCGTTGCACTGGTTCAGGATATGTGCAAAAAGTGGGAATGGATACTGGTGTTAGGAAAAATTAGAACTTAGTTAGTAAATAGTTAATGTAAGTTAGTCACTTAGTTCTCCTTACCTTCCCCGATTAGCATAAATATTAAAAAGATAAAAGATATAGAAATCATATACATCAAGCTTACTAAACTATACAACCGTGACAATACAAGTAAGTTTTAGAAGATAGCAATTGATTAACCTTAAATGTTTCATTAAGGCACATGAGCACTTAGTCCTTAGAGTTTGAATGCTTATAGGATGTGTGCGGAAAGTGGGAATGCTTGTATTTGTATGGTTGAGTGGAGGGGTGCCTCGCCACTCATCATTGGCATTGTTGCTGGGGACTTAGTTTTTTGTGCACTACGTAGAACATAGGAAATCATTCATATCATTGGGACACTAGAACGAACCCTTAAAGTTAATTATGAAAAGATAAGACAACGGTAAATCACACACTGAACAAGACGAAAATGTCTTCTTCTTCACACCAGAGCACTTCACCGCCGAGGACTAACACAAGAGATAGTCGACAGCATAACACATGTAACCAAGATCCACCAGTTACTCAGTAGTTCCGTGTGGTATATATTCATCATGATGAGTATGTACCTAACTTTACCTTTATTCTCCATTAAGATGAACAACTACATTGGAGAGACTTAGAAGGTAACATTGTGTTACCTCCAGACTGATCAGTCCCCAACATGCTCCTTTGTGCTCTCTCACGAATAGACATGTCATTTTTGTACACAGAATATGTTGCATGTGATCATGACATAAGGGACTACCATCCCACAGAAGTGAAACATCAAAGGGACTTGCAATAGTAGAGATATCATACATCCTTAAAGGGTAAATGGCCCCATAACACTCTGCATGTCTTGAGTGAAATTGAAGGTGGTGAACCTACTTCAACAGGTTCCCCACCAAATGATGTTCCCCCTTCTAATGATGGTCAGGAGGTGGTGTATCAGAACCTCCACTCCATGATTCACAACCCTGGTTCTGACCCCCATGAACACAAAGTGTTCAATGAGGGAACACAAACATACAATAAGGGTGGACGTTCTGATCATGATCATGATCAAGGCCATAGCCACTAAAGAGAAGGTAGAAAACACCGTCATGGTGATGGTTCTCCCTCTTCTTCACCTTCATTGTCACATTCATCCTCTTCTTTTGTATCCAAACGTGGCCATAAGGAAACCAACCATGAGGATAAAGGAAAATAGAGTGAAAAACACCAACGAGATAGTTGGGTACGAGGACAAGGGCACTCTATGGAATCATGGCATAGAAGAAGGGAGAGTAGGGAACCACGTAGACATCATAGAAGCTATGAACGAGATGACCATGGAGAACCCCTACTCACAACTAGAAGCATGTTAGATATCACAGATTTCGTAAGAGTTTCCACAAGGCACCAAAAAGATAGTAGGATCAATAGGTTAGACATGAATAACATCCCACAATGTGAAGGGGGATACAATGCTGATCCTCAAAATCATTTGCAAGCATTCCATGATGCATGTGCCTTGCGAAACATCAAGAACGAATGTCAAAAACTAAAGCTGTTCCCAAGGACACTAGTGAAAGAAGCTGAAAGCTTGTACCGGTCCTTAGAATCAGAATCCATTTGGAGGTGGAGTACAATGTTAGAACTATTTAATGATAAGTACAAAATGTACTCCCAAGTGTCTAACCTACAAAAGTAAATCCAAGGATGGAAGCAAGGAAATCATGAACCATTGGATGTTGCCATGGGCTGCTATTACACACTATTACATCATTGCCCTAGCCATGGTTATTCTCAGTGGGATCAACTACACCATCTTGTAGATGGACTTAGGCATGAAACAAGGAGAATCCTTGGAACGTATGCCCAAGGAAGATTATCATAGCTTAGCTCTCATCAGGTTCATAGATTGCTAAAGCAAGTAGCCCAGAAAGAAGGGGAGCTATGGAAGAGAGAAAGTGCAAAAGAGTACAACTGAGAACCTTCCCTCTGAAAAAGGGAAGTGAGATTCTGTGAGGAGGAAGAGGAGTCACCACTTAAAGAGATGGTGAATAGGAAAAATTTGCTTCTTCAAAAGTTAACAACTGAAGTATCAGCAAAGGTAGACTAAATGTGGGATTCCCTAGATAGTAGGTTCGAAACTGTTCTTAAAATCATAGAGGAGTCTAAGGAGTGAGATAGTGACTATGACAAAAAGAAAAATAGAGAAGTGGAAAATGCATGTAACAAAGTTAAGGGTAAAATGGCCATCACCAAAGAGGTTGTGGATTCAGATACAGACAAGGATGGTGGATGTGAGATATGCCAATATGACCATCCTAAGGGATGTTGCCTAGTGATCTCACATCTACAAGAGTCTAGGGTGTATGCACTCAACCCACGACTTAACAAACGAAAAGCACCCTGACAGTTAGCTTATCCCCAAGGTAACCCAAGGTAATTCCACCAACCTTCAACATATTATCCAAGAGGAACTCCATCACAACCTATTAAGCAACACCAATAATGGTAATACCCACAATCATGGGAGATGCCACCACCAAGGCAATAATACCCCTACCAACAACTAGATCCATATGGCTACTACGTGCAGTGGCCAATCTCTCCATGTGACTCTATTGGTCACATGACACCACAATGTCACTACCAAGCTCGGGAGTATTATAGGACTCCTTCTCCTATGGGGGATAACCCATAAGCATACCATTCTTCAAACCCATTCCCAACTCTCACACCAATAGCTCCATTATCGCCCACTCTAGTAATGCAAGGGGAACTCCCCACTCAACTGCAGCAACAAAATGCTATGAGGGTTGTGAATCTTCAACCCACTATTGGTTCTAAAAAACGCATGAAGAGAAGAACTTTCTTCAAAACCAATAGTCCAACCAAGCCCTCACAACCACAAGTGGTTGAACCTCTAAACACCTCTCTATCATATAAGTCTTCAGAGCTCCCTTCAAACCAAACATTGAGCTCAACACATACGATTATGTTAACACATGTTGTTACTGACTAGATTAAGGTGGGCCATCTTCCCATGAAATTCTCTAATCCTAGAAGCCCTCTAATCTATCTCCAAGTCGTTGGGAATGAACCATGTAAAGATCTTTTGGACTCAAGTTCCAGAGTCAACCTAATATCACAAGAGATGTACAAATCCTGGAACCTTCCTTTGTTAAGGAAGAGTAATATTCAACTAGAGCTGGCCAACCAATCCATCATTGTCCCCTTGAAACAAGTGGAGGAAATCATTACCACTGTGTGTGGGTAGTCATACCCAGCTGATTTCCTAGTGATACAAGTAAACAATGATAAAGGGGACTTCCCAATAATCATAGGAAGGGCATGGCTAAGTACCATAAATGCACACCTAGGAATCCACGATCTTTTCTTGGAAATATCTAAGAAAAACAATTTTAGGAAGATCAAGAAGAAGAAAGTTCCATGCATCACATACAGTGATACAGGGTGTGATTGTGTATAGGAATGTTCAGGATTGCCTGCATGCAACCGGTGTGCACAAGAAATTGGCATACAAAAGTGCCTGTATGTAGCAACCACACAACAAGAAGACACCCAGTGGTTGATAGTTGATGAAGAAAGTGACTCACCAACGTGCATGGAACTAACTAAGGGAATAACTTGCGCTCACATCAAAAGCATAGATACACTGGAGCAAAAGCGTCACCAACTTCCAAACCTTAACTTAAAAACATCAATTGGGAGAAGTTGCAAACTCCTAAAAAATTGAAAAAAGTGCTTTGATAAGAGATTACTAGTCAATGTGCAAAAAACCTAACTTTACCATGAATCTAGAATGATCAATGCACATAATACCTCGAAGAAGGGATGACCCCACTCATTATTTCGAATCTCCCCCTTCCAACTCAGTCATGGGGGAGATGGCCACCTCTACTGATCATTTCAGGCCCTCAGTTCCTTTTTAAGTTTTTGTTTTAGACATTTTTGTTTTACAAATTTCTTTAAATTCTCTTATTTTTATTTTGCAATATCATTTATACTCTTTCATTTCTTTGTGTGTTTATTTATTTTGTTAGGTTTGTCACCTAATAAGTTCTCCTAATAGTGGTATGAACTTTATTCCATTGATTGCTAATGTTTCATTTTTACCTTTGAGTTATAATGTTGATACTAAGGTATGGTTCTTTTGATATAACAGGCAATGAGTCCACGTCATCCATGCATTCATAAATTTCTATGATCTCTCTTGGCTTGGAAATGTATAGTCCACTTCTTTAAATCATAAGACTATCAATGAATTGGTGACTAGGCATTTCTCAAGCTATGGAAGGACTTAAGGATTGAAAAGGGTGTGACTTCAAGGGGATTAAATGCATTCATTTTAGCTATTCTCTTGGGTTCTTGGATGTTTTCTTCTTCTATTTTCCTTACCATTCTGACGTTGCTTCATTATCAGGAAGTTGAGCTAATAAAAATAATGTCTTTGCATGGTGTAGTTCTCATGAAAAAAAAAAAAGAAAAAGAAGAAGAAGGAGAAAAGTGAGAATTCAAAGCACATCCCTTAGATAAAATAATTCCTTGGGATACAAGCATTGTTTATGGAACTAAAAAAACATGTTTACACTAACTAAGGCCCTCTCTCGCTTCCTACTCTTTCCATTCTCGTTTCTTCGGAATGGTGGTGACTCTTTGGCGGAAGCATTCTTGCTACTTCAAGTGGATGGATTGGCCAAGTGTATTAATGAAAAGTCACTGGATGTGGATTTTTTGAGCTGGATTTGGAATGAGATCTATTAAATCACATTAACCATAAATACACAAGGGGCTGTACACCACCCTGTCTTGAGACTCCATTCCATTCTCTTCTTTCCATCATTTTTTCTCTAATTACCACCTCATTGCCAGTTGTATTAGTAGTCTATATTTTGGTTGATACATTGTTTTCTTTTTGGTAAATTGTTGTGGTTAAGACTTTAACTCTTGCTTCCAAATGAAATTTCCAAAGCCTATGGACTCTTTGAATGTGGTATTGTCAGGGCATTAAATGCATGGTCTTGCTTTGGGGAGGAGCCACTAGCATTCCTATTTGGATGAATTAGTTAACTTCTTTTCCTTAAACATTTTTGCAATCAACATTTAATTTGTTCATTACCAAAGCTAACATCCATTTTATTGACGTTGCCATTGTTTCTTTTTCTTCATCTTTCTTATTTCTTATATTTTCCCATTCTATCGCTATCGGAGACTTGCTCTTAGTCATGGGGGTCCTAGTCCAATTTTTTCAATTTTCTCCTAACCCCTACACCTTGGGTAGTCATCAATGTTACATTTCCAGAATCCGTATTAGCCATATCACAACTCAGCCAATGGACAGTACACCAAGGTAAGGTATCAATTGCATTGTGATTTATTTATCCTTGCTAATATGAGACTGTGTTATATGTGCAAATGGCAATCATACAACAACGAACTGGAGCTAGAAGCAACACTTAGGATGGATTGGTGTTGGAACAGTCATGCAAGGAACAAGATTGATGGCACAGTTATGGATGGACAATTGAAGGTGCAATTTTGGCATCGACAACAACACATCTTCTTCTCTTCTTTTCTTTTCTCTCTCTTCTCTCTCAGCTGCCAAATAAGGTTATATGTCAAATGTGTACAATGTTTACTCTTATGTTCATGAACACTAATATTTCCATGTATTGTAATGATGATCCATTCACATGTCACCCCATTCACCATTAGTGTCATTCAAGTCAATAATTACATGCCTTTCCAATATTTTGTAAGGAACTCAAGGATGATTTTTAAGTCAGTCATGGGGGTATGATGAGCCACGATATCATGTATGAGATATCACATACGCGATATCGTAGCCTGCCTCAATTTCTATAAATAAGAGGTGGCTTTCCTTGTTCTAGGTAGTTAGACTTAGACCAATAGCTAAACTTTTGTAGTTTTACCATTCCAAAGTTAGAATAATTTCCATGTGCCCACAATAGGAGTCTTAAATTGAATGGATCTTTATTCGAGCAGATTGTACCTAAGCACACATTTGTATATAGAAATAAAGACAAAATTTATGATAAACCTTGCACCATATGGACTAAGCTAAATAGTAATTAATTATTGTTGAATGTTTCAATACTTTCCTAGTTAATCAATCTCTCTCAACCCTTGACTCTTCTAGTTAAGTGCACCAGTACGACCTCTTCGAGCATGTGTGTAGCACTTGGTAACCCAGTAACGATTAGCGTTTGGTAATCCTAGTAGCATTGCACTACTTCAAGATGTGTGCAGCAAGTGGAAATGGATATTGGTGTTAGGAACAATTAGAACTTAGTTAGTAAATAGTTAATGTAAGTTAGTCACTTAGTTCTCCTTACCTTACCCGATTAGCATAAGACATTAAAAATATAAAAGATATAAAAATCATGTACCTCAAGCTTACTGAACCATACAACCATGACAATACAAGTAAGTTTTGGAAGATAGTGATTGATTAACTGTAAGTGTTCCATTAAAGCGTGTAAGCACTTAGTCCTTGGAGTTCAACTAGATCACGTGTAAAATTCTTGTATTCATATGGTTGAGTGTAGGGGTACCTCACCACTCATCAGTGGCTAGTCACAAAATACCTAATATTAGCATAATAGTTACTTTCCTTCACCCAAAAAATTCATTAGAAAATAAGATGATATTTTATACAAAAGATGGAACAAAAAAACTTTATTAACCTTAAACAATATACATCTATGGTCAAACATCATGTACTAACAGATGGTGGATGGGATAGGGATTGCTCCATCTAATCAACAAGTGACCTAGGGAATATGGTAGAACATACAATGGAAATTTACATCATTCATAATGCATTCTATAATTTTAGTATTAGTGGGAAGCACTTCAAAAATTTAAAGTGATTAGATGGCCAAAGGATTGGGTAAGGTTAGAAATGAAAATAAATCGTATAGTTGAAGTTGCTTTCGTTTATCTTGTGTACTCTATAGTTGCTTCTCAAGCTTCATAGTTTTCTTTATTTCTAACCATAATTTCTTTCATATCTTCTTAGCCTTAGTTTGTATAGAATGCATTCTATAATTGGGTTCATTAGCAGTAACAATATTGACTACTAGAACTTTGTTAAAAATATCAGAGATTTAAGAAAATAAATTTCCTTCTTAATCTTTTTAGCTTCATCTAATATAGTTGTTGGTACTATGATTGAGGAACACCTTTCTACTAGAGAAAATTTAAAGCCCAACTATTTGATTGATAAATGATTTGGGTACACTAATTTCTTTTTTATTCTATGTATAGATAATCTTTACTAACCTAGCCTATATAAAGTAATTCTTATAGAACCTCTATAAAATGATCCATATCAAAGAATTATGAAAAATATTATTGAGAATCCATATATAGTGCTAACTTCATGCATCTTCGACATAAGGCATTTCAAGAAAATGTATTATTTGAGGAATTTGATGTGGTTGATTACTAGATAAGATATGAGTGGGAGAATAGGGATCACCACATATCCTTGGCTTTCTTTGGATGAAGAGATCTCCAAACATAGATGACCTTGACTAGAATGATCTAGAGGTTTTTAGAAAGACAAGAGAATTTTTTGAAGTAGTTAGAAGCAATGTAGTTTAAATATTCTAGTAGTAAAGAGTGTTTCTTGAAGTCTAAAAGTTCAACAATAAAGTAATATTTAGTAAGGAATAAAATAGAGAAACTTTTAAAGATTTAAACTTTGTATGTTTGTGGAAATATTTCTAAAACTATATTCTAATCATGTTAAATTTTGCAAATATTCTAGATGATTTTATTATAATAGCATTATTTAAAATATTTCTTAATAAGACATTTACAATGATCTAAGATTATTCATATGAATAACTTAAGTTATAACTCATAAAATTGAGACTATTCAAGATTATAATAAATTTCACTTGGAATAGAGTAGTTTTGGTATCAATGATCTCTTAAAAGTTCTAGTGTTACATCTTGATCCCATAAAAACTTTGTAATGCATTAAATATCACATCTAATAATCCTTGATTAGCTTAATTAGCATTTCAAATCTTAAAGTCTATTCATGATCTATGATTTATGTAAATTATTTATCTTAATATATGGTTTCAAGTTAATATAGTTGTTAACTTATGCATCTCTTTAATTAAAATATTACATAGAAATTATTATGTTATTAGCATAGTGATAAAGGTCTTGACCTAGAAACCTTAAGTAATAGGTTCAATTTTACTATAAAACACTAACTTATAAATTATAAAAAATTTCGTAAAAGGAATTATGAAACTAGTTTGATAGATCCAAGGGGTCTAAATAGATGTAAGTAAAAATTTTAATTTTAATTTCATATGACATTTGATTATTATTTATCTAAATTTCTATTTCATATGATCTTTGATTATTATTTATCATGAATATACAGAATGTGAGTGATTAACCTGGTAGTAAAGTTTAGATACTCTATGATTACATCATGTGGTTTTTATATTTGAGTGTTATTAACAATAGGTGGCTCAAGTGGTTACCTCATTATCTTATTAGGAAAAATATTTCAATTTTGAGTTACTCTTAAGACATTGTAATATTCCTTTATAATTCTTCAATATATAATCATATTATCTACATATCGTAGGATGTACTTATAGTCATTCTTTTGGGTTTCAACACCTCTTCTCCTTATCACACCCCCTCCCCCCTTACTTTCTAAGAGCAAGTTAGACCAAGTTGTTATGTCTACATATATTCTATGGGGTAAAGGTTTTAATATCCAAAATGATTTGATTCTAGGTATATCATAAGATATATAGCTAACATAATACATTAGAAGAATTATAATGAAATATAACAATTCTTAAATTGTGAATTAAACTTAGATCTAATCTTCATTTCATTTCATTTCACTATTTTTCTTTAAAGTGTCAACGAGATGTGTTTTCAAATTACATGATGGATGATCTTAACATTACTATAGTTTCTAAAATTAGAAAATTATGACAAAATCTTATCACTACAGAGATTGTTAACCTTTGACAAATTGTTATAACTTATGAGATTATTGACCTTTGGTAAATTCCCATAAAACCTTACCACCTATGATTTTCTTCCTAAAAGGAACTCAAGTGTGCAATAATTGTTTTACTAAAATGCTAGATAAAATCTATATTATAGTCTTTTATATTTATCATGCATGTGAAAATAATTATCTTGTTTACCTTAATAAATAATAAGTATTATCACTTCTATTGCCCATTAAAACTTGAATTTTATTTAAACCTGAAAAGATGAAGGGTTGACTACTTATATATGATAAACACAAGATGGTAAAGTTTATTAAATAATTCATATCATTATCCTTTTTATAACCATTTAAATAATAATATTTTAATAATATTATTGAATTTTAATAATATATACTTTGGTAACTAAGTTTTTTTTCAAAGAACCTTTAAAAAAATAAGAATAAATTCATAAAGTAAATTTAGTTTGTACGGATTTCCCTTTTTAGTTTGTATGAAATTCACAAAGAAGAAACTAAGAAGAGAGTTGAAGTATTCAAGCTACTTCTAGTAAGAGTGGTTATTTGTATAGCAACTCCCAAATGCCAAGAAGAAAAACTAGGGCATGCTAAAGTTGGTCATATTAACAAAGGATATATGCAAAACTTTTTATAGTCCTTTCATGAGTTATCCCCCTCAAATTTAAGTCGTAATTTGTGCTACATATCATGTGCTATTGTTAAGAAAACTAGAATGATCCTTCCACATGTATGAAATATTGTTGTTGGAGATGTACTAACCTAAATCGTCAGTGTAAGGTTGGAAAGGAAAAGAAACATCGAAAGATCGTCGGGCAAACATAGCTGACCCTACTTTCGTTCAAGGGCAAGCTAGAAAAGAAAACAAAGGCTGAGTGCCTTGGATGGTCTGCACGCAAATCAACCAAGGACTTCCTTGAGCATAAACTACGGCTTGCATTGGGGTTATCGTAACTGATCTTTTAAAATGTAAATAGTGCACACAAAATGTAAATAGAAATGTATGTAGAACTGGTATTGTAAACAAAACATAAACTGAACGTAAAATAGAACAAACAATATAATGGTTGGAAAAATGAACTGTATTGTATTGCTTAGAAAAGATGTGAATCGGTCAAAGCATAGCTACACATGTGGATGGCAAGTCAAGCGCTAAGCCTCGGGGTGATGTGATGTGTTTCAGAAGTGCTTGGATGCTAGGAGTCAAGTGTGCCTGAGCAGCAAAGGATTGCTGGTCTAATTTTCCTAAGCCATCAACCTTCAAAATTGCCAACCCCATTTATGTGAATTGACAGGGTATTTATAAGGTTTTTCCAGGTTCAGGTGCAGAATTCATGTGTGGAATCAATGGCTGAGAGATGAGAGGAAAATGGATCTAGTGACACGTGTCTAATGGACAGCTATGTGTGAGTTGAACATGTGTGGGCAAGCTAGCTTCTCGACCAGGTGCATTGTATCTTACAACATGTGACAACTTACTCAAGCTAGCTTACACTCATGGAAGCACATACAATTCAAAGTGTAAGAGCCTGACAAGCTCACAAATGAAAATTTACAATGAAATGATAATGTACAACAAGAGAAATTGGCTTTGGCTCACTTAAAACTTCTAGATCTCTGACTTGACTATTGCAGGGTGTCGATTCAAGTGGTTCTGTCGCTATTTCAGGCATCTCTGCTTGACAAGAACTTCCAGCATGAGTTGAATTTGTCCTAGCATGTCCTTAGCATTTACACATTGCACTCACGTTGTCAATGTAACTTTAGCATGACCTTAGCATGAGTGAGCTAGAATGAGGGATTTTTTAGCAAATTTTGATTTTTGAACCTTGATTCTTGAACTGTAATGATTAACCTCGAGAGTGATCACAAATTGAGCTTGAAATAGCCTTGTTTCAACCTCTTATGGAAGCTCATGCTAAACTCATGTTACCAGCGTGAGTGCAGTGTGACCTCAACGTGAGCTACAAAAACTTGCAATTTTTGGACTTGAAACCTAAAATTCTAGAGGTTGAAATTTGAAGTTGTCAACAATGAGCCTTGAGGATGACTTACACCCTTAAAATCAAGTCATTTTGACTCAATTTCAGGCTCTAAAATTTTCTCATGTTGTACTCATGCTGGCAGTGTGACCTCAGTGTGAGTGATAGCGTGAGTGTGAAAACTTACACTTTTTGACTGAAATTTGAATCTTGAACGTTGAAACTTTGAACTAGTCACAACAGCCATGCAAATGCCTTGCACCCTTAGACTAAGCCACCTTTGACTTGATTCTGATGTCATTTTGAGTTTCTCACACTAAGGGCAAGCTAGCTTGACAGCATGAGTTCCATGCCTTAGTCAAATTTTGCCTCCCGAATGCTCAAAAGGGCCTGACTCATTCTTATTTCGAAGTATTAGCCCAAAATTAGTGGTGTTTCATTGGTCCCTCTTTGTTGATGTCTGGAGGAATTCACCCAAGAGGCATCGACAAAGAAGTGCAAAACACCATGAACAACCAAGTACCGAGCATTACCCGTCGGTCCTTAGCTAGATGTCATCGCACCATTTTCAAAAGTACATGGGATTGAGGAAATGTAGTTCAAGATGCAAGGCAATTGGTTGTAACCAGGGGAAATCAGGAGTTGATCAAGGGTTATAATTGCTGCTGGGATTGTGGAAGAGGAAATTCTCTCATGTGAATGAGCTATATCTTTGGTCCTTGTCAATAGCTACTGTTCAGTAGACTCGAAACCAAGACATAGGAGTTGCATTATTTGGAGAAACAGGACTCTTATAGAGTGTTTACGGGGCCCATTGTAAATAGCCAAAGCCATGCGATGATGTGTGACATGATCTCTTTGAGATATGAGTGTAACTATTTTCCAAGACAATTTCCTTCTTGCCTGGGGCTTGTATGAGAATAGCCAATAGTCTTTTGTTTATGATGTCAACGGGGTCATGAAGACCTTTTCCATGCATTTTTCTCTTTTACCCTTTTTTTTCTTTTTCTTTTTGTTTGTTTCCTCTTTTATTTTGTTATTTTTTTTGTTGTTTTTCTGTTTTCTTTTTGATGTTTTCTTTGGTCTTTTCTGAAAGAGCTTGCTTTTAGTGTTGTGCTCGTGTTCGAGCACTTGCACTTTGTATCATGCATTGTATACTGTGTTTTGCATTGCAACTATTGAGAGAGTCACAGCGTGCAACAATGTATCAAGAGCTTTGATATGAGTAGAATGTATCAAGGGGATGTGATTGAATACGATAAGGGAAAAATGAGGGGGAATAGGGAATATATCAGGAGTTGGGAATGTACTTATGAATGGATTGATTAACCTAGTCGTGTAAGTTAGGAAAAATGTGATACCTTGTCGTCATGATGAAGTGCATCTATGGGTGAATGCCTTAGGTGTGTCATCCTGCAAACACAACTCCAAGAAGACAAGAAAAACATAAATGAATCAGATAAATAAGCACTTTAAACAAGGAAATGGAGCCACCGCATGCAATTTTCAAAGAAGACATAATCATGAACAACATTAGCCTCATCAAGGCCCATGAGACAAATCATGCAACAAGTCTTGNCCTGGCATCATGACTTAAAACTGATACCACAGAATGGTCCTGGGGCCATGACTTGAAACTATCACCATAGAATGTCCTAGAGTTGTGATAATAAACCAACATCATAGAGCTCTATCTGGTACGACATTAAACTACCACATCTATCCNTAAAGAGGCAAACTAGTTTATAGTCTTAGTGGACTCTGGGTGCTAGTTTCATGTCATGGAGGATAGATGTGGTAGTTTAATGTCGTACCAGATAGAGCTCTATGATGTTGGTTTATTATCACAACTCTAGGACATTCTATGGTGATAGTTTCAAGTCATGGCCCCAGGACCATTCTGTGGTATCAGTTTTAAGTCATGATGCCAGGACTTTTCTGTGGTATCAATTTTAAGTCATGATGCCAGGACTGTTCTATGGTATCAGTTTTAAGTCATGATGCCAGGATTGTTCTGTGCCTCAAGGTCCTGAAACAGTACTATGTAACTAAATGACCATGCAAATGTTTTTATGTTGTCTTTCAGTACTTGAGTGATGTCACCAAAAAGTTGTGACTCTAGTAGAGTGCTTAATTTCAATGTTCTAGCTTCACCAGTAGATGTGGTAATGGGGACTTCAACAAGGGGATCTTCAGTGATATTGTTAGCTTCTAGATCCGAAGTCTTAGTCACATTCTTAGACCAGTATGACATATCTTGAGTCGAGGCTATTAAATTGGTATAAGTGGATGTGTCTAGATCCAAGGCTTTTAGGTTGATTTCTCTTTCTACCTCCCCGTATGACCCACTGAGAGACAATATTGAGACGATATTCTTGATGGTCATGTGCTTGTTCCTACCAATTTAAACTGGGAGCGAAGTAAGAGACATCCCCTTGGTGTAAGAGTTACTAAATGTATGCAAACATAGGGTAATCAAACTATGTACTGACAAAATTGGAAGATGCAGCAGTAGTTTTTGGCAATTTTAGGTCGTACTAGGCCACATGGCAGTTTAAAGCCATACCGGGCTAGTAATATTTATTTTGACTTTTCATGAGTGCATAGAGCATTTTTGGTTTTTGAAACTTTATGTGAATGATAATTTTATGAGAATTTTGAATTTTATGAGTTTTTTAACTATTCATATATGTATGTATATATTGTTTTTGTTGATTTTAACTTTTTCATCCCTTCCTTTGCATAATGATAGTTTTTGGCCTCATTTCCAAAGGCTAAAATAAGGAAAAAAACTAGGCCAACATAAAATAAAGATGACATAAAATTTAAATAAACAAAAGAAAATAAAATAGAATGTTTTGGGTTTAAAAGGGAGTTTTGAAGTGAAGGAAGGGGTTTTGTGCTAGTGTGAGTTCTTGACTACAGCGTGAGCTAGGAGTGCAGTGTGAGCTATAGCATCAGCATCAACTTCTGTGTGAGCAAGGCAACCATGAAGGACAAGGGCAGAGGAAGGGCAAGCTGGGACAAGGGGCAGAGGTAGGTAGATCTAGCGTTTGTGGAGGAGAGTGAAGAGCTTCTCCAGCGTCTACCCAAAGACAGGATTCCAACATGGGATGGGGCCTTGCATAAGTAGATTTTCTTTCTATTGCTTTTCTCCACATTTTATGAACAACGTTACCTAGGGTAGAATTTCTATGGCTACGATTTTTGGTTTTTGGGGCTGCGATTTGGGATTTGTGGCGTTAGTGTAAGCGCCTAGGGCATGTGTGCAGGGCATGAGTGCTAGGAATATCTAGAACGGCGTGAGCATTTAGGGCTTCTTGCATCATGGGCTTTTAAGGCTTCCTAGAAATGTGGGGTTTTTGGGTTTTCTTAGGTATTCTTGGGGAAAAGGGTTTTTGGGCTCTCCTGGGCATCTTAGGTTGAAGGGTTTTTCTTTAGCTAGCATGACCTTCATGCTAGGAAATGGCTAATGTGAGTGAGGGGAAGGCTTGTTCTTTTTTGGTTTTTTGTGTTGGTAGCATGACTACCAGGTTCTTAGGTAGCATCAAATTTTTCTTTTCCTATGTCTCGGGCAACGTGAATGCTTGTTCTTAGGTAGAAACGTGAGCTACAGGTTCCCAGCATGAGCTAGAATGTAAGAAACTAGCATGAGTACTCGAGAGAGATGGCGTGGTCTTGCTTGCAATAGTCCCAGTGTGAGCCCTCTTAGCATGAGTCACTAGGCAACTGCAACATGATTTGTGAAAACAGGCCCCAGCATGAACGACTGGACAGATGCCAATGTGAATGTGAGTTTTGAATATCAGCGTGAGTTAGTCCACGAAGGCTAGTTTAAGTGAGGGAAAGGCCAGCATGAGTTTTCCAGTGTGAGCCCTCTTGTGTGAGTTGTCCCAACCATCGTGAGCCATCCCTTTGGAAGCTATAGCGTGAGTTTTCCCTTGGAAGCTGTAGCATGAGTTGTCCCTTGTGAAGGTGCAACGTGAGTTTCCAGGTTCTTTTTTCTAAGACACAAAACACTATTTATTATTTTCCTAAGACTGATGATTTAAACTTTGCTTCAGTGGTTGTTCATGTTCTAGTCTTGTGTGTAAATTTACCATGAAATGGATTTCAATGTACCCCAGTGAGCATCAGATACACTAAATAGATATTGGTGTCCTTGTCTCATGGGGTGAAGCTGTGCATTTAAAGTATTTGTGTTTGGTTTATATGATTTCATACTAACATTAGTACTTAGAATTTTACTTACCTAATATTTTGGCTGTGTGCAGGGGACCTGAACCTTCTCTTCTTGTGGTCGAGCTTGTTGGCGTACTTTCTTGCTTTGGCCCTTTCGGACCAAGAACACCTCCCTATGACATGTGCATCAGGCCCCATGTGATATGGTTCTACCCTAGTGTCAGTTCGTTTTTTTTCATTTATCTTGAAAAATTTTAGTGTGGTTATATGATCTCACCTAAGTGAATAGTTCACTCATGATATCATCGAGACAGCGTTGCTCGGGTTTACACAAGGCATGCTTGCCTTTATTACTGACATTGATGAGGGGCTTTTCAAGGTTGTGGGAGGCCATGCTCAAGGTCCTAGATCTACTCGTCCCTTAACTCGTGTATGGGAGCTACCTACGTGTAGTCATTATAACAGCAATAACACACTTTTCCTAGCCTTCCATGTGCACACTCTATTCCAGAATCCACCTCAGACAGTATATAGAGTGGAAAAGTATGCTTCTTTTCACCTTACTTTAATTTGTGATTCCTTTTTGAATTTTATGTCATCATCTAAATGTAAATTTTGTTTTCCTATGCAGTCCCCTCTTTGATGAACATGGGATGCGTGATGATGATGGTGGACTTACCTTAGCGTGTACAGCGCTAGAGACATTCATGGTGGGCCCCATTCTTTGTGCAGCGGTACTGGACCAAAAAAAGGTTGCTATTGTTGACTACCATAGGTAGTTTTCAAGAGCCTTTGAGTGCTGCCAAGCTCGAGGTTGGTTACATGAGGAATGGTCTTCAAATGGTGTCAATTTTCCCTCAAAGAATTGATCCTAAACCTATCCCACCTATGCCATTTACTAATGGTAAATGACCACACTCTAGACTCCATTTTCCTTTTTGTTGCATCATTATGTACTATGTTTTTAACTCTTCACTCTATGTTTTCTTTTTACAACAACTAACCCCTCCAAAGAAGTTATTGCTATAACAGGGCACACTAAGGCCACCCTTTTCATGAAATTTGGGGAGGTAGAGCAATCACAACAATGGTTGTAGAAGAAAGCTTCTAAGTTGATCATCAGCCGTCTCACCTAGGCAGGTCTGATGGACTTATTTATAGCTTTGATTCCTCATATTCCAGTTACTAAGATGATCACCATTATTGATTCTTTCAATGATGATGCTTCCCATTTTAGCATGCGAGTTCAAGGAGTCAAGGTATCTTCCCACCTAACCACTAAATTCCTTTCTGATCTTTTTTGCGTACCCATGGATGGTGCCACGATGACAATAGATAAAGCAAGAAAAGAGGGAGAGGTAATAAGAGAGCTTGAGTAGTGGTTAGGTGTGTCTTGGGGTCCTAAGGGCTTTGCCATGTGAAATGATACCTGATCAACGGAGATGAACTTCCTATATCCTCTCTTCCAGGCACGGGCATTCCCCAAATCTCTTTCTCAAGGAAGACACCTTGGGATCGAGTCTGCGCATGTCATGCTTGCATTTTTAGAGACAGGCATGCACTACAACTAGGCATAGTTTCTTATATCTAGTTTTCATGGGGAGATCATCAGGTTACGTTCAAACACCCATGCTAAATCCCATTTTACCTTTGCTTTCTTCGCGGGGTACTTACGTAGGTTTGCTGAGTTCCTAGTGGTTTATGATGATAACTGTTATATTTTGAGAGATCGTTCACAATTGTCCCATCCTTGGATTCATCATTTTTTTAGCACCACTAGATCCCAAGATCCAATAGAAGATATTGAGGAATCAGTATTAGTTACTAGTGGAGGTGCGGTCAGCTGTTCCCATCATTCTCATGATAGCTTGGGATTGGAACCGCCT